>CM040241.1:74679799-75107071 GCA_022545495.1 Chrysanthemum lavandulifolium | reverse complement strand
TTATGACTTTAAACTAATAAGACAAATTCATGGTAGTTTTCCATGTTTCCCAAACAATTACTATACGGTAAGATATGTTGTTTATTGAATTGATCATAGTTACTCCTTTGTTTTAACGAGCACATAAAACAACAACAACGCTCAATCCCATTTAAATGAGGTATGAGAAAAATGAAATGTTGACAAATCATACTCATTAACCTTTACTTAACAGGTAAATTGTCAATCACTTGATTTGAACATATTACAACTTATTTAGTAAGTTTAGATATCATTGCATCACTAATAATAGAAATGGTTTATCATCATACGATACAACATTTGTCACATATAAATGTCATTCATCGCAACAAAATATGAGAAGAGTTATTTTACATACCAAACTTTTCTTACATATTAAGTGACTCATCTCCATCATCCGTTTAAAAAGAAATCAATGACTAAGATTAAAATAATTTTATTATTTCACATATTTTTATACATTTAAATATCTCTTAAACCGTTAATCGTTAAGTGAAAATATTTATCTTGTCATGAAGAAGATTTAATTATCTTTTTATAGACGGCGACTTTGATATATTTTCGAGAAAGAAAAAATTCATTTTTTCACGTTTTCATCTTTTTCGTTCTTGAAATTTGCGTGAAAAATCATATATGATTAAACACTAATTTGAATATCACATGTGATATTAATGTTAAATCATATATGATATGTGATATCACGTGTGATATGATATGTATATCATATGTGATTTTACACTAATATCACATGTGATATTACATATCATATATGATATAACGCTAATATCATATATGATATAACACTAATATCAGATGTGATATTCAAATTAGTGTTTAATCATATATGATTTTTTCATGTAAATTTCAAATAACGTAAAAAGCGAAAAACTTTAAAAAAAGTGAAAATACGATTTTTTTTGTCGAAAGTATATCAAAGTGTCTATCTATGAAAGATAATTAAATCTTCGTCATAATGTTATTTTTTTTTCGCTAACGATTAACGGTTTAAGTTAATATTTGAAAAAGATGATGAAAGTGGGTTTTTAAATTGTTAGATTAATCTCATTCATTAGATCAAATAAAAATGGATGGTGAGATTGATCCTGATATGTAAATAATCTTTGTCGCCAAACGATCTTAAATCGTTAATGTTAATGTTAAAGTTTCTGATTTGTATCTATGTTAGAGTAGAGTTATTTTACATATCAAGCTTTTTTTATCACTATGACTCATCTCCACCATTCATCTTAAAAGAAATAAATGGTGAGATTAAAGCGTTTTATTATTTCACTTATTTTTATAATTTAAATATCTTTAAATGTTAATCGTTAAGCAAAAATAATTATATTATCATGACGAAAGTTTAATTATTTTTCATAGATGAGACACTTTAATATACTTTCGAAAAAGAAAAAAAATCTTTTTTCATGTTTTCCGTCGTTTTTCGCTTTTTCTTGAAACCGGAATTTCGTGAAATATCGTATATGATTTAATAGTAATTTGATGATCACGTGTGATATTAGTGTAAATCACATATGATATGTAATATCATATGTGATACTAGTGTTAAATAATATATGATAAATCACATATGATGTATATATCGTATATGATTTAACACTAATATTACATGCAGATTCAAATTAGTGTTAAATCATATACGACTTTTTCACGCAAATTTCAAGAACGTAAAAAACGAAAAACTTTAAAAAGTGAAAACATGAAGAAAAAAATTTGTCGAAAATATATCAAAGTGCGTGTCATAGAGATAATTAAATCTTTCGTCGTAACAATATATTTTTTTTTCATTGACGATTAATTATTTGAAAGATATTTATATTTAAAAAATGATGAAAGTGAGTTTTTTTAATTGTTGTGATTAATCTCATTCATTAGATTTAATAAAAATGAAGGGTGAAGATTGATCATTTAGTATGTAAAGAAGTTTTTGTCGTATGATCTTAAATCTTTATGTTGTAAGTAGCAGTAAGTTTTGATTATTAAATATTCTAATTGTTGGGCTATAACCAAGTAGCGCATCTAGTGTAGTGGTATCATAGTACCCTCCCACGGTACTGACCGGGGTTCGATTCCCCGGATGCGCACGTTGTTTTACTTTGTTTTTTAACTGCTTTTACTTTACCTATATCTTATTCAAGTTACTAGTATATATTTGTTGTATGAGGTTTTATTTTTCATATAGAACACGTCGACTTGACTTCATAATTAACGAAACAAGTTTAATCTTCTTTAGCTGCGATATCTGTGTTTTTCTTGATTAAGTTTATGCTTTTACTTTGTAATTTATAACATAAATAAAATCTCATATGATATATTTTGTCTACCAACATATTTCTTTTTGGAAAGCTTTGGACTTCAACTTCACTTGAATGAAATAATATAAGTGTATGTTATGCTAGAATACCTGTGGGAAAAAAAATTGGTTGGTGATGGTGTTTTGATGTAAGCAATGATTTCATTAAGTATATTTACTTCATTAATAAACACTTAGGTGTGTTTGTTTTTGCTAAAACGTCTGAACCGCCTCGACTCTTACCCAAATGACGCGTCGGACATTAGGTTTGTTTGTTTTTTCTTTGTGGTTCGAGACAGGTGGATGTAAACCTCCTACTAGGATCGGATGTGGCATTTAGGTCTTACTCCTCTTAACCATGCAAAATCGCCAAATCTCCAAAATATTCACCTTCAACCCTCCAAACCTTAGGCTACACCCATATCCAAATTCTTTAAACCCACAAAGGGTTGTGAATCGCGAGTGTGCTTCGTGAGTTCGAGCAATCTGAAATAATAAAGATTCGTGAAGGGTGTTTAAAGGAGTAAGGATCATGAAATTTTTGAGTTTGTTTCTTGGTTAATAAAGTAGTGTTTTTGTGTTTGCAGCTTGAGAAGAGAAAAACACATATATGATAGGGAAGGGGGCGTGTGTTTGTAGAGATAAAGTAGGGTTGTGACTTGTGAGGTTTAGGTTAATACAATATCTTATAACCTTAGGTTTAGGGCTAGTTTGAGTTTGGACTAATATTTTGGGCTTCATTTTCTTTAATCCAAGTGGGCATGATTTGTTTTAGAATAGGATATGTAATCTGGTAATTTATTTAATGGTTAATTATTGTGTTAAATTTATAATAAAAATATTTTTTTCATGTTTACATAAGTTCTTTATATATCGTATTGTTATAGTTTAATATATGTTTGAAAAACGAACAATTAAAACCATTCGCATAATTTGAAAAAAAAAACAACGTTATTTCATTCAGATTCGACTTTCTGATACCTCCTCTTATGATAAGATGTGGTAGTGATTCGAGACGTAAAACATCTTAATGAAACAAACACACCCTTAGTCAAACTATAATACGAGTTTACAAATGTATGATCAAGCCGTGTAAGTTTGTCTTCCTGTTTGTTTTTCTAACAATAGTCTTTCCTCTATAACCTCTTATTTATAATTCTTTAAAAAAATATTGTGACTTCACTTAAACGTATCATTAAACCATAATATATAAAATACTCTGCTTGGAGAATAAGATAAATGGATGGGGCTTAACCCATAGCAATAATGAACCAACTAAATGGGCTAAACTATAATCGCTAATAAAACGTAGTTACACTTTTTTATTAACGAGTCATAAGTCGTGATTCTCATATTAATAACTTTAGTGATTTTACAAGTTTCTTTTCCTTTCTTTCATCCGACCAATTAAGGGATATGATGATCTATTATTGCTTTATTAAGTGCCTGATTTTATTCACCTATATGTTCATTGAACTCCTGTAACTTGTAATTTAATATGTTTATTTGCAAGATAACTAACGATAACACGTCACTAAAGTTGTCAATTTATTGTCTCTCTTATTTTGGTAAGCAATTAGTGCTTGTTTGTTGGGTTGGTGGGGGTAGTCATCAAAGTAATAAGCGTGCCATAATTATTACTAATTTGCTTTCTAAATTACAATTAGCATATTTAATACCGACTTAGTGAAGGTTGATTCATTCTAATTAAGTTTTAGATTATGTACTTTTGACGTAAAAGAGCGCAATGTTTTATATCCGTTCACTTAAGTTGCGTTTGTTTTTCAAATAAAATCACTAAATACTTCTTAATAGACTATAAATCTGAATTGTTAAGAGCTTTTGATAATTAAAAGTGTTTATTTTTCCCCTTGTTTAAAGGCGTTAAGACTTGGAAAGGGTCCAGACTTAGGTGGTGTTTGTTTAAAAAAAAAAAAAAATCTTAACAACCTTTTAATAGACCAAAGCTACACGGGATTTATAAACATGTTAACCATTAACACTACGAGACGTGCAAGAAAATGGATCTAGTTTAAGCAATTACGATTAACACATTTAATAAACAAATTATGGTAAAGGGAATAAGAAGAACTAACCTCGTAATACCATGATGAAACAAATAGTGGTTAAAATACCACTTCTATAGTTGCTCACACAAACACGTCAAACGAATACGCCCGGAGTACTAGCTGTATCCCACGTATACCCAAACACCTAGTGTTAAAGCTCAAACCGGATTAAAAACCAAAACAACCCTAAAATGCTTCTTGTCCGAGATCCAGAAAACTGCCCAAGAACCACAAACGTGTTCTGTCCGATATCAGGTAAAACAGCCCGATGTGTTTTACACCTTCTGTCCGAGAACGCAACAAACAAGCAAATATCTTTGGGCTTTTGCTTCGACCAGAAACTTCAAAGAACGCGAACTAAAGAAACCTATTAATCACCCTTGAATCAAGATCAAGTAATAGGCGACTATGTGAAAAAACCAACAACCAAAACCTTAGATAAAGCTTGGTTCTAATCGGCTGGAAAAGAGGCAGAGATTCTATGTGTGTTTCTGTGTGAATCGTGTGGAATGGGGTGAGGTATGAGGGTGTTTTTATACTCTCTCAACCCTAGCTCATTGATAAGGCTCAAGGTTAACTTAAACCTTATCAAATACCACTCCTAATCACATCACACTTCTCCTCTCAATCCTTATCACCTCTCAATGAACCTAGATAGAATATACCCTCCTGGATTCATCCATAACCGGCCACAAGGGATTAGTACAAGTAAATTGTATGTCAAGTTCACTTCATGTCCAAACGGGTCATTTTGAGCTTAACGTTAAATAGTAATAAACGATTCTAATGTTTTAACGCTGTGCTCCAATAGCTCACACACCTTAGTCGTTTACTTTTCCAACTCTCATATTCCAACAAGCTCTTAGTCGGTTAAAGCTTTTAGGTGTTAAGTCGTTTGTTTTTATTTTCGTTCAGAGGCGGATGAAAGGTAAAACATCTAAACGGACCAGGGCGTGAAAGGAGATCTTAATGCCTCTAGTTGAAGTAATAAATATTCAAACGTTTTCTTAGAAAAAATATATATATTATTTGATTCAGATTAAGACATTTCCGCCTCAGATTATGTGCAAGTCAAATTCAGATTCAGAGTATCTAATAAAAAACAAACAACACCGAAAATATGTGTAATTTTGAGTTTGTTTGTCGACAAAATTTGAATATGTAGAATTTTCCTTTATTTGTCGACAGGATACTATTTCTACATATATCAACTTTGACATGATACTATTTCTAGAAACCAAAAAATATGTGTAATTTTGCTTTATTTGTCGACAAAGTTTGAATTCAGCCAGCTACGATCCACATAAAACGTTCGCACAATATATTAGTGCATGATACAAGCTTGAACTTGAAGTTTAGACTGCTCGTAATGGTCACACATCACACCATTTCACACTATTTTTCACGCGCTATCTCATTACTTGGGGTTGACTCACGCGTGACCAAGAGCAAAAAGAAGGAATAAAGGGGACAATGCCCACCTTTTGACATTTGTGTCAAATGGGGTGTTTTTATTATTATTTTTATTTGGTTTGTGAGCATGTATGAAGGGTATTTTGTGAGGTATATTTGTATAAAATGATTATTTTTAATAAAATGTGAGGAGAAGCGAAAGGAAAGAGAAAACTACAGTAATTAACGCTTGATTGTTTAGACTTTAGAGATAACTAGCAAACATAAGCTTATTAACACATGACACGATATATTAATGCATCATAATACTTAATTTTCTCACACATAACGTGCATGTGTGTGTGTATAATCCTGTGATTTTTGACTTTCATGGATACAAGTTAAGAACGTAAACGATTATAAAAATGATAAAGAGTATGAAAGGAATCGAGTTTCTAAATGGCTTAATATGGGATTTTGTTTGAGCTATGATAAATATCATCCATCATCTACAATTCTACATAAACTAAACAAATCAAAGATCGAGAAAATAGAATAATTAGTCAAAGAAGAAAATTAATTTTGTAAGCATCGTACTTGACACCATATATTGAAACAAAAGTCATGTTTGAGTATAATTAAAAGTATCTTTGTGTTTGAAGCTTAGTTTAGGCAAGTGTAATGAGTACTTTGTAGACTATTTTTTGAGCACAAAAGTTTCTTAAGTCTGATTATTTGAGCACAAAAGTTTCTTAATTATGATTATTTTGTCTACATGTACATGATATCAAATTACTAACACGATGCATACAAAACAAGCCATTTACTTATCAGTTATCACAAATGGCACTTAAGTTTTTTTTACCCTTTATTTGAGGTATTGTGGTTCATAGTCTATTTATGGATAGAGTAAATTGCAAAACTCGTCTGTGTGGTTCGGTCATAATTGCAGGTTTCGTCTTAAACCTTTTAAAAGTGGAGCACTGTCTTTGTAGAGAACTTTGAGTTGCAGTTTTCGTTCATGTCCAAAATAAAAGGACTAAAATAACCTTGTCAAAAACTGCAAGCCAAGGACGAACACTGAAACCCAAATTTCCTTACAAAGGCGGTGACTGCATTTTCAAAAAATTAGGGACGAAATTTGCAATTTTACCAAATCACATGGATGGTTTTTGCGATTTAATCATTTGGATATCAACCATTGACTCAGATTGCCAAATTTTAGTTAGGTGTTAACACAATCTCTAATGGTGAACCTTTAAAAAAATTAGAACGATGTCATCTTATGATATAAATTTATATACGTTTTTTTTGTTATATTTTTTTTCGCTGTCTATAAACTTTACAAAGCTCTATAAAGGAAAGATAAATTGAATATTGATGGTTTGCTTATATCACTCTTTGAACATTCCTTCTACCCGGCTATCCCGCTCTATAAAGTAAACACTGCCTAGCTTATGGCAATAAAGAGGTTTATAAATTTGTATTTGTTTCATTTTATGTCATCTTAAACTTCTCGTCACTATGTCAGGTTAGCTTATAAACCATTTCATAAGTTATAGACATTTTCACTATGTCAGGTTAGCTTATAAATGGGATTTTTTTGGTTTGAGCTATGATAAATCGCATCCATCATCTACATATATTAACTAAACAAATCAAAAATCGAGAAAATAGAATAATTAGTCAAAGAAGAAAATTAATTTTGTAAGCATCGTACTTGACACCATATATTGAAACAAAAGTCATGTTTGAGTATAATTAAAAGTATCTTTGTGTTTGAAGCTTAGTTTAGGCAAGTGTAATGAGTACTTTGTAGACTATTTTTAGCACAAAAGTTTCTTAAGTCTGATTATTTGAGCACAAAAGTTTCTTAATTATGATTATTTTGTCTACATGATATCAAATTACTAACACACTGCATACAAAACAAGCCATTTACTTATCAATTATCACAAATGGCACGTAAGTTTTTGACCCTTTATTTGAGGTATTGTGTTTCATAGTCTATTTCTGGATAAAGTAAATTGCAAATATAGTCTCGTGGTTTGGTAAAATTACAGTTTCGTTCTTAACTTTTTAAAAGTGTAAGATCGCTCTCAGTAAAAACTTTGGGTTGTAGTTTTCGTTTATATCCAAATTAAATGACTAAAATAACCCGGTCAAAAGCGCAAGAAAGGACGAACATCGCAACCCAAATTTCTTTACAAAGACCGTGCTGCATTTTCAAAGATTAAGTACAAACTCTGCAATTTGACAAAATCACATGGATGATTTTGCGATTTAATCATTTGGATATCAACCATTGACTCGGATTGCCAAATTTTAGTGAGGTGTTATCACAATCTCTAATGGTGAACCTTTAAAATTAGAACTATTATGCCATCTTATGATATACATTTATATACATTTCTTTGTTATAAATTTATATACGTTTCTTTGTTATAAATTTTTTTCACTGTCTATAAACTTTGTAAAGCTTTATGAATGAAAGATAAATAAAATGAATATTGATGGTTTGCTTATATTTTATTGCAATAAAAGGTTTATAAACTTGTATTTATTTCATTTCTATGTCATTTTATACTTAAAGTCTCTATGTCAGGTTAGCTTATAAACCATTTCATAAGTTACTATTTGACACCAAGCATGCATGCATGAGCAAGATAGTTATATGTATTTGCTTACTGCTTAGTGAATTCGTTTCACAACACTTCGAATGATATGTGTTAGTTGTAAGTGTTTGTTTGGGTTCCCGTAACTTTCCGTAGCTTTCCCGCCGACATCATTATTCCCGATATAGAAATACCGCAATCTCTTACGCGCCAAACACTCCCCAAAAGTATATGATTTTGACTAATCAAGATTATATCGATTGAAATAAATGAAATAAAGGTTAAAGTTGTAAAATTTGAATTAAAATAAAATAAACCCACTAAAAATATAAAACTAAAACTCATAAAAATATATCAAAATGAATGTTGAATTAAAGAAAGATAAAATTTTAAAAATACAGAAAATTAGATTATAAAAAAAAGTAGATAAAAGATATTTTAATTTGAAAATAAAGATGAATTTTTAGTTGTGGTCGACATGTCATTTTATAATTGAGCCCTTATCTTAATTTTAGTGGTTAGGAGTTAGAACTGGAGTTTGTTAGAGTTAGAACGGAGTTTGTTAAGGTGACACGTGTCATCTCACGATTGGAGTCTTTATCTTAATTTTTGTTAGAAAAACTTTTTCCATAATAAGTAAGAAAAAGTCTGAATTTTAAGCCTTCTAATTTTGAAGGCGCCTAAACGATTATAAAGAAGATAGATAGATAAATAATCATTTTCTTAAACTTATTACTATAGATCCCTAGGGTGATAGTTTGGTTTAGAACATAACGAAGTCGAAACCCGCGCGACGCAATGGACGTGGCTCAGCGACTTACTTTGGCGACAACTTAAACCTCGATGGGATGTTTTGCCAAGTTGTGAAACTTTGCATTTAATGTTTGGACTTACTTTGTCGACACTTAAACCTCGGGATTGTTTTTGCCAAGTTGTGAAACTTTGATTTAATGTTTGACTTACTGTAACGCCACTGAACCTCGCAATTGTTTTCTTACTCGAGAAAGATTGCGTTTAACGCCTAGCGTGGTCTTCGCTTTCCTCCCAACATTTAGTATATATATATAATAAGACCGAGTTTTATTTAATTGATTTTTGTGACGGATATTTGTGTTTAAATAAGTTATGTTTTTTTTATGTCTTTAATCTTTTCATTATATTAAGTGGATCATAAAGTTATTATAAAGAAAAAAAAGTTGATATAATAGTAATGTCTTCGGTAATGTTGCGGTCAAAATTGCATGTAGCCTTAGATATTTATCTTGGATCATTTAGGCCTTTTATGATCTAAAGGGTAACAAGGTAATTTTTTAGAGTATGGTCAAGATAGTTGCTTGTGCACTTGAAAAAAAGTTGGGTGGGTATGGAAAGGTCATTTACTATCGGGTGGAATTTGACCTACTCGCCACAACATGCCAAAAACCTCACTTGTCACTACCTTCCAAAACCACATCCATTATTATTTGCCTTTATTTTTGTTCTTGTCTTTACATCTTTTCGTTTCTTCATTTAATGGATTACAAAAAATTGACATCAGAAAAAATTATGTTATAATTTTATAGTGTACTATCTTATTTTTTAAGTCGATGACACATTATAACTCAAAAAAAAAAAAAAAAAAAAAAAAAAAAAAAAAGACAAAAATATATGACAAATGAAATAGATGACTTTGAAGAAATTAGTTATGAGTTCAATCTCTACTTTTGATTAAAAGTCGTTTAAATATGTGTTCATTGTTTTAGGTTGAGCTTTTGAGGAAAGCTATCGGTCGTCACCCAAAAAGTCGTACAAAGCCAAAGTTTTTCTGCCGATTTAGATCTTTAAAGAAAGAGATAACAACCGGGTGATCACTCACAATACTTTACAAAAAAACTCGTATTTAGATGGTTCCATACTGAAAATGGTAATTCCATTTTTTACTTTTGGTTAACAACTCATTTTTTTGTTTTCGTCGCGTCATAAATATTCTATCTTATCAATAACCATACAATTTCATTGCACTACAAATCAAATAGAAGCATTACATGTTTTAAAAATCACACAAGTGTTGGTTTTAAATTGATAAAAGTGATTAAAAACACTAGGAATATGCATTATTTAAAGGAAAAATAATAGAATAAAGATAATATCGAGCATAGAATGAGGTGTAGAGTGAAAGCGTGTGGCACATGCTCAGCCACCTGCAAATGAGACAACTAATATGTCCAAATTCACAATAACCATCCTAACCATTGTCTCCAGTCATTATTTGTTTGGTCTAAGGTTCAATCTTTTATCAATTATTTCATACTTGATAAAAAATAATTACTTGTGAATGTAAGATTTTCTTTGGTTACAAGTCATACGTAACTTTTGACGAGAACACCAATGTCTTTGCCAAAAGCAACAAAATGACAAAAAAAACACGGTTTTATACTTTGATTGGGAAGAAACGGGAGTGGATTTTCTCCCAACTTTTTCATTTTGGCGAATTCTTCCTCTATTTTTTCCTCAATCTATCTTTCGACGGCGACATGGCGATATCTTGTAAAGTGTTGCCAACTCTTGACCAAAGATATTAAGAGTTGCAGGGTCGAACTGAAGAGTTTCGAAAATGCCTGTAAGCCACATGGATTTTCTTTAATAGGTAAAATTGTGTTAGGAATTCTAATTATTTTTTAAATACACCTCGTCTGAAAGTTTTGTACCGAAAATATTCTATCACTTTAACGAAATGCAACTCTTTATTGATTCAAGTAGTAAAATCAAGTTGTAACAAGGGACTATCCTAAATCAATCTTGTAAAGATATTTAACCCAAATATGTCAAAAAGCCTATGATTAAATAGAATATATTCTTTGTCCTTTGTGTTGATTTGGTTTAAATACCATGGTTAAAGAATAGTGATACCTTGTCGTTTTGCTATACAGTATATGGATGTATAGTTGTGGATGCATGAGTAGTATCTATATAAAGGGAAAGGATCCACTCAAGTTGAGGATAACTTCATTGATCAAGTTAGACAAATATCAACCATTGGATTAAATCTAATGACTCAAATCAAAAGAATATGAGATGATTTGAAAATTGATTGATCCATCGGCCGATATCAGAACGATCAATCAGTGTCTCAACTCGGCGATCCTCTTCCCTACGTAGCGGAAAGGATCCACCAAGTTGAGGATAACTCGATTGATCGCTGTAGACAAATATCAA
This sequence comes from Chrysanthemum lavandulifolium, assembly GCA_022545495.1. Classification (NCBI taxonomy): domain Eukaryota; kingdom Viridiplantae; phylum Streptophyta; class Magnoliopsida; order Asterales; family Asteraceae; genus Chrysanthemum; species Chrysanthemum lavandulifolium. Next base: position 75,095,465 of record CM040241.1, on the reverse strand, counting down.
CTATCGGATCAAATCTAACGACTCAAATCGAAAAGAATGAGTGATATACCAAGAGACTTGAAACCGTCATCCATCAAATTTTAATAGATGATATAACCGCTTTAATATGTTAATGGAGTTGTATACAACAACGGGTGGTTGCCTTCGCCACGCTATGACCCGGTCGAGTTCATATTTTTGGTGGTGTCTTTGTCGTACAACATGTAGCTTTTGAAGTTTAGGACGAACGGTATGTTATAAGGTTTCAATAAACACTTCCATTTTAGGTAGTTGTGTTATTTGGATTGTGGACGTATTTTGTTGATCACTAACTTTTCGTTTTTACATATCCGGGAAGTGAATGTGTGTTCTAATATATCTGTTTTAGCGACTTTTGTATACAAAAGGTATAGTGTAGGGTTGTTTTTGTCATATTTGTAAACATTTGGAGAATTTGTTTTTGCTATTTATACCGGTGTTATTTACGCTTTTGGTTATTTCTTTTTTAGAACCCTAACCCCTAATTGTATCGAGCTAAGTTTTTCATTAACGGCTGGCAACTCTAACATCCAGGAACTTAAGGATGCATGTGGTTCTGATGATCTAGCCACATGTTTCAAGTTTTTGTTCAACAATGAAATTACGGAGGATGAGGATTTTGGTCCGTATTCGTGAGGAGTGTAATCTCATCTGCACTAAGATCGAGAAGCATGATCGAGCATGAGGAAGCTAGGTATTTGGGGCCGTTTAACGAAAAAGTTGTGGATTTGGGGTGATTTGTTGAGACTCAACAAAGGAGCGTCGGCGACTTGAGCATTGATTCCAACCTGATGGCATAACGAAGCAACGCCATGTCGGTGATGGAATTCGATGAAGAACTTTCGGATAATTAGGTTCTTGTACTTTGTTGATTGTTTCGTTAATACAAATAAACCATAAAACGTTTATTTATATTTTACCATCTTCTAATGTTTTGTCGATAACAAACGTAAAATCATTTTAACGAAATAAATAAAATACGTAAATAAAACCAAAGACATTTTATATAAACACTAACAAGTAATATTGTTTACATCTTATAAAAATATATATGTGTAACAAGCAATTAGTGTTTACATTTTTCATAAATGTATATGTACTTTGTATATGTTATAATGGGTAAGTACTGGGTAAAAACCAAAGTCCATAACCCATGACCCATAATACATTGACTAGGTACAATGAATCTTGTTGGGTAAAAACCAAAGTCCATAACCCATACCCATAGAGCATGATCCATAACGCATGACCCATTGCATGACATCATGCATGAAGTCATGTTGGATATTATCCATGATTCATGACCCAAAGTCCATGACCCATGACCCAAGATCCATAACCCAATGACTAGGTACATTGCATCCTGTTGGGTATTCATAATCCAATACCCATAACCCATAACCCATAACCCGGTTTCCAACCCAAAATCCGGACTAAACTCGACCCAAGAGGCGGATTCCAGATTTAGATAGCCGGATCCTCTAGTGAGGATCCGCGGAATCGTGGGACAAGAGACATGTTTTGTCTATAAATAGTGAGTCATTTCTCTCTTGCTCACTACCACTCTTAGATATACTTTCTCTTAGTATTCTAACCTTACTAACCACAAATCCAAAGGATCATTCAATGTAGTTTTATGTTTGTGTGATTCTCAGGTTCCTCTTAAAGGCGAGATCACCACTTTGAAGACGCAAGCTCAAGGTCATGAGTTGCTAAGCCGTCATCATCAAGACCATCGGGTGTATCTTGTTGATAGTTCTTTCCTCTCTCCATAGAAGTGTCTTATTGAAGGCATTAGTGAAAGGTGCCAAAGTGTCGTATTGAAGGCATTAATGAATCGTGCCAAACATTTACATTCGATATGGTGCATCGATGTACAAGTTATGTAGTTTGGGTTAAAGGATGTTGATATCCTTCTAGTGTTTTAACAAGGAGTGTGTCTCCTTTGGGTAGTTGTGTTGTGGTGTAGTGTTGGGTAGTAGTTCCTCCTTTGGAACTCGGTATCTAGCCTTGTACCGGATAAAGTGTAGGCGACGGTGTGATAGGTTTGGTTCTACCTCGTGGAAGAACTCGGTGTCTAGCCTTGTAGCGGATAAAGAGTAGGTGACGTTGTGAAGGCTTCTCCGCCACATAAAGAAGCTTGTGTTGTGTAGTGCTTACAAACTCTCGAGTGGGGTACTCGGGGAGTGGAGTGGGGCAAGGAAGGTGTCCTTGTAGCCGAACCACTATAAATACTCGTGTCGTGGTTTTGTGTTCCCTTCCTATATCTTTTGCATTACTTATTTATATACTTATCTACCAATATCCAACACACAAACCTAATAGATTGACATGGTTTTGTGTTCCTTCTTTGTTATTGAAGGAAAACGTCGTTCCGGACAACTTTCGTGTTTTAACTTTTTATGATTCGGACCGAAGTATGACTTTCAAAATGGCGTAACCTTAACAGCTTCAAAATGGCGCTTTGACGTTTTGGTTTCGCTTAACTTCTTTTGCTTATAACTTTTGACTCGTTTGTCCGCTTCGGTGGTTCAAGTTGCTATGTTTACCTTTTATCTTGTCTACCATATTATGTAAGTTATAAAGTCCTTATGTTATTGTTTTTAATGGTCTCATACGTGTATAATATGACTAGTTTACTAGTTTGTTACTTTTATGACAATATATGAATTAAAACAAGTGATTGAGTATATGTACATCATGAATCAACATAGTAACTATATATATGGCATGAAATAGTTAAAATTATGAATAATAAAGATGAGATGATGGTGGTGATAAGTTGCTTACAACTTTTGGCTTTCAATAAGAAAGGAGTAACTAGTAAGGATCGGACATTGATTGATCGCTTAGGACTTTGGATTGAGCTAGCTTTCCACACCTTGGCACCCTTGAAAACATGAAGAGTTGGTGATGAAGTCCTAAGTGACTTGAGTGGATCTAAACTCAAGAAGATCACTTAAACTTGCTAGAGATTTGATGTAGTAGCTGATCTTTGAACTTCCTTGCATAAACTTGGGTTTATGGATCAAATGATGGAAGATATGGATATTTTAGAGTATGAACGACCCAATTCAGTTTGTGGAGGTCTTTGGGATGTATATCACTTGCTATTTATAGGAGGGTAAGTTTGGTTAACCATATATTGGGTTAAATATTAACCATGGTTAGGTTTAGGACACTTGTAATGATCTTAATGAACCAAGGTTAGGATGATGCCACCAATATGATGACTCCCCCTAAGTTCTGTCATGGAAGAGATAAGATGACTTATGTGGTTAGTTTTGATCTTATCTTGGTTACAGAGTGAGTTTGGTTCCGTTAATCGCTAACCAAGCCATAAACGTAAACCGTATCGTCGTAAAATACGAAACTTGTAGGAATGATGAAACTCATCATTATACTCCATCTAAAATATAAAATGGGTGATAAGTCTCATTGGGTGCAAAACCGTTAAAGCCGAAATACGGTCAAAAACGCGTAATTCGCAGCTTTATCTAAAAGAACGAAATTTCGTGAAACGACCGTGAATTTATTTAGAGTAGACTAAAATTAGTCTAAAAGTGATATGAGATGTTAAAATGTGGTTTTCATCATACGCTGGATAACTTTACGTTATTCGTGAAGTTTAAAAGTTACGCGATTTAAGCGTAAACGTAGAACGTACAAAGGTTAATTCCTTTATGGTCAAAGGAGGAGGGAATATGTTTGACTTTTCCAAAATGTAAAAGTGTCAAAAACATATTAGAAACACAAGACAGAATCGTTAAGTCCGGATGTAAGTAGAATTGTTTAAAACATAAGTTTAGTTTTGTTCAATACTGGCTTATTTGGTAATATTAAAATAATAATTTTAAAATTCTCAAATTAATCATGAATGATCTAAAATTTATCCGATGCGAGGAAAATTATCGGGGTTGATTTTCGTTAAGCGTGATGTTTAAACGGTGGACCGCCTAAAACGAAACTTTAAAACGATGTTTACTTAATAATTTTTGCGAAAATGATCTAACGATGGTCGAACTCTCGTGTTATTACTAAAATAATTTATCTTACGAGAATGTGGATTAAAATTTTACGAGATGAATAGTGAATTTGAATAGTAAAAGTGAATAGTAAATTCTCGAAAATAAAAAGTAACCTAAAATGCGGGTGGTTCTGGTCCTCACCCTTAATGGAATTCGTCCCTAATTCAGGTGTGTTACCCGATGTTGAATTGTCTAGGAAATGTGGATGTATGCTTGAATTCTAATCTTTATGCTCAAGTTTCTAGTCATAGAATGTATTATGTACCATGTGGCTTAAGTTGATAACCTAAAGGGTTTTGTTAAAATCTTATAGGTCCAATATACCTAAAGTTTGGCTTTTCCCGATTCTCAAAACGAATCATATCGTATTGTATTTGTATGGTTTCCTTAGTTGTTTCGTGGGTGATCTCTAAACACCTTAGTTCAGCAAATGGTTAACTAACACATTCATCTATATAGTGCCTCAAAATGGAATAGTTTTGTTGTTGTTAGGGTAACTGTTTGTTAATCAAAGGTGTAAGATATTGGTGATGTGAAATGGTTTGTAATGGCGTGATAACTGTCGTTGTAAGGAAAGTCTTGCTAGTGGCAAGTGGTTTATCCAAACCATTTCCAAAGTTGATCATGTCTTAGGTGGTTTCGTGATGAAAGATATATCGTATAGTTTTTATGTCTACTAGTGTTTGAAAGAAACGTGATAATCGTGAAGTTTTACATACTTTGAATTTCAATGGGGTTCGTAAAATGATGTGATATGTTGACGATTTGAAGAGTGTAGTGTATGTTTACCATTATTCTTAGGTAGAGATGTCAAGTTTGTTTTAAAATCAAAAGTGAATGACGGAATGATATCCTTGAAACCTAATCGGCTAGTACTTCTAAGAAATGACGAGAAGATTTGATGACTATCCCAAGATAGTAGTTCGGATTATCTCATGTATGAAAATTTCAAGAATGAAATTTGGTAGTATAAATAAGATGTTAAGATCTCATTGAGTGGTAAGACACTATCGTGTCTCTAGATATTTTTAATGAATTCGTGGTTTATCGAGTTTAAGTAGGAAATTAACTCAATATAACCCTTGTATAACCTGCTCGAGTGTTTGAAAAATTTAAGTCGAACATAGTTAATCGGACCATGTTCCACTATCCCAAGGTTAAATATAGGTGATTAGGCTATATTTAGCCGAGGTTCGATAAATTTTCCAAATACCTAAATTAGGTATACTTGTGATATGTTCATAGCTTTTGAGAAATTGTCCACTAAGCAAAGGCGATATCAAACCATTCAGTTGCAAGTCCTGGCCATAAAAGACTTGTAACCTATGTTTTCACATTCCATTGCATAGAAGATAGTATGGGTAGATACGTGTGGAAAGGAAATTTTAAGTAATTCTAAAATAGACCATACTTGGCTAGAATCACGAACCTTTAATAACGAAGGTTTCAAAAGAGAATTTTGATGAATGTAGAGAAAGTTGTTGGACTTCAGCTTTTGAAGATGATGAGTCAGTTTATCTTTTAGAAATCTCATTTCTTGTATTTCCATTAGGGAAATTGATAGACTGTGACGGGTTTCATGTAAAACAATATCATATAATGTTTATAAGATAATTTTTAGAGACTTTGTATAACTTACAATGTTTGTGAAGGAATTTAAACCATTGTGTAACTCACAAGGTTTGAAAAATGATGGAGAGATCATTGTGTAACTCACAATGTCTTGAAAAAAAGATGGAGATACCATTGTGTAACTCACAAGGTTTGAGAAATGATAGAGAGATCATTGTGTAACCCACAATGTCTTGGAAATAATAGAGACCATTGTGTAACCCACAATGTCTTAGAAATAATAAAGACCATTGTGTAACCCACAATGTCTTGGAAATAAATGAGACCACCGTAGGATTTACAGTGTCTGAGAATGTAATAGAGACAATTGTATCTCACAATGTCTGGGAAGTAGGAAAGACCATTGTAGTCAGTTACAATGTCTTGGAGGAAGTTTCGTAATCCTAAATTGCATGAGTAGATGCATGATTGGGAGTTTGGGAAAATATGATTGTGCCGCAATGCCTTAGAATAGGCATACGCAGATACGTTGAGTACTTTGTTTATGATTGAAATTATGTCAAGTGTATATATCAATATACTAGTATGTTTGTATAACTTAAAGAGCCTAAAAGTCACATAATCGTCTGGAGGATGGAAAGCACGGAGAACGGAAGGCTATAAAATGTTTTTGTTTGAAAAAGTAGTTATAGTTTAAGTCTCGATTAGACCCGCTTTCTCCATAATCGTGGCTCGATACCAATCAGAACACCCCATTTCGAGATACGCAATGAATTCAAATTGGGTGTTACTTCATGGCACAACAAATATAATAATAGAAAACGATCTCTAAAGGAGTCGCTTTTAAGAAAGCTTTATCATTCAAATATATCGAGTTTACAAAATAGGTCCCGCTTGGTTCCATTGTTTACAAAATACATCAATATAAATCTTTGATGTTTTGTGAATGATAAATTATTTATAGCCTTCTTAATCTTGTCCTTGCCCTTCCGTACAACTCCGACATTATGGACATGAAATACATGCTTAAAACTCACAACACAAAGGTTGAGTGAAATTCATAGAGTTTAGGAAATCGCTTGAACACAATATTCATAACGCGAGGTAATTAGTCTCACATTTATGGTTTAGAAAACAAAACAGCTTATTATTCACTAAGCATCATGCAATCAAGGCGTTAACTTGTCGTCATATAATAGTAACCGATGCCCCAAGTAGGTAAAATTTGCCATTTTACCCGATGTACTAAATATAGTGCGCTTTGTTTACCGGATCTGGTCAAACAAACGGGATTCGCTAATCCCGATAGATCTATCCACAATATTCGCGCTCACTTCACTCGTGATTAATGATTCATGATTTAGGGACTTAAGATTGGCAAATGCGGTAACTTAGTGCAAGTAAAATAATCAGATAAGTATAGAATTTGAAAGCAATGTGTTCAGTTTAAAATAAAGCATATATCTCCCCCAAGGGTTTGTAAAACAATTAAGTAATAGAAAGTGGGGCTATGAACTCACCTTAGAGAAAATGATATCAAATGTATAATGAGAATGATGGATATGCCATGAGAACTTCTACGAGCAACCTAGAATAGGATGTTGCGACTTAGGTTTGGAATAATGTTTAGGAAAACATAAACCATCCTATATACGTCTCTATGTTGATCATGATGTAGTACATGGTATTTGTGTATGTCATTTATAGAAATGGTCTAGCTGTGAAAACATGTTTAGTTTATATATATCGTACTACCGTTCGGGCCATCATAATTCAGAGGTCATGTAGTAAACGCTCGAGGAGCTAGGACACTTTAAATCAGAACCAAAGAACTCGTCGACACGCTTTACTCAAATGAAACCCCTCACATGAAGCTCCCTAGTTTTGTAGCACTTAGTAGATAAAACATAATTTTTATTTATATATCATAAGTGTCATATGGTTTGTAAACACAAGTTACAAGGTTGTTTGGTTTTGATTAGGAATCATAATGGTTATTACAAATATCATTATAATTTATATCACAAGTGTTTAAAGAAAAACTTACAAGTTTCTAAATTGTAAAGTTGGTTATTACAAATATCGTCATAATTTATATCACAAGTGTTTAAAGAAAATCTTACAACTTTCTAAATTGTAAAGTTGGTTATTACAAGTTCTCGCCGCTTTCATATATATGATTACCTTAGTTAACGATCTTGGGTAAACAAGCCTCGAGGCTTTAGCCATGGCCTTGCCGTGACATTGGTCTTGACTACCATGGTCTTGAGACTCAACTTTGGTCTTAGCCGTAGCCGTGGTCTTGGTTTATGGCCATTAGGCCTCTTGGTTTGCTTTTAGTTGTGACAAAAGTATAGTTATGAGACTATATTTACTGTAGCTTCGCTTTTGAAAGATTTATGACCGTTTAAGCGCCAAGGTCCGAGCTTTGCCATTGAAGGAAAACGCCGTTCCGGACAACTTTCATGTTTTAACTTTTTATGATTCGGACCGAAGTATGACTTTCAAAATGGCGTAACCTTACAGCTTCAAAATGGCGCTTTGACGCTTTGGTTTCGCTTAACTTCTTTTGCCTATAACTTTGACTCGCTTGTCCGCTTCGGTGGTTCAAGTTGCTATGTTTACCTTTTATCTTGTCTACCATATTATGTAAGTTATAAAGTCCTTATGTTATTGTTTTTAATGGTCTCATACGTATAATATGACTAGTTTACTAGTTTGTTACTTTATGACAATATATGAATTAAAACAAGTGATTGAGTATATGTACATCATGAATCAACATAGTAACTATATATATGGCATGAAATAGTTAAAATTATGAATAATAAAGATGAGATGATGGTGGTGATAAGTTGCTTACAACTTTTGGCTTTCAATAAGAAAGGAGTAACTAGTAAGGATCTGACATTGATCGATCGCTTAAGACTTTGGATTGAGCTAGCTTTCCACACCTTGGCACCCTTGCAAACATGAAGAGTTGGTGATGAAGTCCTAAGTGACTTGAGTGGATCTAAACTCAAGAAGATCACTTAAACTTGCTAGAGATTTGATGTAGTAGCTTGATCTTTGAACTTCCTTGCATAAACTTGGAGTTTATGGATCAAATGATGGAAGATATGGATATTTTAGAGTATGAACGACCCAATTCAGTTTGTGGAGGTCTTTGGGATGTATATCACTTGCTATTTATAGGAGGGTAAGTTTGTTAACCATATATTGGGTTAAATATTAACCATGGTTAGGTTTAGGACACTTGTAATGATCTTAATGAACCAAGGTTAGGATGATGCCACCAATATGATGACTCCCTAAGTTCTGTCATGGAAGAGATAAGATGACTTATGTGGTTAGTTTTGATCTTATCTTGGTTACTGAGTGAGTTTTGGTTCCGTTAATCGCTAACCGGCCATAAAACGTAAACCGGCATCGTAAAATACGAAACTTGTAGGAATGATGAAACTCATCATTATACTCCATCTAAAAATATAAAATGGGTGATAAGTCTCATTGGGTGCAAAACGCCGGTTAAAGCCGGAATACGGTCAAAAACGCTGTAATTGCAGCTTATCGGAAAAGAACGAAATTTCGTGGAAACGACCGTGAATTTATTTGAGTAGACTAAAATTAGTCTAAAAGTGATATGAGATGTTAAAATGTGGTTTTCACATACGCTGGATAACTTTACGCTTATTCGTGAAGTTTAAAAGTTACGCGATTTAAGCGTAAATGTAGAACGTACAAGGTTAATTCCTTTATGGTCAAAGGAGGAGGAATATGTTTGACTTTTCCAAAATGTAAAAGTGTCAAAACATATTAGAAACACAAAGACAGAATCGTTAAGTCCGGATGTAAGTAGAATTGTTTAAAACATAAGTTTAGTTTTGTTCAATACGGGCTTATTTGGTAATATTAAAAATAATAATTTTAAAATTCTCAAATTAATCATGAATGATCTAAAATTTATCCGATGCGAGGAAAATTATCGGGTTGATTTTCGTTAAGCGTGATGTTTAAACGGTGGACCGCCTAAAACGAAACTTTAAAACGATGTTTACTTAATAATTTTTGCGAAAATGATCTAACGATGGTCGAACTCTCGTTATTACTAAAATAATTTATCTTACGAGAATGTGGATTAAAAATTTTACGAGATGAATAGTGAATTTGAATAGTAAAAGTGAATAGTAAATTCTCGAAAATAAAAAGTAACCTAAAATGCGGGTGGTTACAACGACCTCGGTTTTACCGACACACACTACACACGATCGGTACACCGCCTGCTAGTGCATAAGGTAGACCATAGGTAAACGAGACACTTATAAATATTAAAACCTCGCTCAATAAAACTCGCACGATCACATCAGGTCGACCAAGGCCTTGTATTAGAATGTCCAAGGTTGACTTATGAGAATCAGATATTTATATTGTTATATTCAAAGATCGATATCCATTGCCTTGAAAGAAGTTCATGCAACTTGGTCAATATCCATAGCCTCGGATGAATCGCCTCCAACTTCACGATCACCCGCATCACATGGTAAGGTTGACATCTGTAACGCAAAACTAATTCATTATAATTCTTGTTTCAAGTTGATAGAAATCTATATGATTATAGTAACCTTTTGATGAGTATAATTAGCATCAGCTGCTTTTATAACCACACAATATTGATCGGCCAATACCTCAGAATGACCAGCCTTGATTGAATCACTTGCAACTTCACCAATACCACCACAAGTTGAGGTATGTAAATAAAATTAAATTAATAAGTTAATTATAAAAGTTGTTACAAAGTGGCATGTGAAATAATAATACAACTTTATGGTAACCTTGAAAGTTCGGGATTCACTTGACTTTATCTTCAACACAATCTCTATCTCCACAATTCTTTTCTCACATCATTGATCTCGTAGACAAGGTCGGACTTTGAACACAACCAACACGCTTTATCTATAGAATAAATATTTTTTTTCAAATATTCAACCTCGCCGACAAGTTTGGGTAAATCAACATTTCTTGCGACTTCGATCACAACAACCTCGTTAGTTTCTCCCACAACATGTTGTGTATGAATTTCCTAATGAACATTTTCCTTTAAAATTGCTCCTTCTTGAACCTTTTCGACAACATCTTCCTCGTTCACAACATCGTGGTCTTGGACAAGTTTTTCATTTACATGGCTGCCTTCGACATGGCCGCCTTGTACTTGCATGCCTTCGATTTGTTCCCCTTTCCATCTTGGCTAGCACGAATGCCTTCGACAACACTAACATTTTTTACAACATTTCCATCATGGACGAAATCTTCGTCTTCATTAAAATTTCCATCAACAACAATATTTCCATGTAAGATTTCATTACCTTGATGGACAACAATTGCATGTTTATCCAACCCTTGGAAACAATCGAGACTGACAATAAACCAGGGTGCCCTATCTCTTGATTGGTTGGAATAAGGTCCAAGATTGGATCTTACATCTAATAAACAAAACAAAAACAACAGTGTTTCATCAAACTAGAAACATATAAAACACCAAAAAAACACATATAGAAAGGACAGTAATATTAGTTCATTAATTGTTTCAGCATATTGAATAAACTAATAACAAATATAAAACAAACAAGAACCTTTGTTGTTTTGAAATGAATGTAAGAGACTGCAGTACTATACGATGTCCGTGGTCTTATGCAGATTCTTATCTATGTATCCCATTATCATATCTATGTAAAAGGTTATTAAGACATAATATTGTAGATTTCTTATTGATTTCTAAAGTCTATTTATTTAGTTAACTACAACAGTTTTAGATCACTAAGTCGCGCTTCAACACAATTTCATTAACGCAAACACAATACTTCATTAAACATAATAGCTAGAAGCAAAACACATAAACATCCTAGAACCATCTTAAGCATGCTAAGAATTAGCCATTCCTACATCGCTTTTATAACATCCTTACTTAGGACGCACCACATTTATTAGAAACAAACTAACCAAGCTAAACATGAGCCATTCCTATAGACGACTCCAAGGTGTTATATGACCAAATTATAAGCACATAATCACGTGTAATAAGCAATCTCATTTTGGACTTAAACTTAGCATGACTAAAACAAGAAGGGCGTGTTTACCCAACCAAAAAGTCTATTATAATATGATTTTTCAAACTTCCTAGTCTTAGACCAGCAAGGCCATGCGGATCTTAGTGGCATCTTTCTTCCACCAAATCATGCTCCTCGTGAAACTCTTTAAAATCCATATCCAAAAAAATGTATAAAATTAGACCCCGACAAGAATAAGAATTAACTAATAATAGAAGAGTAATCCAAACTAATGTATGATACATTGCTTTAAAAAACATGATTGAATGTACACATTGCATTAAAATGTTTTCTAACCTTGAAAGCCCAAACAAACCCATAAAGATTATATGTGGCATTGAAGTCTAGGTTTATCTCCTTTTTTTGTCAAATGATGCTCGGCATGCTTAGGAACCACATTGACATTTCTTTCATATAATATCTTCCAAAAGTACTCACCCTAAGGATAGGCATCCCAAGCGGAAAAATCCTCCACTAAACAGATAATATGTTTAGGTATGTTGTACCTTTCTTCACGTCCATAAAAACAACCACAACCACAATCACAAGGCAAAGCCTAACAGCATCCTGATCCGACAAAGCTAACCACGTTTTTTCAAATTTCTCATCCAAAACTATGTCAACAAGCTCTTTCCCCTTGATGTTGTAGTTGTAAGCATTTTATCACCAATGTGGTAAATAATAGGGGGGCAAGCATCAGTAACATCACATATGTATACTTGATGTTGCAAAACATAAGTCATCACATGATTATCATTATCTGGTTTTTTAGGAAGACTTAACCATGGACCAAAAACGCTGCTTTTGAACAACTTATAATGATTAACATTTACCTTGACATCAAAAAGCTGATTAAAATTAGCCATCACAAAATAATCGGCCAGGGATAGGGTTTTTTTAGGGTTACGGTTTGTTTATGACAAGTAGAAGAAATGTTAGGGTTGTAATGGGATTGTTGAAGAAGATGTGTTACTGCATGTTGGATGAAGTGTGTGTGTGTGTGAATTTGTTTTTGCAGATTTTGTGTTAGCAGATTTGGTGTGATTGATTTGTGGGATGAAAATGGAAAGTTTGTTAGCAGATTTTGTATAACTTTTTTTTAAACATTTGAAAATAATGTATTTGCGTATTTATTTATTTGTGTATTTAGTATATTAAAAAGTATGTATTTATGTATTTGTGTATTAAATGGATTAGAAAAGGTACAATTTTTACCAACCGGTCGCCCAACATATTAAATACAAGTCGCCCTAGATACGGGTTGACCATCTGTACTATTTGAATATTTTATTATTTTTTTAAGTCTGACTTTTTTTCACAAAACGACAAAAATCAGGTCGCCTCAGCTGCTAGTAGCCCCGACAGGACAATAGTCACCCAAAATACACGTAGAGGACTGATGCGCGTACGAAGCGCGTTTGGGGTCAAAGGAACTTCTTTTTCGCCGAGCAAGTTTTTCAACACCCTAGTAGTGAACCTAATCGCTGTAGTGTAGTATTGGGTAAGCCTCGTGTATTGATATCGCTCTCTGGGGAATATGAATGCTAGCAAGAAGTGTACTACGCTAAGTTTGGGGTCGAGGATGATTCTTTTTTATCTTTATATATTTTTAGAAAGCTAAGGTAAAATCTGGGGCAATTGGTTCGAGGGTGGTACTTCACCGATTACTTCTACTATCTAATTATCTAATACTACGGTAGCTATGTCTTTTTGATTTGTGCTCGTATGGTGATTAAAAATGTGTTTACCTAGATACTATTACTCCCTAGTTATATTTTATTGTTGGTTGAATTGTCACGTCCTTATTCTTAACGCGTTGTGTTTTCTAAGGCCGTAGGGTGTGCCTTTTTCCCTAACTTTTTGAGAATACCTTTAGGTTATTGCTTACGAAATCCACTAGATGTTTCAAAAACTAACTTTAAGGTTATCTTTGGATGTTTAGACTACGAAATCCGCTAATTGATTCATAAACTAATGTTCACAAAGATTACTCAAGCATTTAAACACAACGATAGCCTAATTGCACTCCTAAGCCAATTACAATTAAGATAAGAGACAACTAATCAATAATTAATAACTAGGTTTCATAGATCTAAGCAAACACATAAGAAATTTAGCTAGACATGTTAAATAAGCAAGTATACACACATTCAATGGAAGACATAATGATATTAATGGATTAAAACACTTATCTTGATTTGTAAAATAGGGTTTGGGACCCTAAGATACTGTCCAAGTCAGACTGCAAACGTTTAGGGTTTTTACTCCAAAAGTCTACCTATTTAAATACAGAAAAATCGAATTATATATATAGATTTACACTTGCGACGACGTCGCCTTATAGGTGGGACGCCGTCAGATCGCCGTGGTCTTGGTCAAGTTATCGATGGGACGGTGTCACGTTGTAGTTGCGACGCCGGGTTTCATATGGGACGCCGCTCGATTCGGATCCGGGCCGCCCGAGATGAAAAGTCTTTGTGACGCCTTCCTCTTCAAAGCCCGACCCGTCGGTGTTGCGAGCAAAAGTCCACCGAAATGTCAGTGTATTATTTATCAAATCAGAGAGGGACGGTGTCGCCTTTAGTTGGGACGCCGCGACTTTAGTTTTAGCAATTGAGTGACTTCGATCTTGACTTTGCCGCTTTCTTCAAGTTTTCACTCCTTTTCGTCCAAATATGCATCATTCCAAAGATTTTGCTTCCAAGAGACCTAAAAGTGAGAAGGAACGAAATTAAGCAAGAACGGATATAAAGTGGTCGATTAAGGGCTTAAATGACCCCTTAAAAGTGTACGCTTTAAATCCTTATCAAATATCCCTACATTTGGTATTTGCTTGTCCTTAGCAAATGTGCTATTGGACAATCAATTTATAAGTTAAGGGCATGAAGCATTGGTTTAACATAATTCACAACAAGTAAAAGCACCGAATAGTCATAACGAGTACGAAAATTATATACTAGCACCTCAAGAGGGTGTTTGAATTCTCTCATCTCTCGGGTGTATATGAAATATAGTAAATGGAAATGGAAGATAAATACTCATTACTTGGCATAGTACATAGATTACCATAGGCTTGAGACTAGATCAAACCTCCACCGCTTTGGGGTAAGCACCTAGGAACAACTATCTAAGAGGTCTTTTAAAGGGTTGTAACGTTAGGCTTACGGTAGGGAAACAATGGGTTTGGTTGGATAGGTGATTTAGTGGTGGCAAGTCAAAAATCTTATGTTACAAGCATGAAAAGCGTGGCGTTGAAAAGCCAAGACTCGACTCACTAAACTCTAGATAACATGAAGCAAACATACATAAATTAAAAACATAAACATAAAGCTAGATGTAGGATGGTAGCCCATATGTTTTTCTTAATTTGTTTTTGCATATACTTTTACTCTACCATCCACTAAGATAACATCAAAATATAAGGGATTTATAGGAGCATCCCTACACTTGAGTTTTTATTACTCTAACACTAAATGAACCGATTTGAAAAGATCAAAACACTTGGAGTCTTTAATTACGTAAATAAAGGGAACTCGAATTTAACGTTCTTTCCCGTCACTCCATAAAATATTACTTTTGCCCATGAGTCTCAATCATCCCAAAACTGTGTACAAAAGATATGACTCGACTTAGCAACCATGCAAGTAACTAGATAATTGAACTAAGTGTTAATACAAATAAGCCGTAAAAACGTTTATTTATATTTTACGATCTTCTAATGTTTTGTCGATAACAAACGTAAAATCATATTAACGAAACAAATAAAATACGTAAATGGTTTGAACTAATAGTTTCTAACATATTCACATTTTCACATAAAACACTAAAACAAGTATAAGTGATTTTATGATTTAAGTAATACATATGTACAACATTAGTGTTTACATATTTGGATAAAATATACACATAACTAGTATGTAGTATATTGGGTAATATAAATGGGTAGAAACTTAAGTATCACAACCCATTGGGCAAATACATTGAATGTAGTTGGGTACAACCCAAAGCCCATAACCCATGGATCTTGACCCATAACCCATTGCATGACATCATGCTTATATCATACATGGATAATATCCATAACCCATGGATCAACCCATACCCAAGTGACTAAGTACATTGCACTCAAAGATACATTGTATCTAGCCAAAGATCCATGGTTCAACCCACGACCCATGACCCATAACCAAAATACCCATGGGTAAAGAGGAGGCCCACGGATCCCTAGCTTTGTGCTAGCCGGATCCCTTATGGTAGGGATCCGTGGGATCCGGGAGCGTGAGGATTTTTCCTCTATAAATAGTGAGCCATTTCTTCATTATTTCTCAACCCTTACTAACACACTTTCTCCCCGAGTTAAATCACTAACCTTAGATCCAAGAGATCTATGTTTGTAGTTTTGTTTTGTGTGATCTTTTAGGTTCCTCTTAAAGGCAAGATCACCATCTTTGAAGTCGAGCAAGCTCAAGTCCATGAGTTGCCAAGCTTCCTCATCATCAAGGCTACTCGAACTCTTCCCGTTGATGATTCCTTTATTTCTTCAAAGAAGTGTAGTGTTGAAGACATTAGTGAAAGGTGTCTCAAGTGTCAAGACGAAGATATTAGTGAAGAGTATCTATCGCTCATAGCATAAGCACTTGTGGTAGGTGCTTAGAAGTCAAGACTTGAAGCATTAGTGAAAGGTGCTTATAAGTGAAGACACAAGACATTAGTGAAAGGTGTCTTGTAGATCTAGTCAAAGGCATTAACGAAGGTGCCTTAGATGTACATTCGATATGGTGTGTTTCGATGTACCGATAGACTAGCATTAGATCCAAGGATATTGATGTCCTTGATGATGTTGTAAAGGAGAGATCTCCTTTGGGATTAGTCGTTGGTGTAGTGTGGTAGTAGTTCCCCATTGCAATGGAACTAGGTGCTTAGCCTAGTACCCAATAAAGGGTAGGCGACGCTGTGAAGGTGTAGTTCACCTTGGTGTGAAAGAACTAGGTACTTAGCCTAGCACCTTATAAAGGGTAGGCGACGTTGTGTAGGTTTGGTTCACCTTGAGTGAAAGAACCCGGTGGTTAGCCTAGCACCGAAAAAGGGTAGCGACGCTGTGAATGCTTCTCCGCCATAAGGAGATTGGTGTAGTGTTTACGAACTCTCGAGTAGTGACTCGAGAAGTGGAGTAAAAGAAGGTGTCCTTGTAGCCGAACCACTATAAATACTAGCGTTGTGGTTTTGTGCTTTACTCTTATCTTTTCATTACATATCTTTATATGCTTGTTTATCAACATCCAACACACACAACCAAAATTGATCAAAGTTGATCAAAATCTAGCTTTTCCATCTCAAAGCTTCTAGGATATTTTCCAAAACACTATCCTAAGACACAACCTGATCTCTAGGATCATTTAGCTTCAATTGACACTCTACATTATTAGTGTCATCCGTGCTCATCCATTGGTACTCTTGAAAGTTCCAAATCCTTCCATAAATAACAATCATTAGCTACATCATTCATTACCTTCAAGTACTCAAGCACCTCTTCATTTAAAACACTTAGAGGACCAAACACTCAAGATGATATAGGTCTTAGATCTTCAAACATCATTTCCACTTTTTCATAATCATGAAAGACGGTTCCCTAGGATTAGCCTAGACGGATCCTCCGAGGAAGGAACCGTGGGATCCGGATGATGCCTATGTCAAATCTTGCTTAATCAATCATTTCAACTCACCTTCCTAACTCAAACACTCCATCTCATCTTAAATAAATTCCTAGATCAAGACAACCTCAAGTTGACTCTTGTGCATGTTAATCATCACATTCCAATGAATCCTAGTGGCTTAAGGCTTAAATGCACTTGCCAAATCTCTTGGTTTATAAACCACTTTGCTAGAACCTCCATAGTCATCACTCTCATCCTTACTTTCAGCTCTTGCAACCTCTTGAAATCATCTCATCATGAGGAAAACCCCATGTAGTAACTTATCCACCAAAGAACCACCCATGAAAAAGGCTCGTGTTATACATGAAATCTCTTCAACCGAATCATCTCCGATCAAGCCAAAAAATGATAGGATTCTTCCTCATCCAATTAAACCAATTCCTAAAAGGATAGTACCCACAAAACTACCAATGCCAAACACCACCATACCTCCTAGGCCAAACAATATTATCTCCACTAAACCATCACCATTGGTTCCTAGAGCTATTTCATTTACATCCCCACTATCATCACCACACCTCTACAATTTAGAGGACTTGCCTCTAGGTCGTCTCATCCGCTCACGACAACATTCTCCTCATTAGGAGGAATAATGGTTCAAAATCAAGGTGTTGAGTCAACACTTGCTCCGGCTTCCTTTTCGCCGCTTCCGTGATATAATCCCATTTGTATTATGAGAAATTATCAAAGTCAACCACCGATCATATGGAAGTTGACACTTCTATCACCACCATCATTCTTGGTCGAGTCATTCTCAAATGTACCTCCACCAATCCTCTATCGCTTGAAGCTCCATAAGCCGCCCACTTGATCCTTCACATCAAGCTATTTCATTTCCTCCACCACCACTACCTAGCCATGACAAAGATTACTATCATTGTCAACATGTTGAAAGTTTGATACATGAAGTACGAGAAGACCAACGTTTCATGTTCTATCATCTCCTCGAACGTTTCGACGAGATTAAACCTAAACAAAACTTGAGCTAGAAGATTTTAGTGGTGTCCTAGCATCAAGCGTTAGTTGGTCTAGAAATTCTTAGTCATGTATTGTCTATTTTCTTAGTTTTTAGAGTCATGTATATCATAACTCTAGTTTTATTAAATGGAATTACATGCTACTTGTTATTTTTATGAGCATATGATTACCTTGTATTCATATCTCATTTTTGTGATAACATTACTTGTTATATCACCATTCTTGAAATTAATCACCTACTACGGATCCTCAAGATTGCTTAGACGGATCCCTACTAGAGGAACCGTGGGATCCGTGAGATGTAAAGTTTTCTTTCTACTAACTTGAATCACATTTGCGTGAAATTGTGAATTATACTTTCTTTCTAATCTTTGTTTTGTAGTTATTCAATTTACACATGAAGACTTTGACATCCTAAAGCTTGGGGAGCTTTATGTCAAAGCAATACATTGCAAATTACTTGCAATCTTAGATTTATATTTCATGACTTCCGCTGCAAAATTGCAATCATCTAGGGGAGCACACCACCACATAGACGTAATCTTTTGCAAAAGTTAATTGCAAATGAACTAGATTAGAATTAGTTTCTTGACGCCTTACTTAGGATGGACTCGCTGGGGAGTAACGACTAGATCCTTTCCGATACTTGCTCTCTATTTCTTTTTACTTTTACTTCTTTCACATGTTTTTCTTAAAAACGATGTGTTGCTTTCTTCAAACACTTTTTGTTTCGACAAAAGTGGAGAAGAAAGTAAAACTACAATTCAAACTTTTACTAATTTTAGCTTTTCCTTAAAATAATTTTATGTTTTGTCATCAACAAAAGGGGAGATTGTTAATACAAATAATCCAGAAAACGCTTATTTATATTTTACGATCTTCTAATGTTTTGTCGATAACAAACGAAAATCATATTAACGAAACAAATAAAATACGAAATGGTTCGAACTAATAGTTTCTAACATATTCACATTTTCACATAAAACACTAAAACAAGTATAAGTGATTTTATGATTTAAGTAATACATATGTACAACAACCGGTGTTTACATATTTGGATAAAATATACACATAACTAGTATGTAGTATATTGGGTAATATAAATGGGTAGAAACTTAAGTATCACAAACCCATCGGGCAAATACATCAATGTAGTTGGGTACAACCCAAAGCCCATAACCCATGGATCTTGACCCATAACCCATTGCATGACATCATGCTTATATCATACATGGATAATATCCATAACCCATGGATCAACCCATACCCAAGTGACTAAGTACATTGCACTCAAAGATACATTGTATCTAGCCAAAGATCCATGGTTCAAACCATGACCCATGACCCATAACCAAAATACCCATGGGTAAAGAGGAACGTTCCACGGATCGCTAGCTTTGTGCTAGCCGGATCCCTTGTGGTAGGGATCCGTGGGATCCGGGGAACAGTAGAATTTTTCCTCTATAAATAGTGAGCCATTTCTTCATTATTTCTCAACCCTTACTAACACACTTTCTCCCCTGAGTTAAATCTCGCTAACCTTAGATCCAAGAGATCTATGTTTGTAGTTTTGTTTTTGTGTGATCTTTTAGGTTCCTCTTAAAGGCAAGATCACCATCTTTGAAGTCGAGCAAGCTCAAGTCCATGAGTTGCCAAGCTTCCTCATCATCAAGGCTACTGAACTCTTCCTGTTGATGATTCCTTTATTTCTTCAAAGAAGTGTAGTGTTGAAGACATTAGTGAAAGGTGTCTCAAGTGTCAAGATGAAGATATTAGTGAAGAGTATCTATCGTCTATAGCATAAGCACTTGTGGTAGGTTCTTAGAAGTCAAGACTTGAAGCATTAGTGAAAGGTGCTTAGAAGTGAAGACACAAGACATTAGTGAAAGGTGTCTTGTATATCTAGTCAAAGGCATTAACGAAAGGTGCCTTAGATGTACATTCGATATGGTTTGTTTCGATGTACTAGATAGACTAGCATTAGATCCAAGGATATTGATGTCCTTGATGATGTTGTAAAGGAGTAGATCTCCTTTGGGATTAGTCGTTGGTGTAGTGTGGTAGTAGTTCCTCCATTGCAATGGAACTAGCGCTAGCCTAGTACCTAATAAAGGGTAGGCGACGCCAGAATGTGTAGTTCACCTTGGTGTGAAAGAACTAGGTACTTAGCCCAGCACCTTATAAAGGGTAGGCGACGTTGTGTAGGTTTGGTTCACCTTGGGTGAAAGAACCCTTGGTTAGCCTAGCACCGAAAAAGGGTAGCGACATTGTGAAGGCTTCTTCGCCATAAGGAAATTGGTGTAGTGTTTACGAACTCTCGAGTAGGTGACTCGGGAGTGGAGTAGGGCAAGGAAGGTGTCCTTGTAGCAGAACCACTAAAAATACTCGCGTTGTAGTTTTGTGCTTTTACTCTTATCTTTTCATTACATATCTTTATATGCTTGTTTATCAACATCCAACACACACAACCAAATAGATTGACATAAGTCGATCTAAATAGTTTAAAAGGAAGTTTTAATTGGTAAAACTATTCAACCCCCCTTCTAGTTTTCCCACACTAAGGGATTAGTAATGATAACAATAATGCACTAAAGGTGAGTGTATACAAGGTAGGCTAAGGCGATTTGGGTGTACATTTGGGGGTGGATTGTAAACAATGCTCTTCATTGATATTCCGGAAAACCGAAACATCACGAGAACCGCGAAAAGGATAGGCTCGAGGGTTAACTAGGGTATCGTGTACTAAAGATGAGTACATTGCAAGGGTGTGGGTAATTACTCGACCGATGTGGAAGAAGTAATTACAATACATGTGTTTCAAACAAGGGTTATCCTAATGCCTCTTATCATTTAGTTATTCCTAACTACACAAGTGTAGTCTCACTAGCGATATCGAATGCATCACAAAACAAGTTCTAGAATCTATTATACTACCGTACACTCTCTAAGCATTAAAGGTGAATGCTTTATTCCTAAAGATCTAGGCTAACCTCACATTTTGGGGTAGAATTTGAGTGGTAAACGGTTTGTGTTAGTCATATAACTTCTATCCATTAGACGCTTTATTAAGACTAAAGTTTTTGCTCGTACATGTCATAAAAAATTTAAAATTTGGTGCTAAAATTGCCCTAACAAATATTTCTCATAGTTTATTACACAAATGACCAAGGACAAGACAAATAATCAAGGATAAACATAGTTTCTAAGTTCCCATTTTATTCTCCCTCCCTACACTTAAACTGAACATTGTCCCCAATGTTCCCCGAAAGTATCAAAGTTATGATAAAGTAAGGTAAGTAAAAAAAAAACTAGTACTCCCCTGATTAGCTCGGTAGGATCCGTGTGAAGTAGTGGTTAAATTCTTTCCCAAGAAGAATGTATACGTGATAAGCGCCATCCAATGTTGAATTTCTTCTTCTTGCCAAATATAACCTACACACTTTAAGAAAACAGACGAAACCTTCGCATAAAATTGGTGGTAAAACTATATATGACACGACTAAACTAGGATATAATGCTTGTGGAAGTTGCGATTTTCTAGAAAATTAAGACCGAGAATTTCCAAAAGTTATACATAGCACGTAAAACCTAAAAATTTGATAAGTTGTTTACGCTTGACTGACGTCGTCGGTTCTAAATCTGACCGTCAGTTGTCATGACGAAACCGGTCTGCTGCGTTTTCGAAAAATTCGAAAAATTACACCTTTAGAATCTGAAAATTCTCGCAAAACATCCATCATGACTTGATACAAGCATTTGACTCTAACAAACACACATATATATCAATTTCAATAATTGTAATTCTCATGTTCATGTTCTTTTAAAAATATATGTAATCTTCCCTACACTTATCTTTTTGTAAAATATCTTTATATGTAATTAAGACGAGGTTATAGACAAAATAAAGCATTTTCATAAATTCAAACATGAGAATAAACAACAATGAAAAAGATATATGACACACAAACAAGCAAAAAATTAAGCATGGGTTGCCTCCCACGAAGCGCTTTTCTTTATTTATGAGTCTTGTAGCTAGACTCGAAGTCGTGCTCCTACGTTGTCTCGTTTTTCATCCTCAATGAAAACTCTATCATATTGACAAAATTTTCATCTACTCTATACCGAGGTCCTAGGGTCAAACAATCCCTATAGTAAAGCCTCCTTTTTTCCCACATAAAGTTCAAGCCTTTTTCAACATCTTCTTTGCTCTTTTCCTCAAAAGCTCTAATGTTATCGCATTCATAAAGGGATAAATGGCCATATCCGTTCATCTTCCAAGGCATCTGATGGATCTAAACACACTCCTTGTGTTGGTGATACTTTGAATTATATTAATAAGCACGCGGAATATACTTAGTAATAATTAGAAAATGGTTTATATGATGCAATGTAAGTGAGAACAGAATAACACAAAGCTCCAATATTATTAAAAAATAATACGAGTGATCTTGCTTATCACTAGGATTACACCTTGAAGCTTATATGAATAATACGTACCCTAAGCAATGACCTAGGATCTCCTTTTATAGCACAAGGAGTCCTTTACAAGATAAGTATAAACCTAACAATATAGAATATACACAAGATATTTTCTATACTTATAAATACACGGATACATAACAATTATCCTAATAGCAATGGTAATATTGTCTTGGCGGTGGTAATGAGTTTCCACCGCTAGTGTAATCTTTAGCAAGCTAACCACAAGCGATCGCTGGTAATCTATATCTTTATTCCCAACAAAGATCCTTTATGTAATTTTCTCGCTCCCTTCCTCAAATTTAACCGTTCCCTCGGATTTGTTATAGCTTAGTTAAGACTTTTCAACACCGGGTTTTCCTAACACAACTTGGGACAAGCTATAGTTGATGACACATCCTATGTCTTCTAGGAACATAAAATCAACTAAGTAGGTGAAATTTCCTATAAAGACGTGTACATCCTTGACCCTTCCCACAGAATTGCAAATCCCACAGGATACTTAGGGTCTCTCCTAATCTTAAGTCGCTCATTCATTATGTCATTGTAAAAATTGATGACATTACATTAATGGGAGAGTCCAGATCTATGTAGGCATGCTCGACATTCCTATATCCAATCATACAAGGGATTTTGATGTTCCTGTGATTTCCTCGCCTAATCTTTGGGCATATCCTAATGATGGGTGATCGAGGATTGTCAATTATCTATTGGTGGTAAGCAACTTCTTCCTTAGTGGGGTAAAGATTGAAGTAGGTACTATTTTCCTCATTCACATTTTCATTAACTAAATCATTACCTGAACTATTGCTAATCATGGAGCCAACAATCGAGGCGCTAACCACTTTTTCAATAGCGTCCCTAATTGTACTCTCAAATACCCTATGCAAATCTTGAAGATCATTGTTTCTACTAATATATCGGTTGCGACGATGGTTAGAGGGGTGTTGGTCAATTGGTTGTGGTTTGAGTGGAAGTGGTTTATTTGGTGGTGGGTTGTTGTTTGATGGGTTATCACCTTTCATGATGAAAAGTGATGAGGCTACGAACAAAGTCACGAAGAAGGGGGATAGACTACAAGGAAGCTAAAAATGAGAAAAAAATCTTACTTGATAGGAATCAAGCAAGGGAACCTAAATGCGACAGAAATCTAACTAGCTATTCTATTCCCGCCGGCACCAAAACATGATGCGTGTCGAAGCGCTGCTCGGGTTCAAAGGAACTTCCTTTCGTTGAGCAAGTTTTTCAACACCCAGCAAGAAACCTAATCGTTGTAGTGTAGTATTGGGTGTTGCGGGTATTGATATCGTTCTCTAGGGAATGCTAGCAAGAAGTGTACTACGCTAAGGTTGGGGTTGAGGATGATTCTTTTTTTTTATCTTTTATATATTTTTTAGAAAGCTAAGGGTAAAATCTCGGGGCAATTGGTTTGGAGGGTGGTACTTCTACCGATTACTTCTACTATCTAATTATCTAATACTACGAGTAGCTATGTATTTTTGATGTGTGCTCGTATGATGATTAAAAATGTGTTTACCTAGATACTATTACTCCCTAGTTATCTTTTATTGTTGGTTGAATTGTCACGTCCTTATTCTTAACGCGTTGTGTTTTCTAAGGTCGTAGGGTGTGCCTTTTTCCCTAACTCTTTAAGAATACCTTTAGGTTATTGCCTATGAAATCCGCTACATGTTTCATAAACTAACTTTAAGGTTATCTTTGGATGTTTAGACTACGAAATCCGCTAATTGATTCATAAACTAATGTTCACAAAAATTACTCAAGCATTTAAACACAATGATAGCCTAGTTGCACTCCTAAGCCAATTACAATTAAGATAAAAGACAACAATCAATAATTAATAACTAGGTTTCATATATCTAAGCAAACACATAAGAAATTTAGCTAGACATGTTAAACAAGCAAGCATTTATAAGGATTTAAAATGTACACTTTTGAGGGGTCATTTAAGCCCTTAATCGATCACTTTTATATCCGTTACTGCTTAATTTCGCTCCTTTTCACTTTTTAGGTCTCTTGAAGGCAAATTGTCGGAATGACACTTATTCGGATGAAAAGGCGAATATATGAAGAAAATGGCCAAATTCAAGAATCAAGACACTCAAGTTGTTGGAATGGCGTGGCGGCGTCACGACCTAAATGGCGACGCCGTCGCAACAAGTTTTGAGACGACTCGAAGCCAAATTGCTATTTTGCACTTGACGACATTAGGTTTTAAAGAGTAGGCGTCACAACTCGACGGCCTAGATTTGGATCCCGACGCGCCGAAGATGAAGCCGACGACGCCATAACCATAAGGTGACGCCGCCACAAAGTCGACGCGCCAAGATGAAAACCTAATGGCGGTGACCCGACGACGCATAAATAAAGAGTGACGCCGTCGCATATTGTAACTCTATATATAGAATTCAATTTTCGAATTTTAGAGAGGTAGTTTTGTGGAGTAAAACCTAAACCGAACTTTGCGCTTAGGCGAGATCTTAGGGTTCCACACCCTATTTTACAACAAGATAAGTGATTTACTTCATTAATTCAATTATGTCTTCAATTGTTTGTGTGTATGCTTGCATGTTTTCCATGTCCGGCTAATTTACTTGTGTGTTTGCTTAGATCTATGAAACCTAGGTATTGAATATTGATTGGTTGTCTCTTATCTTAATTGTGATTGACCTAGTATTGCGATAGGTCATTCGTTGTGTTTTTAATGCTTGAGTAATCTTTGTGAACATTAGTTTATAATCACCTAGAGTTATTGTAGGCAACATCTAAAGGTAACCTTAGAGTTAGTTTATGAATCCTAGAGACTTCGTAGGCAATAACCTTAAGGTAGTCTCAAAGAGTTGGGAAAACGACACCGACGACCTTTTGAAGGCACAACGCTAAGAATAAGGACGTGACAATTCAACCATCAATAGGAGATAACTAGAGAGTAATAGCATCTAGGTAAACACATCTTTAAATCATCATAAGAGCACACAACAATAGACATAGACTACACTCACCTTAGCTTAGTTAATTTAGATAAGTAGAGTAATTTGTAGAAATAACAACCCCCCAAATCCAATACCCCAAGATTCGTACCTTTCAATTTTCTAAAAAATATAAAAAAGAATATAAATAATCTTCCTCAACCTCAAACTTAGCGTAGTAATTTCTCACTAGCATTCCTATTCCTAGGGATGGCAAAAGCACCCGAAACCGATGGGGAAAACCGAAACCCGAACCGATTGGGTCGGGTTCGGGGGCGGGTTCGCGGGTTTGGATGCGGGTTCGGTAGATGTATTCTTTTATTTTGGTACGGGTTCTGCACGGTTCTAGTAATACTCGCTTGCTTACCTGCACTCGTATCCGCACTCCGTACCCAATTTGTACCGCTTTTTTGCTAATTTATATAAGGTTCTAATAAGTTTTGAGCACTTAACTTTGTAAAATTCTTTTTCTACTCTACTCCTTAATAGCATATATCTTGGTAATTACAAACTATTAAATTAACACTTACGCTGACGCTTTAACTCACACACATGACACATTAACTCTTTAATCTTCAAACATTACGATTATTGAAGTCGCTTTCTTTAACTTCTAAAACTTTGAATATATTATGGTGTTTTGGTTTTTTTTAGGTTGAGTTGTACAACGATGATTTTAATTGGGATAACCGAAACCATGGGAAAACCGATAACCCGATGGATAATAATATTCGGTACCCATCGGTATTGGGGCGGGTTCGGGTTTGGATATTATAAACGGCACGGTACGGGTTGAAAAACTTGCTCGATTTAAAAGGAAGTTCCTTTACCTCGAACGCGTGTTGTCACGCGTATCAAATTTTTACCACGCCGGGAATAGAATAGCTAGTGAGATTTCCACCTGCTTAGGTTCCTTTTCTTGATTCTTATCAAGTAAGATTTTTCTAATTTTAGCTTCTCATAGTCTATCCCCTTCTTCGTGACCTTTTTAGTAATCCCATCACTTTTCATCATGGAAGGTGATAATCAACCACCACTCATCAGCCTTCCACCAAATGACCCGCCAAGAGGCCGTACTCTTGGTGAATACTTAAGACCAAGCCACCTAGGCTATAGAAACACCATTGAGCTTCCTGACCAAGCCCAAACTACGGCCCTTCGATCCGAAACCATCCGGTTGATGCAAAACGGATGTGCATTCCATGGACTTCGCTCCGAAGATCCTAATCAACATCTTAAGGATTTCCTTAAAATCGTCGATTCCATCGACCTTGATGCTACTACTCGGGAGACCACGCGCTTGAGTCTCTTCCAATTCTCTCTACGGGACCAAGCTAGTAATTGGCTTGAGCAACTTCCCGCCGGCTCCATCTCAAGTTGGGATGATCTGACCTCTCGTTTCCTTGCCCAAGTTTTCCCACCGGGGAGAACTACGAAGCTTAGGAATGAAATCTTGATGTTCCAACAATGTCAAGGTGAATCTCTCTACGAAGCATAGACTCGATTCAAGGACTTACTCCATAGAGTCCCTCATCACGGCATTGATCTTTGGCTCCAAGTCCAACTCTTCTATGATCATGTCAACTTCCCAACTAAGCGATCCATCGACCAAGCAACCGGTGGTAAACTTAGTGATCTCACCGCGGAAGAATCGTGGGGTATAATAAAGGACCTTGCTCTCTATGACAACGAAAGTTGGAATGACCCCCGTGAGTTGCCCAAAACTGTAAAGGCAATCTCCTTGCCTCCCATTGACTCACAACCTTCCGACCGTAGGATGCTCGAGCTTGAAGATCAAGTCAAATTCCTAATGAGCTCCTACAAAAATCCTAAGTCTTCACATCAAGTGAACAAAGTTTCTTCCTTGTGTGAGCTATGTAGTTGTCCTCATGACACTCGCACTTACACAAGACTCCTCGAACAAGCTTCCGTTGACTAAGCATCCTCGCGTACCAATGGAACAGGAGGAAGATTCCTTACAACACCCGGACCTAGGACTTTCAATGATGCCTGAGAAGCATGGAAGGGCAAACCCGACGTATATTAGGGACAAACCAAAGAATTCACATCTATGATTTCTCATGGCCCCCATCTCACAGCCCTAACCAACAAAACATAGAAGGGATGTTGCAACACCTAGTTACATCCCAAGAAGCTCAAATAGCTAAGCTCTCGGACGCCTTTAACCAACAACAAGCCGAGATGGATAGGAAGATAGATAACCTTTTGAAAGCCATGAGTGATTGAAGGTTAATGCTATCTCGACTCCGGCCTCCGTGTAGAGATTAAGGACCCAAGTAAGTTAGCTACACGATCAATTCTTCAATACCATCACCTTAGTAAAACCTAATAGGACAAATGACGGAAGAACCATGAGACGGTACTTGAGGTTAGTGAAACTCCTAGGAATGAAACAACCAAGGAAGTAGATGAAGTAGGCGATGACTATTTCAATAAGTTTCCTACGGAAGAAGAACTCTCTCGCCACCCACACTTAGTACGCAACCTCCGTCACATGTATGTTAGGATAAGCCCTAGGATCAAGTTTGGGAACCCTTAGAATCTTAAAATACCATGTTGCATAGGACATCTTTTTGTGGCAAAAGCATACATTGATCGCAAGTCCCCGATAAATATCATGACTAGCACCTACTATAATTGGGTAATGAAGAAGCCTATTCCAACTAGGCAAGATCCCAATAATCCTAGGGTTAGTTGCAATTTTCTTGGTAGAATTAAGGGATTGCCCGTCTATGTAGGTAGTTTCACGTTTCCTACGGATTTCATAGTTGTGAATGATATTAGCACGAACATAGATCCTAGCTTGTCCCACGTTATTTTAGGAAAGCCTTTCATAGAAAACGCCAGGATGACTTATGATCCGTCATTAGGAATAGTGAGATTCAAGGATGAGACCGATGATGTAGCTTACCAAATGCCCTTTAAGATTGAGAAATTTTCATCATTATCCAATGATGAAAAAGAACTTAAGCTATCGGTCTACTATAGGAATGAGAAAGATAAGGAAAAGGGAGTTGATTATGTGATGAATAAGATTTTCGGGTTCTATGAGGATTGCTTGAAACTAGGACCGGAATATAGAAAAGATTGGGGAGAAGATGACTTCTTAGAAAGATGCATAATAGGGCATTACTATAACATAGAAAACCCCAATAGAGACCGTCATAAGGAAAAGTTGACGGTAATGAAGTAACGTAGGGCACGACTTCGAGTCTAGCTACAAGACTCCTAAATAAAGAAAAGCGCTTTCGGGAGGCAACCCATGCTTAATTGTTTGCTTGTTTGTGTGTCGATATCTTTTATTGATTGTTTATTCTCATGTTTGAATTTGTAAAATGCTTTATTTTGTCTTTAACCTCGCCTTAATTACATATAAAGGTATTTTACAAAAGGGATAAGTGTAGGAGGATTACACACGCCAAAAAACGTGAACATGAGAATTACAATTATTAAAAAGATATACATGTGTGTTTGTTTGAGTCAAATGCTTGTATCGAGTCATAATGGATGTTTTGCAGAAATTTTTCCACATTCTAAAGATATAAATTTTCCATAATTTTTCCGTAAAATCGCACCGCTTTCGTCAGATAACCGACGGCGTCAGATCGCAACTGACGCCGGAGGAGTAGAAACAAATTCTATCTTTTCTCATTTTCTATGCTACTTATAAATTTTTGGAATTTTTCAGGTCTTAACTTTCCAGAAAATCTGTAAACATCCATTCAATAAGCATTATATCCTAGTTTAGAAGAGTCATATATAGTGTTACCGCCGATTTTACACGAAGGTTTCGTTTGTTTTCTTCGAGTGTTCAGGTTTTATTTATCAAGAAGAAGATACATAAGATTGGATGGAGCTTTACATGCATACACTCTTCTCGAAGAAGTATTTAACCACTACTTCAGACGGATCCTACCCAGCTAATTAGGGGAGTATTAGTTTCTTCGCTTTTAATTACCTTCAATTATCATAACGTTGATACTTTCGGGAACATTGGGAACAATGTTCGCTTTAAGTGTAGGAGGAAAATAAACGGAACTTTGAAACTATGCTTATCTTTGACTATTTGCCTTGTCCAATTTCATTTGTGTAATAAACCATGAGAAATATCGGTTAGGGTAATTTTCACCAAATTTAAAATTTTTCATGACATGTACGAGTGGGCCATTAGTCTTAATAAAGCGTCTCATGGATATGAAGTTATATGACTAGCACAAAACCCTTTACCACTTAAATTCCACCCAAAATGTGATGATCGCCCTTAGATTTGTAGGAATTAAAGCATTCCACTTTAATGCTTCGTGAGTGTACCGGTAGTATAATAGATTCTAGAATTTGTTTTGTGATGCATTCCGAGATCGCTAGTAAGACTACACTTGTGTAGTTAGGAATAACTAAATGATAAGAGGCATTAGGATAACCCTTGTTTGACACCGTATTATAATTACTTCTTCCACGCCGGTTGAGTAATTCCCCACACCCATGCGTTGTACTCATCTTTAGTACACGATACCCCTAGTTAACCCCTCGAGCCTATCCTTTCGTGGTTTTAAAGAGTAGGGCATCACAACCCGCACGACCTAGATTTGGATCCCGACGGCCGAAGATGAAGCCGACGACGCCACAACCATAAGGTGACGCCACAAAGTTGACGTGGCCAAGACGAAAACCTAATGGCGGCGAATTCGACGACGCCATAAATAAAGAGTGACGCCGTCGCATATTGTAACTCTATATATAGAATTCAATTTTTAGAATTTTAGAGAGGTAGTTTTGTGAGTAAAACCTAAACCGAACTTTGGTCTCTTGGCAAGATCTTAGGGTTCCACACCCTATTTTACAACAAGATAAGTGATTTACTTCATTAATTCAATTATGTCTTCAATTTTTTGTGTGTATGCTTGCATGTTTTCCATGTCCGGCTAATTTACCTGCGTGTTTGCTTAGATCTACAAAATCTAGGTATTGAACATTGATTGGTTGTCTCTTATCTTAATTGTGATTGACCTAGTATTGTGATAGGTTATTCGTTATGTTTTAAATGCTTGAGTAATCTTTGTGAACATTAGTTTGTAATCACCTAGAGTTATTGTAGGCTAAACATCCAAAGGTAACCTTAGAGTTAGTTTATGAATCCTAGAGACTTCGTGAGGCAATAACCTTAAGGTGGTCTCAAAGAGTTAGGAAAACGATACCCTACGAATTTAGAAGGCACAACGCTAAGAATAAGGACGGACAATTCAACCATCAATAGGAGATAACTAGGGAGTAATAGCATCTAGGTAAACACATCTTTAAATCATCATAAGAGCACACAACAATAGACATAGACTACACTCACGTTAGCTTAGTTAATTTAGATAAGTAGAGTAATCGGTAGAAATACCAACCCCCCAAATCCAATACCCCGAGATTCGTACATTTCAATTTTCTAAAAAATTTAAAAAATAATAAAAATAATCTTCCTCAACCCCAACCTTAGCGTAGTAATTTCTCACTAGCATTCCTATTCTCCTAGAGAATGATATCAATTCCCGAGGCTTACCCTAATACTACACTACAACGATTAGGTTCACTGCCTAAGGTGTTGAAAAACTTGCTCGACGAAAAGGAAGTTCCTTTGACCCTGAACACGCGTTGTAGGCGTATCAAGCATACACACTTCAATGGAAGACATAATGATACTAATGGATTAAAACACTTATCTTGATGTGTAAAATAGGGTTTGGGACCCTAAGATACTGTCCAAGTCGGACTACAAACGTTTAGGGTTTTTACTCCAAAATTCTACCTCTTTAAATACAGAAAAATCGAATTATATATATAGATTTACACTTGTGACGGCCACCTTTTGTGGGACGACGCCGATCTTCGCCATTAGAGTTTTCGCCTTGCCAAGTTATCGATGGGACGACGCCACGTTGTAGTTGTGACACCGCCGGGCTTCATATGGGACGCCGTCCGATTATGGATCCGGTCGTCGAGATGAAAAGTCTTAGTGACGCCTTCCTTTTCCAAAGCTCGACGCCGTGTTATGAGCAAAAGTCCACCGAGCCGTCAGTGTATTATTTATCAAATCAGAGAGGGACGGTGTCGCCTTTAGTCAGACGCCGCCGCCTTTTAGTTTTAGCAATGAGTGACTTCAATCTTGACTTTGCTGCTTTCTTCATGTTTTCACTCTTTTTCGTCCAAATATGCATCATTCCAAAGATTTTGCTTTCAAGAGACTTAAAAAGTGAAAAGGAACGAATTAAGCGAAGAACGGATATAAAGTGATCGATTAAGGCTTAAATAACCCCTTAAAAGTGTACGTTTAATCCTTATCAGGACAAGTCTTACACATACTACACATTTGTACTTTCAGATTTCAATGGTGGACACGTGTCATCATGTTAACAAGGTAGCCCAAGTCCTAAGTAACACATGTCTAGAAATTATTATTTTTTACCGGTCTACAGAAGGTAACCCGTTGGGCGACCGATCCCCAGTCCAATTATTATTATTTTTTTATTTTTACTTTTTTTTATCTTTTGAAATACAAACTACAACCTATAAAATATATACAATGTAATAAACAAAATTATTAAACAATTTATATCAAAAATCTTACAGTTTAATCCTCATGCATTTGAGATCAATTTTACTTCATATATAATTTTTTTAATTTTTTATTCTTAAATTTAATGGTTTATAAAAATTGCTTCGTAACAAATTGAAGTGTGATGCATACAATACCAAAATAATAGATTTAGAAATAAAGGGTAGACAATGGTGTAACAACTTTTAAAAGTTGTTTTGTACGTGAATAGAGAGTAGTTTTGTCATTTACGAAATAATAATTTTTTTTTGTAATAATACGTAATAGAAATGCAAATTTTGTAATATTACGACATAATAAGAATTTTTGTGTATATATATATATATGAAGAAGTAACTTACAGTGACTACAATCAATAAAAATGTAGTTGATAACTTACTAACTAAATATAGCAAATGTAATTGCAAAATTAATGTCATAGAATAAAAATTTATTACATATACCTTATATAAACTGAGATATTTACTAACCCTTGTTCCTCCAAAAAAAAAAAATATGAATTTCATGTTGAAAACGTGTCTCATATACAGTTTAGTAGCATTTTCATTTATTTCTCCAATATTTTCATGTGTTATATCAAAACATTGGACGATTCACATCACCAATAGTATCCTAGATGATATTACGATTTCTGTTAAATCAGGAGACACTGATTTGGGAAATCATACCATTCCATTCAATAACAAATATGAATGGAGCTTTTGCAATAGAATAGATGGACGCACTCTTTATTTTGGCTCGTTCTGGTGGCAATCATTGTTCAAAAGCTTCGAGTTATTTAATAAAGATCTTTCTGAATTTTGTCATACTCATGGTGCCAGTGGTGAGAACTGTTATTGGTTGGTAAGAGCAGATGGATTTTGGGTATCTCGTCGAAATGAACCATTTCCAGATAGCTGGTACGCAATGAGGTCATGGACCCGTTATGAGAATTTTTACCGGTTGTTGCACTACATGAAATGTTGATTATCAAATAAAAGTTTGCTTGTTATTTATTTTATAAAAAAAATGTTAAGTATATGTTGATAGTTTGATGTATTTTCATACCGTTCATTGTTAGAGCGTAGTACCGCACAGCCCCCCCACGAAATGGGTCGCAGTGAAATAGTAATCTGGGGCCTGACGTTCATGGAATAAAGTTACAGTTATATTGAACGGCTTACATGAGTCGTTTGGAAAACACTTCGCTTGATTCATTCAAACAAAACATACAAAATTTAGGTCCCTAATGTTTTACCAAAAGCAAGTATAATAAGTTTTGATACAATCAAACGAATAAGTTAAATGCATGAAATTCCCATGAGACGCAATAACAACAACGGCTCTAAAATGCGACTCCATGAATGTTTGTCCAAACACCGAGAAAATACATGCTAAAAGGATGTATGACATTTATAACAAATAAAATGTCATGTAAAATAAATATAATTTCCCAAGTTCATGATTCCAAGCTTAACGTCGTAAGTATGCCGTTACAAAATAATAAAGTGCCCCACATAAGTGTTTGCAAAGAACTTAAAGAAATCCTCAAATAGTATACGTCCATTTGCCCGGGCCAGTGACCAACCCGAGCGGGGGTGTCAACCCAATAGATCTATTCACAACATTAGCGCTTAAGAATAACTAACGATTCATGATATAAGGGGGACTTAAATGGCGTATGTGGTAACTTAGGCAATGTAACAGTTTTAGTACTTGTGTCCGTAAAACGTAAGCAATGTATTCTCACCCTGAGAGTTTATAAATAATGTAATCAAGTAAAAGCGGTACTATGAAACTCATCTAAAGCAATAAGTAGTATGGTACAAGAAAGTGTGCACGGAAAACGAGGCTCGAAAACTCTAACCGCAACCTAATTGAATAATATTGCGTCTTAAATTATGAAATTTAAATTAAGTGACGTGCATGTACTTTTATAGATAGCATATCACCCGTACATGTTTGCGTTAAGGTTTAGTAAATAAAATATAGTTTACATCAAGTATCCTATTAATATCACGTTATATACTTTATAATATTTTCCAAGTATCCTCGATCTAAATCGTAATAATACATTAATTAATATTTTGAAAACTTCCAACTCAGATATTGTTAGGATTTAGAAAATCCATGCGTATGTCGGTCACCCCAACGTATGTTTAGTATATTATAGCTCGTAGACGAATAATATATTAGTTAGATAATTAGTAGTATAAGTAACACCGTGGAAGAAGGACGGTCTTTACCCACCGTATGCCTCGATCCACAACCCAAGGAGGCGAGTCATTTAGAGAATAGCCCTCTCCCACAAGGAGAGGGTTGAATGTTCACTTATTAATCTAACCTTTCATTTGGATTTTATCTCTAGAACATCTCACTTTCTCTGTCTAGAACTTCATTCATACGCCCCATATACTTGTTTGATTATGTGTTTACGAAAACCAATATCTAACAATTAGTATCAAGATCCATGGTTTGATCACTCATCTTTCATGTTCTTGGATTTCTAGTGGTTTTCATAAGGTTTCTGGGTTTGAATGAGTTTAGAGTAGTTAGCATCATTTGGATCATTTCTTGTGTTAAAGTTTGGATTTTGATAGTACTTTTGTGTTTAGATACAATATAAGTGTTTAGGTTTTGGTTTGGAAGGCTTGAATCATCGTGGTTGGGTTGTTTTTGGATTGAAAGTGGTGTTTTTGAAAATTTTTTTGATGCAATTTGAGTCACGTTAAGATATTCTTCTATGCGATTTGTCCCTTTTTGGATTGTTTATTGAAGCGATTTGTCATATTATGAGTGCGAGTTGTCATATTCTTTGAAGCGATTTGACAAGTATGCGATTTGTCTATTGAGACAAAACGACAAGAAAGGATAAGGTAGTGGAAGTAGTGGGTGTACTTGTGTACTATGCGATTTGTCTAAAGTGCGATTTGTCAAGGGTGCGATTTGTCAAGGGTGCGATCTGTCTAGGGTGCGATTTGTTTGGGATGCGATTTATCTAAGGTGCGATTTGTCTAGGGTGAAATTGGTTTGTGGTGCGATTTGTCCTGGGTGCAATTTGGTCTGAAGAGATTTGTCATAAGGAGGATTGAAGCGATTTGTGTTTAATTGTCTGATATTTTATTGAAAATTAAGACTTGCCATCTGATATTAACACAATGTCTTACACCACTGATCCCTTAATCTCCAATGTCCTCAAACTATATGATACTGTGGACAACAAAGAAAGTATTTGTTACTCTGAAAGTTTAACCATGATTGATTCAGCCAACGATGATCTGAAATATTCATACTCTGAGTCCAATGAGAAAGAATTGCACCTATTAATGCTACAGAATGCCATGCAAAAGGAATGTGACATTGAGCTTTATCAGCTACTTTACTCTCACCTCATATTGCTTCTACCCATAACAATGGAACGAACATGTATTGCCCTCTTCCGTCAGGACTTATCCACATTAATGTGAACTTTGTCGTTAAACTTAGAACAATTGAGCTACAACTTAACAAAGAAAAGGTTCAAAAGGTTGGTTCCAGTGCTGCACTTCAAGTAATCTACAAACAATTTCAGCCATTCATCAGTGGGGAATATTCATCAGATTATGATCAACATATGACTGAATTTCTTTCAAAAGACACACTGGAATGGAAATCCATGAGTTCATTGAGACATTTATCCATCTTATGGACAATTTGAAGAAATACATTGAGAAAGCTACCCGGAGAAAGTGATTACATGAATGAATGTGAGATGCAGTCAATGGAGAGGTGTGATGAGGTGGGTAACCTATCGGGTATTGTTGAAACCATAATTATAGACACATCAAAAATGGATGCAACAAGTTGCTTAGAAACTCTTGCTTCACAGAAGGAGGATGCCAAATGCAGAATGATGAATGAATCTTCATTGGGTGCAGAATCTTCGGTAACCATTATTAACAATCCATCTATGCTTAATTCTGTACAAACTAATGACCTTACAGAACAAAATGCGGATAAATGTTCTGTAACTGAGACTGAGTCAATGATAAAACATATCATGACTAATAACGTGGTTGATAAGAAAATTTTCAACGAACTTTCAAACAAATACTCAATTCTTGAAAAACATTGCATTTCTCTGGAAATTACAATACAACGAACAGAAGAAAGTTTTCAAGCTACAAAATCTTGCATAAATCCGGAATTCCTAGAATTTCGTGAATTTTTTGAAATTAACAAGTTAAAAACTCAGCTTCAAGACAAAGACTCAGCCATATGTAATATGAAAAAACAAATCTCGGACCTGCATAAGGAAATTAACATGGGTGTGAACAATCTTAATATAGAGGTTAGTGATACTGTAAAAGCTAGGAATGATGAATTACCATTATGTATGGCACAATTATTAAAGGAAAATGAGTCTCTGAGGAAGAATCAATTAGAAGATAAGACCAAGTCTTTAGATCAAAAAAGCTCTTTGTTAGCAGACATTGAAACCCTCAAAGCTCAACTTCAGGACAAGAGCTTCGCCACAATCGCTTTAAGAAATGAGCTTAGAAAAATTATTGGGAATGGTGTGAACATTAAGTTTGCA
This sequence comes from Chrysanthemum lavandulifolium, assembly GCA_022545495.1. Classification (NCBI taxonomy): domain Eukaryota; kingdom Viridiplantae; phylum Streptophyta; class Magnoliopsida; order Asterales; family Asteraceae; genus Chrysanthemum; species Chrysanthemum lavandulifolium. The sequence goes on along the minus strand of CM040241.1, from coordinate 75,058,408 downwards.
AAACCATCAACCTTGGGGAAGCCAGTTTCACAAATTACTAAAGAACGATCTGTAGTTAGGCAGCCCAATGCATTTAAGTCAGAAAGATTTAAACCCTTAAAGTCAAGGTTTGCCTCCCAAGTTGATGAGAACACTGTTTTGTCAAAACCAGTTACTTCACTAATTCATTCCGATAAAATGAAAGACAATGCTCAGACTAATGCTCAAAGCTCTAGGATCAGGAATGTGAAAAGATCATCTAAAGCACTTAAGAAGTATCAAGAAACTGACCATTCCCCTAAGAGTCAAGTTAACAGCAAAATGTCTAAAATTTAAAATAAGGAAATGGTTGCATCTTCTACTGTGACTAAGGGATCTAACTCTCCTAGATCTTGTCTTAAGTGGATGCCTACTGGTAGATTGTTTAAGAACATTGAATCCAAATGGAATCACAATCCTAGCTCCGCCTTAAGTGGATGCCCACCGGAAAATCTTTAAGAATGTTGGATTTAAGTGATTCCCATCAGAACACTGGCCACTAATGACATTACAAGGCCTGACTGTAAAACGTCCAAAGAATAGGATACAACTGCTACTAACCCATCTAAATGCAATACTACATGTGCTGTTAGTGCAAATTTTCCTCAGTCTTTTTCAGGTACAATGCTCAATTCAATCATGAACATCATGACCTGGTTTCCAACTGATTTGAAGACTAATCATCCGGGAATTTTAGCTGGTCAGAATTGATTTGCAAGTACCGTGACTCCTGATCGCTTTTGCTCAGGACTCGTACCTCACCGGCTGACGGATTTAAAAAAAAATCAAAATCAAAAAATTACAAAAATAGAATCAAAGACATGTCTTCTGGTATCGATAACATCTACGATCCTAGAAATGTCATTCAATAATGGCACGGGTCTTTAGATGAAGTTCGAACAGAAGTTCTACTTTTCTTTTAAAACATGTCTATCAACACTCACATACCTAAGATGTCTTGGATTCATATATGGGTTAGTTTCAATCAATGATCACTCATTCATATTCGTGTCATTGATTGAGGGGGAGAGTTAATCACTCTGTCATTCCTGACTGTCAATTCGTCTCTGCATGATTACAATTATATGATCTCCTGAGATATGCATGTGCTTCTAAGTATCTAATTGGTGCAACAACCCTTACTCTATTCATGATATTATGCCTTAGGCTTTATGTGGATTGGGTATCTCTTGAATGCATGTTTCATGTGCCATTTGTCTTGCTTGGTTATTGTGATCTCAGTACTCTGGATAGCCGTTGCATGTTTCTTAGAGTGATTTAATCTGGCAAATTTTGTTCTGATATGTGTTATGTGGTATGTGGTTTGTCTATGTTAAAGCTTTGCATGCGACTTGTCAAAGTTATGTTTAGGATGCGACTTGTCTATATCTTTAGGGTATGCGATTTGTCTTGTCTCTACTCAGCATGTGATTTGTCAAGTACAGGGACTTAGAGTGTCAATTCTGATAACTTGTTCCTTAGGTATAAATAATGCGATTTGTCACTGTGAGTCAAACATAACTTCTTAGTCAAACTTTGCACGCCCTTTTTTTCTCTATAACATTCTACGAAGAGATTTGGCTTTCGTGAGATCTTGTGGTAGGTTAATTGATCACGTTATACATATATTCGTCATGAATCTTGTTTGAAACATCTTTATAACAAAGTCTCACCTGCAGATTCCCTCATAGTCTTTTCGACATAATTCTGCAACTAGGTTCGTTTTTCTCGTTCTATGTTAATGTTGTAGACCTTAGATAGGAATTTGTAGGGGAATCATGGTTATGTATTGATGTTTTCAATATGTGTGTATGTGCCAATATAATCTAGGAGAATTGGTGGGTAGTGAGTTTTAGGTGATTTGGAGATTTGGTGTGTAGTGGATCTAGGATTTAGTTGCATGAATGTCGTATCTAGGTATTTGTGACTCATATATGTGAAATTTTATGCCAGTAGAATCTATGGTGTTTATGGTGGTCGTGTTCATGGTCTCTCGTTCTTCATGCTTGAATGCGATTTGAGGTTTGTTGCTTGAATGCGACTTGTCTCCATAAATTCTTGTATGCGACTTGTCTCATGTGATCTTTTAAGCAAGTTGTTATTTTTGATGCGATTTGTCGTGACAATTAATTAATGCGATTTGTCTGTTTACTCTTCATATGCGTTTTGTCTTAAGCCACTTGATGAATGCGACTTGCTGCATGCGACTTGTCACATGCGTTTTGACGTGTGCGATTTATTGAATGCACTTTGACCTATGCGATTTGAGATATGCGATTTGTCCATATCTTTGACCAATGCGGTTTGATGCATGCGATTTGTCCTATGCGACTTGTTCTATGCAATATGTGATTTGTCCATAATGCGATTTGTATTGACAATATGCAATTTGTCTTATGCGATTTGTCCATATAATGAATGCTTCTATGCGACTTGTCCTATGTGATGTTTTATCTGTATCCTTCATTATACTTCCTTGGTCATTGTGTGTTGATCATATACTTGCTATATCTGTGTGCATTTAACCATAGTTCATTGTCAATTCTCTGTTTATGAGTGTCCTATACTTAATATGCCTCTGCCTCATTTATATCTTGTTCACTAATACGTGTATGCTACTTCATAAGCTTAAATCACTTATTTAGTGTCTAAGATATACTGTTGCATTGAGATTGATCTGCTGACCTTGTCTAACCTAACAAAATTTTCAAATATTGTTGTTGTATGTATGCTCTACAGTACTACAATGGCATGCACTATATCATCTAAGAATCTTGCCACTGCTGCACCTACTACTGTACCCACCGATGAGGAAATTCTTCCGCATAATGAATGGGTGGACATTGCTAAAAGTAACTGCTTCGTGGATGTGGATAGAAACCAACCCAACCCAATCTACCAAATTGTTGTTGATATTCTGAAGAACACCAACGTTTTTGGTGCCTTAACAATGCGGTGCACGATTCCTACTATTTACCTGCAACAATTCTGAAACACTGTACTATGGGACAAAATCACTGCCACATACACTTGTAAACTTGAAGACAAGTGGTATGAAATCACCACAAAGACTCTCAGGGAGGCCCTTAAAATTACTCCACGAGACCCTGCAAATCTATTCGTTTCTCCACCTACTGCTGATGAGCTAATGGATTTTGTCAAAGAATTGGGATATCCAGTGAAATTAACAAAGGTCTCAAATTAACAAAGGCATATCACTACCTAAAATAGGGATAGTTAAAAGGGTGAATATCGATTTTATGGAACGATTTGGGAAGAATTCTCCTTGGCTATCTCAAAGAATTAACAATGAAGTATATCAACCATGGAGAGCCATTGTCACCATTCTCAACCTGTGCTTGATCGGTAAAACTCGTGGCTTGACAGAGTGAGGGTTCCAATTCTACAAATTATGTGGGGATAGTTAAAAGGGTGAATATCGATTTTATGGAACGATTGGGAAGAATTCTCCTGGCTATGGACACATTCATCATCGATAGACAAAATTTTCTCGAATCAAGTCAAAGGAAAGAAACCAAAGACAAGAGGGTAATTCCCAACAGAAGGTTCTCAAGATCATTATCCAAAGACTTGCAAAGAAACATCACTTACTCCAAGAAGTGAGTCAGTTCTTCATGAAGCCGGTGATGAATTTGTACTTGGAAACTTCAAATTTGTTGCCAAAGGAGTGAACAAAGAAGTGTTTGGAATGCCAATACCTGAAGCACTTCTCACCGAAAGAATTAAGAAGGTTGATTACTTCAAGAAATACATGAAAAAGGCCTCTTGCATGAATGTTGATGACACACCCAATCCCACTCCCCCACAACCCAAATCTACAATATATGTGTCACAAACCAAGTCATCCTCAAAGTCTACCTATGCAAGCCTCCCTAAGAAGAGGCAAGATAGATCAGAGACTGTTGATTCCCCATCCCAAAAACAAAAAAAGGAGAAGAATAGACGCTGGAAAGGGGAAAGGAAAAGGGTCTGAGGTACCCCAGAAAGAGATGACCTTAATGGATGAAGACGATGTTGCGCTCCAACAAAGCATTCAAGAGAGCCTGCAAAGTCTTGATATGTCTCAAAGACAGCCATTGAAGGGGGTTATGATACAGGAACCTGATTCAGTACCACGTCAAACCACTCCCGTTGCATAGGGTAAAGGAAAAGGGAAAGCTGGTGAAGAGGTAGACCAAGCTGCTCATATGTTGTTGACTATCTCCACTCCAACTCCAAAAACTACAACGCAATTTGAGCTCAAGAAAAGAAGTGTTGAATCATCCTCGGCTCAAGAGCAAATTGGAGTGGAAAAAGATGTGTCTGATACACAGGATGACACCATTGCCTCAAGTGACACCCAGGCAGTGAGCCATGAATCTGAACCTTCTACGGGAACTGTACCAGTACTGGAAACAGAAAATGTGCACATGGATACTGACAGGCAAGAGACAGAGGTAGAGGAAATGAACTACTGGAAGAATCACAGGAGATTCTAAAGACAAGATCTGAGGAACACGTGCGTCTGGATGAAGAAAACGTATCATCCCTGAAGAACCTTGAGGCTGGCATAACTTATGGTGACCAATTCCTCAAGCGACGCACTCGAGCATCGAGTCGACAAACAAAACGATGAAAAGGAAGAGGTTGAATCTATGTTCTCTGTCACCATTCAGCAGGATACATCAACCATTCCTCCTATGTCGGCACCAGTAGTCACTACATCAACAACACCTCCATCAACTGAACTTCCACCACCTGTTTCATCTCAATCAATCGCACTTCCACCAACCGTGTTCTCTGATGTGACCACTACCATCCCTCCATCTGTTGTTGTTATTAGCAAGGTTGCAAAAATCGTGAATCGGTAGTGAGGCGGTCGACCCCCCTGTAGCTTGTAATCGGTCTAGGCGGGATTAATCGGTGATTAATCGGATTGTCATTTTTGGCAAGTTTTGAGTATTTCTTGGTAGTTTTCGATATTCCTGAAAATATTTTCCTTAAAAACATCTTATAATAGATATAAACAGCGACTATAAGTGATTACATTTGTTCAGGGTTGCAAAAATAACGAATCGGTGATTAATTGTATTGGCATGTTTTAGGTATTTACGACAAATGTTGGTAATTTCGGCAAGATTTTCCTTGAAAAACATCTTGTAATAGATATAAACAATGATTATAACTAATTTACTGCTAGCTTAGGGTATTTCGGGTAAGATTTCCATGTTTTTGGCAAGTTTGATCATCGTTAACCGCCTTTGACCATGGTTGACCGATTTGTTTGAACGATTTACACAAATCGGAAAGGTCGGTGACCCAGTAGAACCTAATCGGTGATTAATCGACCTTGTAGACCTTTTTTTGCAACACTGGTTATTAGTGAATAAGTCACACCACCAGCAACTACACCTCCCAGCAAGACAACGGAGCAACTTCTTGCCGAAGCATTAATGCGAATTAAAGCTCTCGAGAAGCACCATCTGCCCGAATCTGTCAATAATCTTGACCGTCGTCTATCCAAGCTGGAGAGTTTCAACTTTGATACCGAATTTATGAATGCCATTGAAGCGGAAGTTAAGGATGCGAGAATGGGCAATGAAGGCTCCGCTACATCAGAGGTTCAAGGATTTACCCACTTCGGATATGAGATCAGTCCTCTGCGATAGAATGTTTGAAACAAATGAGCATAAGGACGAAGTTCACATGAAATTGTATGAAGCTCTCCAGGAATCTATCAAGCATGATAATCATTTGCAGTTCTTGGAAGACATTCGTGAAAGGGAGGGAAAGAAGAAGAGAAGAGTTGTTATGCTGGAATCTATGTCTGGGGTTCCAAAATCGCCACCACCTCCTCCTCCACCAACTGGTGGAGCTGGGTCATCTGGGATTGGTGGATTTTCTGGAACTGCTGAAACTCAAAAGGCAAATCCACCAACACCACCACCAAAACCCTTAAACCAAACAGGTTCATCTGGCGGTCAAGGGTCTCAGAAGACATCTGCAGCTTGGACTACTACTGACTCCCGATTCACACCTACGTTCACCAAAATCCCAGAAGAGCAGGCAATGAATGAAGAGTCCTATGTTGTTCAAGATTTTGAATCAGAGGATGATGATGCCTCTACAAAACACATTCCTAAGCCCTTAGATGATGAAGATTGTTGGAATGCATACATGGGAGGAAAAGGGTTAAAATCATCCAGGCCTGCACCTTCTAAAGACATGACTCAAAGCTGGTGGCCCGAAGAACAACCTGAACCAACATGGGGCATTCCTGAGTCTGATTTGACCGTTCCCGACAATAATTGGGCAACCACCATTGTAGCCAACCATGAAGATCCTTCAGAAGAATCACTCTTGCACATCACTGGTGACATGGGAAGCTTCATTAAGTGGTATTGTGAAAAGCAGGGAATCTCATCAATCACACCAAAGGATCTTGAAGGCCCAGCTTATGAAATTGTTAAAGTCTTTCATTCTGACGAAACTCACATGTAATTCCAAATGGAAGAGTGTCACAAGTTGCTGACAGATCAAGTAGAGGATAATATAAGTAGATTCAACGTTAACAATCCTCTTCCTCTTGGTGGTGAACCCGGACGGAAGACCATTCAATCAGATTTCTTCTTCAATAAAGATCTGGACTATCTACGAGCTAATACTCAAGGAAGAAGACCTGCCTTATCTATCTCTAAGATGAAGGCGGCAACTTATTTAGATCCAGGTCTTGAGCAGATGGTACCCGACCAATTCTGGACTGACAAAGAATGCGAGTATGATATTGCTGCTCATACGGAATCTCTCATTGGTGGTTTAAGAAGAAGAAATTCTACATTGAAAGACATAGTGCAGAAAAGAAGCGTAGAGTTGTTCGATCCAAGCTGCGAATTCTGAGTGTGGTCAGCGTAGAGATCTTCCCAATTTATGGTTATGATTATCTGAAGAAGATTGTCCTTAGAAGAGCTGACTTGAAAGACCATGTAATAGAAGAAAACAATTTCAAGCACTTGTTCCCTAGTGACTTTGAAGATCTATACCTATTGAACCTTCAAGGCCATCTTGACTATCTGCCCGTTTGTGAAAAGAAGTCCCTCACTGCTGCAGTCAATCTATGGATAAGAGGGCTAGTGATATGACAAAGAGTGGGTGACTTTCAGCTGGGGATGGAAAGATACCAGACTCAAGTCAATCTCACAAAACCTCAATGGGAAGCCATAGGGCATGAATTCAAACACGACTACTCAGTGATTGACTCTCCAAGAGCAGCTATCTTTACAGATAAATATGGTTCAAGAATGCTACTAAGACTGTGTGAGCTTTACAAGTTCAGTGATGGTACACTAAAGGTGATTGAAGATGAGGCCGGGGAACAACACGAGGTTTTGGTCAGAACAGGATGTGAAGAGGTGTGAAGATTTCATTGCTGCTATCGGACGAAGACTTAAGACAAGAAAGATTTTCTGCAGCCTTGAAAGTTTTGTGGGAGGGAGAGTACGTGAAGGACACTACAAGCTACTCCAGAGAACAGAATGATAATATCTTCTTTCAGTAGCTATTTTTGTTTAACTCTAATGTGTAATGTGGTGGTTGTACTATGAACAACAATAACTATAATGTATATAGTAGTGAGAGGTTATGGCTTGTAGTTTCCCTCTTGTTCTGAAGAGGGAACATAGTAGTGTTTCGTTTCAGATCAAATAAAACCGGACACATTTTTCTCCAATAAGGTTTTACATATTTAATTACTTGAGATCCAAAATCTCAAAGGATTTGAAATTTTGATCGGGGAGAAAATGTGATATAAATATGCAACTGATAAAATGTGATCCTCAAGTCTCAATAAATTGGTATCTCTCCCCATATGTGCTAAATCGTTTCGCATATCAAAGCGCATATGAGGGGGAGCATTTCAAGAAGTTAACAAAACTATCAAGAAATTTGATCGGGAAAGTGATGATAATATTTTTAGAAAATGGTAATCAAAAGAATTGACTCCTTCATTCTTAATCCAAGATTTCTAAATCCTCTTTCCTCCATGTGCTAAAACAATTTCAAGTATTCGATGCACATGTTGAGGGGGAGCTTTTCTAAAAATATCAAAAACAATTCAGGTACAAAATGCTTTGATCTTGTATCACAAGTACCTGGATTGACTTTTCAAATGGTTTGCAATTGGTTTCTATGGCAGAAGAAAATTACCAAAAGACCGACCAAATTTACTTCATGCACGGAGATATAAGGATGGTTAGGTTAGGTATTCGTTTCCACGATCCAGCCAGAACCGGAGGGATCTACCCAGGGACAATCCACTAGATAGTGTAGAAGTCCTTAGGTATGATGAAAAAAGGAGAAAAGTGAGAAATGGGAAGAGTGCGGACTGAGATAGATCTAGAATCGAAATAAACCCAAGAAATGAAATCTTGGTAAGCATCAAGGGGTTGAAGAATGAAAAGAATTGAATGAGAAAAGGGTGAAAGGAAATAGCCTCCAAAGATTTCAACCTTAGGGCGTAAACCGGTTCAATTCACATGCTACCGTTGTTACCAAGGTAACACTGTATTGAAGATAAGACGTCATGGACCCAAAGGACGACCGCACTACAACTTCCCAAGCTACTCAAGTTCCTCTTAAAAGGACTTGTTTCATTCTCATGGGGAACCTACATAATTAATCTATCAACTTTCTCTTAGAGGTTGTTGATATTGAAGAAGGAGACCCTCTCCCTAGTCTCCGACATAGGAAACCAAATGTGCACAATTGAGTCTAGAGCCACGAGATCATTAATTAATCTCATTAGGACAAAATTAATGAAGACTCACTATTTCACACAATGTGGAAAGTGAGAATATACTTTAAGAGTCCTATGCATTATCCTTGTGGTATTGCCAGAACATATGAGTGATGTGTTAACACATTCACAATGAAGATGGAAAACCTTCTAGAGCCAACATCTAACAAGCTCTTGGTGGGTGGCATGTGAGATCTATCCAATAGATCAAACATGTGACAACTGGACAGAAACAATGGGGCGATTCACTCATGAATCAATCCAGGTTCAGGAAATGGATTGACGGATACCTTTGAAAAACCAGTCGTTGTGCTCAAAAACTATTTTCTATTGCACATCGATTGTGTATTACATTTTCAAAATCAAAAGGTATTTATGATTAAAAATCGATTTTCTTATAAAACCTTCGTTGTATTGCAAAAATTCTTTCTATTAAGCAATACACTATTATTTGCAAATCATTTTCTTCAATCAGTGAATCTCAATTTGCTGGTTCACTCACTCCGTGTTGTCTTCTTTGAGACGTTCCGGTTTGAGAATGGCTAGAGCAGCTGCGAAACCCTGTCAATGATATTCTCCTAATTCTACCCGATCACAGCAAGATTTGTAATCGATCAATGAGAACCGTGGGCCGTGTACCTCAATTCAATGAAAGTGATTAAAGACACTTTCGTGCGCTTTTATTGCTAACTGTTGTCTGCAAGAACACCCGACGGTTGCAGCTGATCAAAATTGAGGCGTCAATCCATAGCCGCATGCTCACACATCATGGTCATCTCAAAGAAATCATGATAAGTGTATATCTTCATCAAGTGACTCTGATATTTTCACTCCATGCTTCTGCTATGCTGCTGCAAATGTCATGAATCAACAAAAGCTTCCGTAACTCTGATGAGAAGATTTCATGATCCAGAATGTGAGCATGTCGGTCCAAAAGTCACAACTTCACATGTTGGCAATCCTACATCAGATGATCTAGAGATTATGTGTTGCTGATGATCTCAATGAAAGCTCCTGATCACATATCAAAGAATCACTCAAAGCCAAGGAATCACTACTATTACACGATGTTAAAGTTTGTGAAGCTACAAAGTCTACGAGCTCGAGCATCAAAGATTAAAGATTAATTGTTAGGACTTTTTCAATGTAATTATTGGGGTGACCTCCCTTAGGGGGAGATTGTTAGGATTTAGAAAATCCATGCAGAAGTGTCGGTCACCCCAACGTATGTTTAGCATATTATAGCTCAGACGAATAAAGATATTAGTTAGATAAATAGTAGTATAAGTAACATCGTGGAAGAAGGACGGTCTTTACCCACCGTATGCTCGATCCATGCACTCAAGGAGGGCGAGTCATTTGTATAAATAGCCCTCTTCTCACAAGGGAGAGGGTTGAATGTTCACTTATTAATCTAACCTTTCCTTTGGATTTTATCTCTCTAGAACATCTCACTTTCTCTCTCTAGAACTTCATTCATACGCCCCATATACTTGTTTGATTATGTGTTTATGAATTATGAAAACCAATATCTAACATATATAGAGTATATATGAAACGCAACAACATTTATTTATGACTTTTTAGCTCGTTTGGACTTTAAGGCGCTCAAAAACGACTCTGGAGTATTTCTAACATCTCACTTTTAGTATGTATAAAAACTCTCAAGTTATTAAAAGTGTATTTTTTCAGCTCAAACTTTAACGGGCCGTAACTTATTCAATGTAACTTCATTTTTAACGTTCTACCTATCCCCGCGAAGTTATTTATGTATACTTTTGGAACATGAAAAGTGTAAATCATAGTACAAGGACTTCTATTTATATTTAGTCATAGTTAGGGAACGTTGTGCAAGTTAGTTGTGCGTTGCGAGACCAAGTACCCTCGCAACACTTGTATAGTTGCGAAGGGAATCTTTATGTTGTGAGGTCTCACAATATCTATCATTTTTAGGTATAAATACCCCTACCTCATGGGTTATGAGGTGTATGTCAATATTATGTCTTGCCAGACTTTCTTATATTCTCTCTCATTTCTCTCTCAACGGTAAAGTGTCCACACCCACTTTATCTCTTTTAGTTTATTTGTAGTAGTGATGTTTTGGAAACAACAATTGGTATCAAGAGCCTAATACGATAAGTTATTTCATTTAGCTATGTTTTTCTTAGCTTTAGATCTTCATCAGTATAAAATTTTAGATTTTTATAGCTTATAAAAGACTTTCTCTCTCCAGATTTTTTTTCTCGTACGATTATAGTTAAGATTATTCGTTAAAGTGTTTAATCTTATAAAATTGTTTTCGAAATACATTCTAGAGGTTAAAGAAACATTTTTTTTTATCAATCTATACAAATACTTTATGAATTGAGTGAATATTTTTGGATAAGAACGTGGTTAGAAAGGTTTCAAAAAGTGTACTTTTTATTCATAAAAACAGGGTTTTATTTGCTCGCAAAATTTTGTTAGCAAGATTAGGGTTTTGTTTCGACACCTAAGCTTAGATTGGTTGCGCACCTAGTTTTTGGTTGTGATAGCTCCTTGCGAAGTCTATTGCTTGCAAACGTTTAGTTGCGATAGCCACAAAAGTGTCGCGCTTCGGCAGGCCATAAAATAGGTAACATTAAAAGGTCATAACAACAAACTACACTTGGTCGAATGAGTCTGTAAGTGGGTCCGCCCCAGACTGCCTACGAGCATCCGCACCAAGGCTGCTAGCATCACCACTCTGCTCAAGTACATTTGATACTCCATAATCAGACACGGAAAGAGGAACGACGCCAGACACACGAGCTGAATCCACCAAAGTTTCCATAGACAAAGGGCTAATTCAGAAATACCAAGTATCCGCAAGAGCTAACCAGTCATGAAGAGAACCTTCCCTTACCTTCCCCGCTCTCTCGAACCAATCTCTAATGGAAGCGGAAAGCGGAGACTCACTCACCGCAGAAGAACCCTCAGAATGATTAGCAAGAACGGTCAACCGCCCAAGTAAAACTGAGGGTTAACAACGGACGAGTCAAGCACGGACACCCCAGGGTAAAGTAAATGCATAACGTCTTCAGCAGCGGAGTTCTTAAGAGCCACAAATGAGGACAACAAAGGAAATTGAACACCACGGAGCACTTGAAGAGCATTCTCATAATCAGCCTTGGTAGAAGGGTTGAAAGCCTCAACACGAGAAAGAGATGTACCGGCCGTGCCATGACAGTGCCCGGCAACAAGCCCATCTTGCATTCCTTTGTCAATATCACAGCTAATGGCCGCACTCAAAGCATCAAGGTAATCTTGCGAATGCCAGCACCTGGACACGACTGTAACCACCGGTAAATTTCCACTTGTAGGATATTCTAACTAAAGAATACTTATCCATTTTTTTTTTTCACGTCTAAATTTTTTTAAAACGTTATCTGCTTATCTAATCACAACAACTAACTAATATGACGAACTCACATTCTTAAAAAATATACACACCAACATCGAATGTCTTAAGTTCATTCCTTATACGTAGTATAAAAGTTTTTAACTTTATTTACCACTTTACGTTATTTCGTAAATGTACGATTATTAAACATTCAAACTAGACGCTTTTCATCTATTGGAGTTTTCATGAAACCAAAATTTATTATACGATGATTTTACTTAAACTAAATCATAAATACTAAAGTACAACATTTTATACCTAGAGTACAAGTCATTAAAGCACGGAACTTAACTATACTTTAATTTTTGTTACAAGCCCTAATATACAACTCTATGATTTTATGTGCATGATATATTTTCAAAATACTAATGTACAAGTCTTTCAAGAACAAGCCCTAAAAATGTATTTTTTATTATTTTTTTTATAATATAAGTACAACATTCTAATGCTTAAAGTACAAGTGGGTATTGCACAAAGATTTAAAATATATATAAATAACTCAAGACATACTTGATTACTTTCATTTGCCTTAGTTCAATCCTAACTAGGATGAAGTGTACATAACTCAAGCTTATTACATGTTAAGATATGAGCCACAAGGGTCTTCTTGGCTCACCTTTGCACCACATCACCACGTTCCTTCAAACTTTCACCATGGTCAATTGTTGTGGGAAGAATCCTTGGCCAAGAACACCACCACATCACGCCACCCTCATCACCATCACATGCACCACACAACTTCTAATACTCCACCTCACCATGTCCCTTACCACTTCAACATACCTTCCAAGTGTCCATTTTCATTTATGAAACCATAGCATTTCCCTCTTATAAATAGCAAGCCATTCCCATGCATTTGAGCTCACACCATTCGAACCACACCTCAAACACACACAAAATCAGTTACTCACTGATCTAAAGGTCCTATTAGAAACCAAGGAAGGATAGTTTAAAGCCTAGGAGGAATGAAGGAGCTTGGTTCCACTTTAGAAGCCCCTAGGTCGAAATCCCTTTCTAGTCGATTCCAAGAGTTGTAAGTGTCTTAAACTCATTCAATTTCGTTATCATTTTTAGCATCATGCCCACCGTTAAAAAGGATTTTATAAGGAAAACGAGCAATTTGAATCACCTAAAACGGTCACACGAGTCAAAAGATATGGTTTAACAAAGTTTACAAAAGATGTCAAAACTTTCGTAATAGGAAGGTCGGCACGAAATTCGAGTATGCTTCGGTCCGTTTATGAAAACGCATAACTAAGTCATAATTTAATAAAATCCCAACAAATGTATTGATTTTATAAAACCAAACGCCTTACTTGCCCCATTTATTTGCATCATGTTAAAGGTATTAGGCCAACCAAAGTACCTTTGTGAAGACCACCTAGGACACTCTAAAACGCCCCTCTAACCCGGTTGAAAAGCCTAGTCGTCATGCATAAAAATGGCACACCATTAGAGCTATAAGTCTTAAAAACCAAAAGTACTTTACAACAGGTCTTTGGGAAAAACTTAGGATTTTTGATAAATTCGAATTTGAATCATCTTAGAACACTTAAAAATGAGTTAAACAATATATCACAAGGTTGCATGCAAAAGATATAAAGTTTTATGGTTTGAAAACAAGATTTTCAATTTGTCAAAACTAGCCTAAGTAGCCTTTTTCGACAATTAATATCTTGCTAATTAAAAGGTTGTAAAGTGTGAGAGTTACACCATTTTAAAGAGCCCACTGCAAGGATTTTAAAGCCCCAATAAAGTTTTTAAAAGCTCTTATAGTCTCTTTTATAATCAACCAAAAAGTAGGTGACTCGTGAACTTTTCATAAAAAGACCTTGCATGCATTTTACAAAATTTGAGTCGTAGGAGTTATAGAATGTTAGATAATAACTTAAAAAGAGTTAATTAACATATTACGATGTCCCTAGGCGACACCATAAAAGTTAATGAGTTAAAATGAAATTTCCTTAAACGCGCCGCGCTGGCTGGCCATGTTCACGGACTTGTTTCTCCCTAACCAAAGATGACTAGGATATGAGACCTATACTATTTAGAAGAGCTTATAGCAAAGTGTTTAAAGGGTCAAATGCGTTGTAAAAACACTAGCTTGCCTCGTGTAAAATCTGTCCTCGTTTGGCCCTGTTATTGCCCAAAACCAACAAAAGGCACTTAACCCTCCTACTTTGGGAAATCATTGCGACCAAACCGTAAGAGCTTAAGAATTCTAGTTTGAACCATTAGAAAGACCACCCAAAAAACCCTTGAAGGGATCAAGAACGTAATAAAAACCTCTTAAGGCCTCGCTTATATTTACCCTCACTTTTGTCAATTTAGGCCTAAAACGAGTGAATATTTCTTATAAAACTATAAGTATAAAATAAAAATTGTAGTTTTTGAAAGATAAAGTTTTCTTGGGCTAAAAATGTAATTTCTTCAAAGTTAGTTATACAAGGGCTGAATTTGTGAACAACCCATAGTTGAGGGTTTAAAGTGTCATTTTTGAAAGTGCAAGGGTAAAAACTGTAAATATTTAAAATTGTAAATTATAACATTTTGGGAACATAAAATATTTAACAACTTGGGTTTCGATAAAATTTAATATCCATCATCCAAGCCATAAAAATAAAAAGATAATTATTGCTAATTTTTTAAGAGACTTCATGTTACCTAACTATCGATAAAGCATCGTTATCACATAAACTTGAATTCGAATACTAAAAACATGACATACTAACTCGTGTCACGAGTCGGAGCAGCTTTATCAACTTTACTTAATTTGTTTTCCATCCGACCATCAGAACATCGAAAGTGAGTCATAGCCCTCTTTTCCTTATTTTGAATGCTTTGGGGAGATACATGCTCAAATATTGCTTGATATTTTTACATTTATTTTAAACTCTTACGAATTATTGTAAGTTCATGGCCCCTACCTTTACTTGTTTTTAAACTGTTTTGGGGGAGATACATGCTCAATTACCTATTTTTACTTTCACAAGTACTCTAAAGCTTTTACATACTACAATGAGTTCATAATTACACTTTATACGCTTTGCTACAAACCTGAACACAAGTACTATCTGTATGCGATCCTGATTGCTATTGCTTAAGTACTTACGGTTTCCACTAAAAGTCCCTCATATCATGAACCATTAATCATTTGCGAGTGAACGCGAATATAGTAAATAGATCTATTGGCGCTGACGCCCATTTGTGTTAGCTTGATAGGTAACCAAATGCACTCTATTTGAGAATACTAGGAGAATGGCAAACCCCTACCGAGGGCATTGTTGCTCACATCATTATTATGATGTTTGTAACTTACGCCATTATTATGACGCTGCTCATGTTAAGGTTTGCGCTCATGAGACTTAAGGCAATATATACCGTGTTGCAATGATACAAATGTCGCAACTCATCAATTTCGGGTGCAACAACATGGCCCAACCTTGAAACTTGTGTTCAACTGATTACTAAAAAAATGAACTATGGGTGTATAACAACATAACCCACTACTTATTTCACCAATATTGGTATTTATTACAATAATCGCTCAAACTCGAAACTATTGAACTCAACTGTTTTAATCATAAACTCTATGAACTCACCAACCTTTGTGTTGACACTTTTAGTATGTTTATCTCAGTTCATAATTTACGAGGATGGCACGGAAGGGCACGGATACTCAAGAAGGCTATATTATCATTCAAAATGTATTTAATAAACTCAGAAACCACCGGGACCTCATTTTGTAAACTCGATATTTATATAAATCGAATGATAAATCTTTAAAACGACTCAATTAGGGTTCGCTTTTCTATTTATATAACTATTGTGCCATGAAGTAACACCCGACTTCAACTCACAAGATCACGAAATCAATATATATAACGACAAGCTTAAAACCTTCGGATAGCAACCAACGGCGGACCGACATAGCAGCAAGCAAACAAGGGTGGAGCTTCTCCTCCAAATAAAGAGCAACCTTCAGAAAGAGCTCTCTTAAACCTACAAGTTCTAAGGCACGGGGGTGAAGATCCGAACATTCACCCTCCAAAACTTGTACCCGAATAAAGCAAACCTGTAAATAATAAAAAAGGGGGGAGGGGAAGGAAGGAAAAAGAGAAAACAAGAAAGAAAAACCTGCTTAACAAGTTTAACGTTGCGGGATTGAAGAGAAGAGTTTGCACACCGTAGCTGCCTAAGCTCGCTATCTTTGCCAGAGACGGGAGACTCAAGCTCCTTAACCCTGACACGCAATGCCTCATTTTCTTTACCAGCTGCCTCCAAATATGATATTTGGCCATGAAGAGAAAGTACCTCAGAAGTTTCAGACTCAGCCTGAGCCAGCTGGGACTCTAGCCTATGAATCATGTCAACCTGAGACCACACCTAGTAGACAACCTTTCCTTCTCCTGCAAAAATAACGCTCCGCACGCATCCGAACCTCAGAACCAAAGCACAAATGACGAGCTGACAAGACATCGAAACCCGAAAGCAATTGATCATGACTCATCTCGCGGAGCAAGGAAAAAAGCCAAGGAGGAGCAACCCCATCAACAACTTTGCGGCAGTCTAAGGGACTATCAAGAAGAGATCCATTGGACACTTTCCAATCAGGAAGATAACGCTCGTGAGACCGCAAAGGATCAAACCCAATTGCAATCTGAGTATCATCAGCCAAAGGCTGACTAATGGAAGGACCAGCAAGATCTCCAACATTCTGGTCGGCACCTTCACCGGAGGGTGAGCTACTTAAAAAAGAGAAACATTCCTCAATACCGGAACATCATCGAAAACAGTTGCAGCAATAGTGGTAGCAACAACACCCAAAACAGTTTCAGACCTAGTACAAGTGGTAACCTCAGCTCCAGCAGCTAAGGTACTAGAATAAGAGGAAATAACCAACCTTTGAGGAGGACCAATAAGGGGCTCACTCCTGATGGAAGAGTCGACAGAAAATCCAACCTCTCCCTCGGGAGTAGTTGAAATAGAAGAAGTGATGAAAGGCACAGTGTGGGGGGCCGTGTAACCTAACTCAGCCTCCAAGACACTACTATTCAATAAAGCCTGAAAACCACCAACGGGAAGGCTATTGGTAGATAGACCCTGTAGGAAGTCAGGAAGAAACCTCTTAGCAGGACTGGAAGGTTCCCGAACACTCAGTAAAGAACTCTCATTTCATTTCAATGAAGGACCAGAAGTAGCAGGATCAGCATCAGAATCCGTAGCCTCAAGAGCTGATCCACTTCCAATATTAACATCGGCACCTTCCGACTCAAAAAGAACATTAACTTCAGCCCACCATCCTCGAACGGGAGGAGTAATGGGAAAAGCGCATCAGACATGAACAACAACCTCCATAATGCTAGGCTCCCCCTCCTGACGAAGACGCGTAATCCTCATAACCTTCAGAGGATCCGGAGATTATAATCAGGTCAACTTATTACTATACAATAAAGAAAAGATATCAGAATACGGATAAATAATAATAAAAAAAAACACCCGTTCCTTCATCATGAAGAAACTCAGGGTACACATCCTCACCCAAAGCATAATAGTGGCTCAGGCCAACCCAACAAAGAAAGGGTTCAGTGAATACCCGAAAAGGAGAAGGATTGACAGCAAGAATAGCATAATGATCAGCATTATACTCATCAGAACGAGGAACATGATCCTTAAAAATATTCTTATTAGAATGCCAGGGAAACAAAGCAGGACAAGCAAAGTTGATAACGCTACACGCGTTGTTCGGGGTCAAAGGAACTTCCTTTCGTCGAGCAAGTTTTTCAACACCCTAGGCAAAGGAACCTAACTGCTGTAGTGTAGTATTAGGGTAAGCCACGGAATTGATATCGCTCTCTAGGGAATAGGAATGCTAGTGAGAGGTTACTACGCTAAGGTTGGGGTTGAGGAAGATTATTTTTATCTTTTATATTTTTAGAAATGAAAAGGTACGAATCTCGGGTTTGGATTTGGGGTTGGTATTTCTACCGATTACTTCTACTATCCGATTATCTAATTAACTAAGGTGAGGGTAGTCTATGTCTAATTATTGTGTGCTCGTATGATGGTTTAAAGATGTGTTTACTTAGGTTTTATTACTCCTTATTTATCTCCTATTGATGGTTGAATTGTCACGCCCTTATTCTTAATCGCGTTGTGTGTCTAAGGTCGTAGGGTATGCGTTGTCCCTAACTCTTTGAAACTACCAAAGGTTATCGCCTACGAAAGTCTCTAGGATTTATAAACTCTAACTCTAAGGTACTCTTCGGATGGTTTAGCCTACAACAACTCTAGGCGCTATAAACTAAGGTTCACAAAGATTAATCAAGCATTAACTACACAACGGATGACCTATCGCATTACTAGATCATTAACAATTAAGATAAGAGACAACCAATCAATATTCAATAGTTAAGTTTCATATTCCCTAAGCAAACACACAAGTAAATTAGCCGGACATGGAGAACATGCAAGCATACACACAAGTAATTGACGACATAATTAAATTAATGAAGTAAAACACTTATCTTGTTGTAAAATAGGGTTTGGAACCCTAAAATACTGTACAAGATAGTCTTGGTTCGGTTTAGGTTTTTACTCCAAAAGACTACACACTCAAAACTAAAAATTCGGATTCTATATATAAGATTACATTCGCGACGGCGCCACCTTTAATTTGTGACGCCGCCGGTCGCCGCCATTAGGGTTTCGCCTTAACCACGTTAGTCTTGTGACGGCGCCACCTTATGCTTGCGACGCCGTCCCTTCAGCCTCGACACCGCTCGATCAAATCTAGGCCGTCCGAGTCATGACGACCTACTCTTTTAAAACCCGACACCGCCACTTGTAAATAAGCAATTTGGCTACGAGCCATCACAAAGTGATGCGTCGGCGTCCGCAGATAACACCGACGCCGCCCCTTCGCCCTAGCAATCGAGTGGCTCGATTCTTGACTTTGGCCATTTTCTTCAGATATTCTCGCCTTTTCGTCCGAATAAATGTCATTCCATCATTTTGCCTTCAAGATACCTAAAAGTGAAAAGGAACGATATTAAGTAATAACGGATAAAAAGTGATCAAATAAGAGCTTAAACGACCCTAAAAAGGTACATTTTAAAACCTTATCAAATATCCCTACACTTGGTATTTGCTTGTCCTCAAGCAAATGTGCTTTTAGCCAATTAATTTATAAGTTAGGGTCATGAAGCATTGGTTTAAAACAATCCACAACACATATAAGCCCCACAAAAGTCATAACAAGCACGGAAATTACATACTAGCACCTCACATGGGGTGTTTGGATACTCACATCTCTCGGTGTATATGAAATATAGCAAGTTGGAAATGGAAGATAAACACTCATTAACCGGTCCTAGTACATAGATTACCATAGGCTTGAGACTAGATCAAACCTCTATCGCTTTGGCGTCGACACCTAGGAAAGACTATCAAAGAGGTCTTTAAAGGGTTGTAATGTTAGGCTTACGGTAGGAAACAAAGGGTTTGGTGGGATAGGCTATTTAGTGGTGGCAAGTCAAAAATCTTTTTGTTACAAGCATGCTAAGAATGGCGTTGCTAAGCCAAGACTCGACACTCTAAACTCTAGATAACTGAAACAAACAAACATAAATTAAAGATAGATGTAGGATGGTAGCCCGTATGTTTTTTTTCTTCATACACTTTTACTCTACCATCCTCTACGGTAACATCAAATGATAGGGATTTATAGGCACATCCCTACACTTGAGTTTTTATTAATCTAACACTAATTTGACTCAAATTGAAAAGATCAAAACACTTGGAGTACATTATTACGCAAATAAAGGGAATTTGAATTTAACATTCCCTTCCCGTCATTTCATAAACTTTAACTTTTCCCATGAGTCCCAATCGTCCCAAAACTGTGTACAAAGGATATGACTCGACTTAGCAACTTATGCAAGCAACTAGATAATTGAACTAAGGGTTTTTAGGGTGATAACAATAATGCACTAAAAGTGAGTGCATACAAGGTAGGCTAAGGCGATTTGGGTGTACATTTGGGGGTGGGGTGTAAACAATGCTCTTCATTGATATTCGAAACCGAAACATCACGAGAACCGCGAAAAGGATAGGCTCGAGGGGTTAACTAGGGTATCGTGTACTAAAGATGAGTACAACGAAAAGGTGTGGGGAATTACTCAACCAATGTGGAAGAAGTAATTATATTACGGATATCAATCAAGGGTTATCCTAATGCCTCTTATCATTTAGTTATTCCTAACTACACAAGTGTAGTCTTACTAGCGATCTCGAGATGCATCACAAAACAAGTTCTAGAATCTAATATACTACCGGTCCACACACTAAGCATTAAAGATGAATGCTTTAACTCCTACTAATCTAAGGGCGATCCTCACATTTTGGGGTGGAATTTAAGTGGTAAAGGGTTTTTGTGCTAGTCATATAACTTTCTATCCGTGAGACGCTTTTGTTAAGACTAATGGCCCACTCCTATATGTCATGAAAATTTTTAAATTTGGTGCCAAAATTACCCTAACCGACATTTTCTCATGGTTTATTACACAAATGCAATTGGACAAAGCAAATAATCAAGGATAAGCATAGTTTCAAAGTTCCCGTTTTATTTTCTCTTCCTACACTTAAACTGAACATTGTCCTCAATATTCCCCGAAAGTATCAAAGTTATGATAATGGAAAGTAATAAAAGATGAAAGAAACTAGTACTCCCCTGATTAGCTTGGTAGGATCCGTGTAAAGTGGTGGTTATATTTTTCTTCAAGAAGAACGTTTGCGTGAAAAGCTCCTTCTCATCTTATGTATCTCCTTCTTGATAAATTAAACCTGCACACTTGAAGAAAACAAACGAAACCTTCGCGTAAAATCGGCGGTAATAATATATATAAGACTCTACTAAACTAGGATATAATGCTTGTGGAATGGATGTTTACTGCACTTCGAAAATTAAGACCGAAAATTCCAAAAATTATAAGTAGCTCGAAAACAAGAAAAAGTAATCGCTTATTTTTGCTCCTTCCCGACGCGTCAGTTGCGATCCCGCCACAGTTGCGATCTGAAGCCGTCAGTTATCCCGACAAAAAGCGGTCTGCGATTTTCGAAAAAATTCGGAAAATTTACATCTTTAGAATCAAAAATTTTTCTCGAAAACATCCATTATGACTCGATACAAGCATTTGACTCGAACAAACACACATGTATATCTTTTAATTAATTGAAATTCTCATGTTTACGCTTTTTGAAAACGTGTAATCCTCCCTACACTTATCCTTTATGTAAAATACCTTTATATGTAATTAAGACGAGGTTAAAACAAAATAAAGCATTTTACAAATTTAAACATGAGAATAATCAATCAATAAAAGATATATGACACAAACAAGCAAACAATTAAGCATGGGTTGCCTCCCACAAGCGCTTTTCTTTATTTATGAGTCTTGTAGCTAGACTCGTAGTCGCTTCTTACGTGACTTCATTACCGCCACCTTCTCTCATCGCTCTCCCTTCGTCAAAAGGGCGAGACGTTGTATGCTTACCGTGGATTCCTTGCCAACGCTGCCTATTATGGTGATGTTTTATCCTTTAGATTGGTTTCCTTCATCAGAAAAGGTCCAAACCATCTTGGTTTGTTTCTACCTTGTAATGCCCTTATCCGTGATTTGTATAGAAGTACTTTTTCTCCCTTTAGAAATTCCTTAGGGTTCCTTTGTGTTTTTGGTATCGAAGTGGGATTATTTCCTAACTTTTTATCGGGCTTCCACAATGTTGAATGCAATCCTTGAACCATAAAATCTCTAAGCCCATTTTCCCAATCATTCACTTTCTTCTTAACCATATTGCTAGGGACTTGTGGACTCTCACCCATAATCTTTTCCGTGATCTTAAGAGGATACCTTGGAACAATGGGTCTCCTAGCGTACCCTTTTCCGCTTTTAAGTATCATGATGCCCTCCCCACATTTGATGGTTGCTTTGGCGGTGGCCAGAAATGGTGTTCCAAGAATGAGTGGCATGTTTCTATCTTCCTCAACATCTATGATCACGAAATCCACCGGATAGACGATATTAGCCACCTCAATTAAAACATCCACCGCGGTTCCTATGGGGTAGACATAGGTGTGATTTGCTAAGGAAAGTCTAAGATCGGTCTTGGCTGGCTTCTCCCTAGTCAACTTATTATAGATTGATAATGGCATTATGTTTACATCGCACTCGATCGCCTAAGGCATTTATATTATCAATGTCACCTATGCTACATGGTATCACGAAATTCTGTGGTGTCTCGTTTTTTACCGGGTTTTTAGAACCACCATACAGAGGTCCCATAGGCATGTTGTCATACTCTTCTTCTGTTATTTTTCTTCAAGGGCTTCCCTAAGAATCTCATTTTACCTAAATTTGTTCACTTGGTTAACAATGGTTTTTTTGTTAATTTCCTGCTTAAGGTAGTACTCAATGGTCTCGGCTCATTATTAGGTTCACCTCCCGTTCTTGCTTTCCTTAGTTTTCTTCTCTCAACCTTTCCATCCTCGTGCATAATGGAAATGGCGTTAACAAACGGTGGGAGGATAATCGTTGCTTGTTACTAGCACCTTTTCGGGAACTTTTGTCTTGGTATATTCTTTTACCAGGTTCATCATTTCCGTCATTTTTTCTTGCATTTCCTCTCTTTGCCTATAAACCTCCTCTTCAAATTTTGCTAATCTCTCCGTATGAGCTGCCATGTACTCCCTCATTTGTTCCTTAAAGCTTGGTGAGAGTGGTATTGGGGAAGTAGAACGGAAGCGCCATTCGGAATTAGGATTTTGCTCACGACTTGGGGATTCAGAGAAGGGTGTTGGGTGGTTGGTGGAATTAGTGGAATTGACTGTTTCTCGAGGGATTTGTACGAAAGCTCTCTTATGCCTTTCTATCAGATAATCAATCCTTCTCTCAAGAGCACTCATTTGCTCCTCGGTGACGTTGGAAGATTCAATAGGAGTTGATATGGCATTAACCATTTTAACGGGGGTTTCAGGGGATTCATTCCAATCTTCGTAGCTTTGCTCGGCAAGCACTTCAATGATATCCCAAGATTTCTCCATTAAAGTCGCTAAGTTTTCCACCGCGGCTTGATCAATGGATCGCCTCGTGATGAAATCGGTATGGTCATAGAAGATTTGGATTTGAAGACAAAGATCAATACCATGATGGGGACTTTATGGAGTAACCCTTGAATCGAGTCCATGCTTTGAGAGACTCGCTTTGAAGTTGTTGAAACTTCATGTCTCGCCTTAGTTTAGTGGTTCTCCCGGTGGGAAAATTGAGCAAGGAAGCGAGAGGTGAGATCATCCCAACTTGAGATGGAGCCGGCGGAAGTCGCTCAAGCCAATTACTAGCTTGGTCCCGTGAGAGAATTGGAAGAGACGCAGCGCGTGGTCTCCCGAGTAGTAGCATCGAGGTCGATGGAATCGACAATTTTAAGGAAATCATTAAGATGTCGATTAGGATCTTCGAACGAATTCCATGGAATGCACATCCGCTTTGCACCAACCGGATGGTGTCGGATCGCAGGGCCGTAGTTTGGGCTTGATCGGGAAGCTCAATGGTGTTCCTATAGCCTAGGTGGCTTGGTCTCGAGTATTCACCAAGAGTACGGCCACTTGGTGGGTCATTTGGTGGTAGGTTGATGAATGGTGGTTGATTATCACCTTCCATGATGAAAAGTGATGGGGTTACGAACAAAGGTCACGAAGAAGCGGGATAGACTACGAGGAAGCTAAAAATGAGAAAAAAAATTTACTTGATAGGAATCAAGCAAAGAAACCTAAACGAGGTGGACTCTTAACTAGCTATTCTATTCCCCGGAAACGGCTGCAAAAACTTGATAACGCTACACGCGTCGTTCGGGGTCAAATGAACTTCCTTTTCGTCGAGCAAGTTTTTCAACACCCTAGGCAAAGTGAACCTAATCGTTGTAGTGTAGTATTAGGGTAAGCCACGGAATTGATATCGTTCTCTAGGGAATAGGAATGCTAGTGAGAGGTTACTACGCTAAGGTTGGGGTTGAGGAAGATTATTTTTATCTTTTATATTTTTAGGAAATGGAAAGGTACGAATCTCGGGGTTTGGATTTGGGGGTTGGTATTTCTACCGATTACTTCTACTATCTAATTATCTAATTAACTAAGGTGAGGTAGTCTATGTCTAATTATTGTGTGCTCGTATGATGGTTTAAAGATGTGTTTACTTAGGTTTTATTACTCCTTAATTATCTCCTATTGATGGTTGAATTGTCACGCCCTTATTCTTAATCGCGTTGTGTGTCTAAGGTCGTAGGGTATGCGTTTGTCCCTAACTCTTGAAACTACCAAAGGTTATCGCCACAAAGTCTCTAGGATTTATAAACTCTAACTCTAAGGTACTCTTCGGATGGTTTAGCCTACAACAACTCTAGGCGCTATAAACTAAGGTTCACAAAGATTAATCAAGCATTAACTACACAACGGATGACCTATCACATTACTAGATCATTAAAAATTAAGATAAGAGACAACCAATCAATATTCAATAGTTAAGTTTCATATTCCCTAAGCAAACACATAAGTAAATTAGCCGGACATGGAGAACATGCAAGTATACACACAAGTAATTGAAGACATAATTAAATTAATGAAGTAAAACACTTATCTTGTTGTAAGATAGGGTTTGGAACCCTAAAATACTGTACAAGATAGCATTGGTTCAGTTTAGGTTTTTACTCCAAAAGACTACACACTCAAAACTAAAAAATTCGGATTCTATATATAAGATTATATTTGCGACGACGTCACCCTTTAATTTGTGACGCCGCCGGTCGCCGCTATTAGGGTTTCGCCTTGGCCACGTTAGTCTTGCGACGGCGTCACCTTATGCTTGTGACGCCGTCCCTTCAGCCTCGGACGCCGTCGATCAAATCTAGGTCGCCCGAGTCATGACGACCTACTCTTTTAAAACCCGACACCGCCACTTGTAAATAAGCAATTTGGCTAACGAGTCATCATAAAAGTGATGCGACGGCATCGCAGATAACAACCGACGCCGTCCCTTCGGCCCTAGCAATCCCGAGTAGCTCGATTCTTGACTTTGGCCATTTTCTTCAGATATTCGCGCCTTTTCGCTCGAATAAGTGTCATTCCAAGATTTTGCCTTCAAGATACCTAAAAGTGAAAAGGAACGATATTAAGTAATAACGAATACAAAAGTGATCAAATAAGGGCTTAAACGACCCTCAAAAGGTACATTTTAAAACCTTATCAAAAGTCATCAACCCAGAAAAAGCGTTTGTTCCAACTTTTCAAAGAATCAAAGGTCTTAGTATAAACCACTGGAACACCATCGCGTTTACTGAAAGAAAACCACCCTTTGGACTTCGAATTAACATAAAAGTGACAAAACAAACCAACAGTAGGTGCAATGCCATGAGCACGACACAAGATCTCAAACTGCGAAATCTTGCACGCACCTAGAACTGAAATTTGGGAAATGTTGATGCAATAATGCCAAATTAAATCGAAAAGGAAAACAGACATCGGCAGACAAAAATTTGCAAGGTCAAAAAAGCGGGTATATAAGCCAATTTTCCCCGAAGGACACTCATGCATCGTACACTTACGAGAGGGAAGCTCCGGATGAACCTCGAAGGGAATATGATATTTCCCAAGGAAGGAGCCAAATGTCTCTGGAGGAGTACCAAACTTTATGTCAACAATCAAACTCATAGCGAATGGATAAAAGACGGACGGCTGAAGGGATTCTCTTCTCCAAAAGATACAACCAGGCGACGATGGTGAAAATAAAACAGAGGAAGTAAAATGAGATTAGTACAAATAAGGGCAATATTTATACTAAGAGGATACCTAAATTTGGATGATGACACGTGTAAAAGAAAATCGGAATAAACGATCGAGATCAAGAGTAAAAAGATAAGTATAAGAGGAGCGCGTGAGACATTAGGTCAAATTAAAGGAGAAAACGAAGAGTCGAAAGGCGCCCACGTCGCACGAAACACTTCCCAAAGAAAGGGAAGTGTCAGAAAGACTCGTCAAAAAAGTTTGAAAAGGAAACGTCTTCCTCAAACTTAAAATCTAGCAATATCCACCGCACGCGACAAATATTAGCATGCAATAAATATGCCAGACTGGGGGGACTGGATGTCGTGGCAATCCCTAAAAAAAAGGAACATCATAAGGTCATTTAAAAAAAGGCACGGAAAGGAAAAGTGCTCAGTCAACTCAAGTCTAGTAATATCCACCGCACGCGACAATATCCGCATGCAATGCATACACTAGACTGGAGGGACTTGATGACGTATAGTACGTATAACAGGCCCACTAGGCCCAATACGTACTACACACAAACTGGGCCCTGACCCAACAACAATAAAAATAACTACGAACTCTGGACCAACAGTAAGCCCAATAACGAAATTGGCTATAGTCCAGACCAAAAGAAGCACGCAGGATATTTAGCAGACCGACCCTCCGGTCGCTAAAGGTATCCTGTTTCCGCATCCGCGATTAAACACAAAACCTTGCCCGACAAGGCTCCGGCGACTAACTACCATATGCGAGTAACTAGGAAACCCTAGCGGTAAGCCTCGCCTATAAAGGGGCTCTAATCCCCATACAAGGTACAACTTTTCTCTCATAATTACACACTCGATAACGCTACACGCGTCTGCTCGGGGTCAAGGAAACTTCCTTTTCTTGAGCAAGTTTTATAACACCCCAGGCGGTGAACCTAATCGTCAGAGTGTAGTAATTAGGTAAGCCACGGTATTGATATCGTTCTCTAGGGAATAGGAATGCTAGTAAGGAGTTACTACGCTAAGGTTAAGGTTGAGGAAGATTATTTTTGTATTTTTATATTTTATGAAATGGAAAGGTACGAATCTCGGGTATTGGATTTGGGGGTTGGTATTTCACCGATTCTACTATTATCTAATTATCTAAACTAAGGTTGTGGAGTCTATGTCTAATTAATGTGTGCTCGTATGATAGTTTAAAGATGTGTTTACTTAGGTTGTATTACTCTTAATTATCTCCTATTGATGGTTGAGTTGTCACATCCTTATTCCTAGTTGCGTTGTGTGTCTAAAGTTGTAGGGTATGCGTTTCTCCCAACTCTTTGAACTTACCAAAGGGTCTCGCCTACAAACCCACCGGGGATGATAAACTCTTACTCTAAGGCACTCTTTGGATTGTTTAGCCTACAACTACTCGAGGTAATTATATTCTAAGGTTCACAAAGATGAATCAAGCATTAACACAACGAATGACCTATCGCATTACTAGATCATTAATCAACTAAGATAAGAAACAACCAATCAATATTCAATAATTAAGTTTCATACTTCCTAAGCAAACACACAAATAAATTAGCTTGGACATGGAGAACATGCAAGCATACACAAATAATCAAAGACATAATTGAATTAATGAAGTAAAGACTTATCTTGATGTAAGATAGGGTTTAAAACCCTAAAATCTTGTACAAGACACCTTAGGTTCGGTTTAGGTTTTCACCCAAAAGACTCTCCTAAAACCGAAAAATTCGGATTCTATATATAAGATTACATATGCGCGCGCCACCTTATGTTTCGTGGCCGCCGTGTCGCCGCCATTAGGGTTTCGCTCTTGGCCACGTTAACCTTGCGACGGTGTCACCTTATGTCCGTGACGCCGCCTCTTCGACTTCGACGCCGCGTCGATTGCGTCTAGGCCGTCGAGTAGCGACGGCCTACTCTTTTATAATCGGACGCCGCCTCTTGAAAATACGAGTTTTGGGTTCGAACCGTCACAAAAATCTTGGACGGCGTCGCCATTAGCACCGACGCCGCCTTCTAATTTCAAAGAATCGTGAGTGTCTCGATTTTGACTTTGGCCATTTTCTTCATATATTCGCGCCTTTTCGTCCAAATAAGTGCCATTCCAGATTTTGCCTTCAAGAGACCTAAAAGTGAAAAGGAACGATATTAAGCAATAACGGATACAAAGTGATCAAATAAGGACTTAAACGACCCTCAAAATGGTACCTTTAAAACCTTATCAAATATCCCTACACTTGTTATTTGCTTGTCCTCACAAATGTGCTTTTAGCCAATTAATTTATAAGTTAGGGTCATGAAGCATTAATTCAAAGCGGTCCACAACACATATAAGCCCCAAGAAAGTCATAACAAGCACGAAATTACATACTAGCACCTCACATGGGGTGTTTGGATACTCACATCTCTCTCGGGTGTATTTATGAAATATAACAAAAGGAAATGGAAGATAAACACTCATTAACCGGTCCTAGTACATAGATTACCATAGGCTTGAGAATAGATCAAACCTCCATCGCTTTGGCGTAAGCACCTAGGAAAGACTATCAAAGAGGTCTTTAAAGGGTTGTAATGTTAGGCTTACGGTAGGGAAACAAAGGGTTTGGTGGGATAGGCTATTTAGTGGTGGCAAGTCAAAAATCTCTATGTTAAATGCATATGAAGAATGGCGTTGCTAAGCCAAGACTCGACACTCTAAACTCTAGATAACTGAAATAAACAAACATAAATTCAAAGATAGATGTAGGATGGTAGCCCGTATGATTTTTTTTTTCACACTCTATTTTCTTCTTTTCTCTTTTTCTATTTTTTTTTTCGATTTTTTTTTTTCATACACTTTTACTCTACCATCCTCTATGATAACATCAAAATACTAGGATTTATAGCAAATCCTACACTTGAGTTTTTATTACTCTAACACTAATTTGACCCGAATTGAAAAGATCAAAACACTTGGGGTACATTATTATGCAAACAAAGGGAATTTGAATTTTAACGTTCCCTTCCGTCATTTCATAAACTTTAACTTTTCCCATGAATCCCAATCTTCCCAAAATCGTATACAAAGGATATGACTCGACTTAGCAACTTATGCAAGCAACTAGATAATTGAACTAAGGGTTTAAGGTGATAATAAACATTTGCACTAAAAGTGAGTGCATAAGGGTAGGCTAAAGGCGATTTGGGTGTATATTTGGGGTGGGGTGTAAACAATGCTCTTCATTGATATTCGGAAAACCAAACATCACGAGAACCGCGAAAAGGATAGGCTCGAGGGTTAACTAGGGTATCGTGTACTAAAGATGAGTACAACGCAAAGGGTGTGGGGAATTACTCAACCGATATGGAAGAAGTAATTATATTACGTATCAAAAAGGGTTATCCTAATGCCTCTTATCATTTAGTTATTCCTAATGATTCGTTCCCAAACCGTCAAGTTTTCTCACACAAGCAAGCCACTTGTGAATGGCTAACCGTAAGAAACTTAAAACACCGGAACCAAATGCAATGAAGATCGTGAGAGTATAGGGTTTCTGTGTCGTTATGTCCCAACGAGTTGTGCGGTGAATCACCAAACGATAGTGATCGAGGAGGATTTGAGCGGAAAAGGGATTGATCGATTATAACTAAAGAAAAGTAAATAAATTACAGGGGCTTAAATGCAAATTAAAGAGAATTAAAAGATAAGAAATATTAAATAAATGCTATCACTATTTGCAAAATGATGTTTTGATTTTTCTTTACAAATTTAAATTAAAAATTACGTAACGTCACGATAGAAAATGTGAACCCTTGAAAGATTAATCCTAAAAATATGAAAATGATATTTTTACAAACCTAATGATAAAAGAAAATTTTTAGAAAAATAAAATTATTTTTAAAACTATTTATCTAGTTATTATTAATTAAAAACTATTTTTAACTATTTAATAATAACCTAAAATACAAGAAATTATGAAATAAAGCTAGAAAAATAAAATTATGACTTAGAAAAATCTAAAATAACTAAAGAGAATTTTCAAAACTAATTTTGTATTTTTACGATTATTTACTATTTTTATGAATTAAAACTATTTAAAACTACTTAAATTGCTTAAAAATACAAATTTAACTAAGAAAAATCTGAAAAATATTTTTTTGACTTTTTATATTTATCTTAACCTAGGAAAATGAAAATTATTTTTTGAAACTTTTCTCGATTTATTTGTATTAAAAGCTAATTAAAAAGACTTAAAACGATTAAAATGAAGAAAAATACCAAATGACCTAGAAAAATCTGAAAAATTCAAGATAAGTCTAAAATATTATTATGAATCTAGGAAAATATAAAATAGAGGTTGTGTGTAAGAAAATGCAACTGCAATGCAAAGTGCTTATGAATATGCACTTGTATTAAGCAAATGAACAAAATAAGCTACCAAACTGAAACAGAAGCTACAATAAGCTAAAAGTACTCAAAATGAACTAAAAACAACTACTCTAAACCACTGAATTGCAAACTACAAAGATTTTGTTATTAGAACTCAAGTGCCAAAATCAGTTTTTACCACTACTTTGGAGATTGCAAATAAGCTACTCAATAAGCTAAAATTGAAAAGTAGTGGAACCTCAAGAAGACACGCTAGCTATGTCCAAACCACGATGAGCCTGGATGAGCTCGATGAGCTTGGTGCAAGCCTGCACAAACACATGCACACTCAAGATTCACCGAGTGTGTGCACAGGGGAGATAAGGACCAATTAACAAGCCTTTTTGGAGCTTATAAAAAATTTACAAAAATCTACAAAAATGAGATAAAGAAACTAGACCAAGTGAAGTTTAAGAACCCAAAATTTCACTTAATTTGTTCCAGAAATGAGTTCAAGAAAAATCATCCCAGTTGGGTAAAAAACTGGTTTTATCCAATTTGACTTTTGAAACAGTTTTGTTGATTTGACTTTTGTGAACTTTGAAACCAAATTATCAACTGAATGTGATGTTAAATGATGAATTAAAGCCACTGCAAGCTATCTCTATGTTTTCTAAACTCAAAACTAGTCTTTGCTTTTATAAAATCTCAGCAGTTAAGAATTAAGACAGATTAAAGATGAAGTTTGACTTTGATAGTATGCAGTCACAATGTAATGACTAGAATGAGTACAAAAGAGCTACACAAGCCTAAAACAACAAGTTTTAACTCATCGAGCAATCCTCAAACACAGCTTTAAGCAAAGAAATCCAAACACAACTATTTTTACCGATTTGCGAGCAAAAGCGAGCTAACTCTCGATTGAGCTTATATAATGGATTAAACTGAGTCTAGCTAACCTAAATACAACTTAATTAACAGATTTAAACTATTTATGACTACAAACAAAGATTATGCAATAAATTGGATTTGAGCTTACATAAGGTCCTAGCCACAATGGCTTGAGATCACCAACCCAAGAATCACTATCCTATATATATCAACCCAATGAACTCGAATCAACCCAACCAAAGATCGCATCACCCATATCCATTTCCATTTCAATTTGAGCTCATTTGACTTTAGTTGACCAAAACCAAAATTGCTTGAAACTTGAATGTAAGCTACAAAAGCTATAAAGTTTATTTAAGCTTGTTTGAACTTAAAAATAAGCTAGTTGAAACTTTAACATCGATTTTGAAATTGAAAATTGCAACAGTGAATATGCAAACATGAAACATTAACACAGACTTGAATTGATACTTGAAAAGAGTTGTAATACACTGAGACAACTTAATTTGATACAATGAAACTTGAAATAACAACTAAGAATCTATTTAAGACTTAAGAATTAAAAAACGACATACATTTGAAAATTAAACTAAGTGCTACCCTCTTCTCTCTTTCTTCTTCCTTTATTTATACCCAAATGTGCATCTCTCACTCCTCTGAGCAGTTCCCACTTGAAATCAAGGCCCTTGGATTACTTGAGCCATTTTTGGCCGTTGGATTGATTTTGGCGCCAAAATGTGATATATCAACTGGGAGGGTTGAGTGAGTTGGAGAGGGATGCATTTAATGCTCTTTGGAGTTTGGTGAGGTGGAGGGAACAAGGTGAGTGGGGGAAGAGCTGGAGGTGTGGGATGTAGAGTGTTGCAGGGCGTTTGGTGAGGAAGAAGGAAAAAGGCGCGGGTGTGGGTTTGACTGGATATTTGACTGGTTTTAATATTATGAAGGGGGGTCAAAAGGCAGGGGTCCAAATGGCTATGGCAGGGGTCACAAGCATTTTGATAGGGTCCAAGGTTTAGGCTTAGTATTAATAAGGACTTGTTTTGCAATTTTCTAAAAGTACAAGGACCAAATCTGCCATTTTATAAAAGTTGTTTCAAGGGACCAAAACTGACAAGCTCCAATAGTATAAGGACCAAACTTGACATTTTCAAAATTCCAAGGACTATTCGTGCCAAATTTGAAACTTGGAGGACCAAACTTGTAATTTCTCAAAACTTTTGATATTTTTCACCAAAGGGCTAATTTTGACAACTTATGATTTTAAAAGGACCTTTGGTGATTTTTCTTTGAAATTAAGTGCTCGTGGACTATTTCGACAACTTTTGAAACTTAGGGACCGAACCGCCAATTATGCAAACTTAGCTCATTTTCATCCGATTTTAAACATTTTGCATCCGAAACATATAAAATGCAATTTTGAGATATTTTCAGATTTTGATGCATTTACGGCGTTTTTAAACGCTTTTGCGCTCAAATTGACCCAAAATGATGAGTATTTACACACTCATCACCTAACTACACAAGTGTAGCCTCACTTGCGATCTCGGAATGCATCACAAAACAAGTTCTAGAATCTAATATACTACGGTTCACACTCTAAGCATTAAAGATGAATGCTTTAATTCTACTAATCTAAGGGCGATCCTCACATTTTGGTGGAATTTGGGTGGTAAAGGGTTTTTGTGCTAGTCATGCAACTTCCTATCCATGAGACGCTTTGTTAAGTCTAATGGCCCACCCTATATGTCATAAAAATTTAAATTTGGTGCCAAAATTACCCTAACCGACATTTTCTCATGGTTTATTACACAATCACAATTTGGACAAAGCAAATAGTCAAGGATAAGCATAGTTTCAAAGTTCCGCTTTATTTTCCTCCTACACTTAAACCGAACATTGTCCCAATGTTCTCGAAAGTATCAAAGTTATGATAAGAGAAGGTAATTAAAACGAAAGAAACTAATACTCCCCGATTAGCTCGGTAGGATCCGTAAAGTGGTGGTTAAACTTTTCAAGAAGAATTATTGCGTGAAAAGCTCCTTCCAATCTTATGTAACTTCTTCTTGACAAACTAAACCCCGCACACTTGAAGAAAACAAACGAAACCTTCGCGAAAATCGCGGTAATAATATATATAAGACTCGATTTAAACTAGGATATAATGCTTGTGGAATGGATGTTTACGTAATTTCTAAGAAAATTAAGACCGAAAATTCCAAAAATTTATAAGTAGCTCGTAAAACGAGAAAAAGTGATCCGATGTTTTACTCCTTCTCGCCGCGTCAGTTATCCCGACAAAACCGGTCCGCGATTTTACGAAAAAAATTCGGAAAATTTACATCTTTAGAATCGGAAAAATTTCGCAAAACATCCATTATGACTCGATACAAGCATTTGACTCGAACAACAGACATATATATCTTTTAGTTAATTGTTATTCTCATGTTTACGCTTCTTTTGGCGTGTGTAATCCTCCCTACACTTATCCCTTATGTAAAATACCTTTATATGCAATTAAGACGAGGTTAAAAACAAAATAAAGCATTTTTACAAATTTAAACATGAGGATAAACAATTAATAAAAGATATATGACACTAACAAGCAAACAATTAAGCATGGGTTGCCTCCCACGAAGCGCTTTTCTTTATTTAAGAGTCTTGTAGCTAGACTCATAGTCGTGCTTCTACGTCGCCCTAATCTTAGAGGCCCATTCGATCTCCTTAACTCTTCTTTCATCATGAATATATTTAGGCCCTAGTTAAAGACAAGCAGTGTAGTAAACTTTGTTCTTCCAGTCTACTTCGAATGCCGGAATGTTATCTACATCTAAATTATCCATGCCCTCAAAATTCTTATTTTTGTGGGGCATTATATATTTAACATTCTCGGTTTCATTTGAGAACTCGATTATCCCTTTCTCTTTATCATAAACCATCTTAGACTCTTCTATAAATGGTTTCCCAAGTATCACATCTCCTAAAAAACCATCAATGATTCCTTTGACATTTTCCAGAATCATGAAATCACACCTATATGTGAAGTTACCTATGAACACGTGCAATCCCTTAACCCTCCCCACATAGTTACTTGCTTTCCTAGGGCGAAAGGGTCCTCATAGGCTCTAGCTTTTGCTCATGATCCAATTGTAATAGAGCCTAGACATTATATTCATGGGTGCCTTATAATCAATGTAGGTGTGATCCTCGTATAAGTATCCAATCATACACGGTATTTTGATGTTTTTAGGGTTTCCTCCTCATACGAGGCTCGAAGGTGGTCTTGGAAAATTAACCACATTATGGTGATAAGCGGTTTCTTTCCTTTTAGGGTATGAATCAAAGTACTCCCTAAGTTCTCCTTCTCCTTACTACCCTCCATAATTTCTAACATCTTATAATCTCCTTCTTCAGATCATCATCCGAATTACTTGTAATCGAATCACTATCTAGAGGTTGATCAGTTTCCTTAAGGGCTTCCTCAAGTGTATTCTCAATTATCATATTTAATTTCCTAAGCTCTCCAATCTCACTCATGATACGGGCTCGAAGTTGGTTAGCAGAGGCTGGGTCAAGCAGTGGGTATTTGTTTGGTGGTGAAGCGTTGTTTGGTTGTTGGTTATCGAGTGGTGGTTGGTTATCACCTTCCATGATGAAAAGTGATGGGATTACGAACAAAGGTCACGAAGAAGGGGGATAGACTAAGAGAAAGCTAAAAAGAGAAAAAGTTTACTTGATAGGAATCA
Source organism: Chrysanthemum lavandulifolium (assembly GCA_022545495.1). Taxonomy (NCBI): domain Eukaryota; kingdom Viridiplantae; phylum Streptophyta; class Magnoliopsida; order Asterales; family Asteraceae; genus Chrysanthemum; species Chrysanthemum lavandulifolium. Next base: position 75,023,333 of record CM040241.1, on the reverse strand, counting down.
AGCAAAGAAACCTAAACGAGGTGGACTACTAACTAGCTATTCTATTCCCGCAATGCGCCATAAACTTGATAACGCCACACGCGTCGCTCGGGGTCAAGGAAACTTCCTTTCTTGAGTAAGTTTTATAACACCCTAGGCGGTGAACCTAATCGTTGTAGTGTAGTAATTAGGGTAAGCCACGGTATTGATATCGTTCTCTAGGGAATAGGAATGCTAGTAAGGAGTTACTACGCTAAGGTTAAGGTTGAGGAAGATTATTTTTTGTATTTTTATATTTTATGAAATGGAAAGGTACGAATCTCGGGTATTGGATTTGGGGGGTTGGTATTTCTACCGATTCTACTATTATCTGATTATCTAAACTAAGGTTGTGGGAGTCTATGTCTAATTAATGTGTGCTCGTATGATAGTTTAAAGATGTGTTTACTTAGGTTGTATTACTCCTTAATTATCTCATGTTGATGGTTGAGTTGTCACGTCCTTATTCCTAGTTGCGTTGTGTATCTAAAGTTGTAGGGTATGCGTTTCTCCCTAACTCTTTGAACTTACCAAAGGGTCTCGTCTACAAACCCACTAGGGATGATAAACTCTTACTCTAAGGCACTCTTTGGATGGTTTAGCCTACAACTACTCAGGTAATTATATTCTAAGGTTCACAAAGATGAATCAAGCATTAAGTACACAACGAATGACCTATCGCATTACTAGATCATTAATCAACTAAGATAAGAAACAACCAATCAATATTCAATAATTAAGTTTCATACTTCCTAAGCAAACACACAAATAAATTAGCGGACATGGAGAACATGCAAGCATACACAAATAATCAAAGACATAATTGAATTAATGAAGTAAAGACTTATCTTGATGTAAGATAGGGTTTAAAACCCTAAAATCTTGTACAAGACACCTTAGGTTCGGTTTTAGGTTTCACCCAAAGACTCTCCTAAAACCGAAAATTTGATTCTATATATAAGATTACATATGCGACGCGCCACCTTATGTTTCGTGACGTCGTCGTGTCGCCGTCATTAGGGTTTCGCCTTGGCCACGTTAACCTTGCGACGGCGTCCACCTTATGTCCGTGACGCCGTCCTCTTCGACTTCGGCGTCGTCGGATTGCATCTGGGCCGTCCGAGTAGCGACGGCCTACTCTATTACAACCGGACGCCGCCTCTTGAAAATACGAGTTTTGGGTTACGAGCAGTCACAAAAATCTTGGGACGGCGTCGCTATTAGCACCCGACGCCGCTTTCTAATTTCAAAGAATCGTGAGTGTCTCAATTTTGACTTTGGCCATTTTCTTCATATATTCGCCTTTTCGTCCAAATAAGTGCCATTCCAAAGATTTTGCCTTCAAGAGACCTAAAAGTGAAAAGGAACGATATTAAGCAATAACGGATACAAAAGTGATCAAATAAGGACTTAAACGACCCCTCAAAATGGTACCTTTTAAAACCTTATCACACACACATATACTCTTACTTCTCTGTCAAGAATGTGTACTTACTCTCACGCCGGAGTCTAATCATGGGGTCCGTCCCCACGGTAAGGCTAACGGTCTACTCTTCTTGTGCAGGGATATCAATCAAACTACTTGGATTAGTACAAGATCAGCCCGCTAGTAGCTCGTTAGCCCAATCCAACAAGCTACACTAACACCCATTACAACCCGTCACACTTTTTGTACTAACATTTAGGGTTTCAAACCCTTGCTTGGGCTCCAAGTTTAGAATATTATAAATACAGGGCCTCTTGTATTTATACTGTTCTATTCGTTGATATCCCTAACAACGCTAAACTTCTCTTCTTCTCCCCTCTATTGTGTTCGAATGAAATTCTATCCCTAATCCGTTAGGGAGTTGATTTATTAAGGTTCTTGGTTATTGATTACCGTTACTTTTGAATTTGCTAAAGGTACATGTCATTTAAATTCGGTTAATTCTTTACATGTATTAGATCCTATTTGCTTCCGCTATTGTCTTTGATGTTCTTTATGTTTATAATTTTTATGTATTCATAAAACCCAACAGTGGCATCAAGAGCCGTTAGTACTATGTAATTAGTTACCGAAACGCATAAAAAATTGAATCTTGATTTGATAGTTACATGTTTTAGGTTTCTAGGGTTCTAAAAATTGAAAAACCTAATTGTTTTTATATATGGGTCGATTCCCATTAATTAGAATTATTAGGTTTTAGTTTTATTAAAACTTGTAGAAACCCTAAAATTGCATGTAAATTTTTTATGTGTATAATTATGTGCAATTGTTTTGTGACATAATTATGTGTATCTTAGGGATTCATAATAATTGTTATGTGGAATGCATGGCTGAAATATGCACGTTTTATCATGGATTTTGTATGTATGATTAATTGTTAAGTATATTCACATGTATGTTTATGATAAATCTTGAATTGGGGAAGACCTCAATATATCTAATAAATCAATTATGTGCTATGTGGTATATGATTAACTATGGCTTACGCAATCGACTCATCGATGTATGTGACTCACTTTCTATAGTAAGTGAAAGCTCTAGTCGATATATATATTATTATAAACTGATGCGTGGTTCGAGGTTGTAAGACTTCGTTTTCCAATAGCAAGATTTACAACCCACTAAGCAGTGTACCTAATCATTGCAGTGTAGTATGGGTAAGCTCAGGGGGTTGATCGTTCTCTAGGAGAATAGAGATGCTAGTCGAGATGTATGATGAAAAGGCAAGGTTGAGGGTGATTCTTTTTAGTCTTTTTTATATATTTTTGAAAGCAAATAAAGTATCAGGGTTTGAAAGAGTGTGGGTTTGGTGTTTCACTAATCAAACTAATTAACAAACTAATTAAACTAAATAATAAAATAAAAGTTGTGGATTGTATGAAAGCGTTCGTATGATAATTAAAATCGTGTTTAATTAGATTTACTTACTCCCTATTTATCTTTTATCTGTCGGTTGAATTGCCACATCCTTTCTTAATTGATGCATTGTATTCCATGTTTTAGTCATAGGGCGGTGCCAAATTCCCTAATTCTATGAGTGTAAGTCTCCTCTAGAACACCCGGGATTGCCAACTACTGAAGTATCTCCCCCGAATATCCTAATATCCTCAAGCCGCAACTCACGCAATAAATACAACGGGAGTCTAATAGTGCACTCTAAGGCTAATAATCGCTATTTAGGACTTTCAAGCTCACAACAATGGAAAAAGAAGCCAATTTTCCTTAATCTAGCGTGAGAACCAATTAAAAAAAGAGACAACCTAACAATAATTAATAAATAGGTTTCATTGGATCTAAGCAGACACTAATTAATTTAGTAACATATGATAAATAAGCAAGAACACAAGCAAGCAATCAAACATAGATTAAACATGGTGATAGATTAGATAAAAAAACTTATCTTGAAGTAATAAAGAGGATTTAGAACCCTAAGGTAGTGTCCAAGTCGGACTCAAAACGAACTAGGGTTTGCTCTTCAAAATAACACATAATACGAGAAAATTCAAGGTCTATATATAGATTTTACAACTACGACGGCGTTGCCTTTTCATCGTGACTCCGTCGATCGCATGATATTAGGATTTCGTCTTTGCCAAGTCATCACTGGGACGACGTCGAGTAGAAGACAATGACGCCGTCTGGGTTGTATCTAACGTCGTCTTGAGAAAACTTTGGTCGTTTGGTGTAGAAAGATAGAGTGATGGCCATGTGGAAATACACGTAAAGCCGTCACTTGTTAAGATAAAAAAGCGACCTGAGCCATCGCTTGAGAAAGTTTAGACCACGTTGTAAGCGACGGCGCCGGCCTTGAGGTTGGGACGCCGTCCAGACCACTGTTTCAGCATTGTTTTCTTGACTTTGCCATTTTCTTCATGTTTTCGTCTCTTTTCGTCCAAAAATGTTTTATTCCAACATTTTGCTTCAAGTGACCAAAAATGTGAAAAGGAATGATTTTAAGCGGTAACAAATATAAAATGCAACAATTTAGAGCTTAAATGACTCCCTAAAAACGTATGTTTTAAAACTTTATCAAATATCCCTACACTTTGAATTTTCTTGTACTAAATATGAGTAAATCGCAAAGGTGTGGGGAAAATTACTCAACCGATGTGGTTGAAGTAATTAAATTACAAGTTTCAAACAAGGGTTATCCTAACGCCTCTTATCATATAGTCAATCCTAAAGATGAATGCTTTTATTCCTAAAGATCTAGGGTGAACCTCACAATTTTAGGGTGGAATTTGAGTGGTATACGGTTTTCGTGCTAGTCATATAACTCATATCCATGAGACGCTTTATCAAGACTAAATTTTTAATCATACGTGTCATAAAAAACTTTAAATTTGGTCTAAAATTACCCTAACAAATATTTCTCATAGTTTATTACACAATTTACTAATGACAAGACAAAAATCAAGTGAGTGAATAGTTTCTAATTTCCCATTTTATTCTTCCTCCATACATTTAAACTGAACATTGTCCCCAATGTTCCCCGAAAGTATCAAAGTAATAAGTGTTGCTTCCATCTTGCATTTCATCTTTTGTCCAATATAACCTGCAAAATTTAAGAAAACGGAGACGAAACCTCGCGTAAAATCGGTGGTAAAAACTATATAAAACTAAACTACACTAGAAAGCAAGATATAATGCTCGAAAAATAGATGTTTGCAGATTTATGGAAAAATAAGAATTCTGAAAATTTCAAAAAAGTACAAATTAGACGGAAAAAGAAAATCTGTAAACTGTTTCTACATTGCCTGACGCCGTGAGGTTGTCCTAACAAAATGAGTCAAAGTCGTTTTTCGGAAAAAATTCTGGAAAATTACTTCTTTTAAGACCTGGAAAAAATACTGCTAAACATCCATTGTGACTCGATACAAACATTTGACTCTAACAAACACACACACACACACACATATATATATATATATATATATATATATATATATATATATATATATATATATATATATATATATATATATATATATATATATATATATATATATATATATATATATATATATATAAATTTCAATTATTGTTAATCTCATATTCATAATAGTTCTAAAACACATGTGATCTTACCTACACTTAACTTTTTGTAAAATACCTTTATATGTAACTAAGATGATGTTAAAAACAAAATAAAGTATTTTCATAAAATAATGAAAGCATGAGAATTAAGCAATAATGAAAAAGATATATAAAACACGCAAATAAAAATGAGAAACATGCAAACAAATAAACATGGGTTGCCTCCCAAGAAGAGCTTTTCTTTATTTATGAGTCTTGTAGCTAGACTCGAAGCCATAGTACGTACCTAGGTGAGTGAGTTCATCCTTAAGGACATCAGTAGGATCAAACTTCTCTTTTAATCTCCTATTAGTATGTCTAGTCCGGTATGCCTTCTCAAACTTCTCACCATTGGGATCAGAGATCGTCATTCTAATGTGCCACTCTCCATTACCATCACTAGGTGGCTTATCCCAATTCCACTTATGCTTAGGCTTATCGCTCTCAACTTTTCATCTATTCATGCAAAGATTAATAGGCAAGGCTCCTAGGAATTCGGTCATCTTCCTAAACACTAAAGTATCCTCGAATGGATTCACCTCAATGTCCCTAGCCAATTTCTACTCTAAGTAAGATGTTTTATTCATAAATGCCTCTTTTAGATAGAAAGGTCGTTGAGGGCCCACGAAATCTCCATTAGTACAAGGTCCATATCTAGATGGTCTCCTTTCTAAAGTAATCGAATGAGGTGTTTGTTCATCCTCATCGTCATAGGAATGGTTCTTGACATCATAGGTTGACTTAGCACTTCCTTCTCCCACCACTATTTTGTACATCTTACAATCAATTATATCACTAGCGGTAGCTAAGAATCCTCTTCAACTAACAATGGACATGTAGTATCACTAGCCATGTCTAGTACATGGAAATCGCCAAAAGAGTCAATTTTCCTATATGTACTACCATGTTCTTCATTATCCCTACCGGATATGCAAAACTTCCGTATGCTAAACCAATAATGGTTTTCGTTGGTTCTAATTTTCCTAGGTTAAGGCTTTTATGGAGAGACAATGAAAGAAGGTTGATGTTAGACCATAAGTCGGCTAATGTGTCAAAGCTTTGGAATTTCCAATGCTACGGCAAAATGAATAGGCGAGATCATCTAACTTCTTAGGTAGTTTGTTTTGTACAAACGCGGACCCGCCTTTCCTACTTTAGTCTTTGCTCATATTTGTCTCGTAAAGCATGATAATAGGGTGCATGAGTCAAGACTTCAAGAACCGGTTTTCTTGGTAGAGCTCCTCAAATTCCTCTTACAGAGTAGGTTCGGGTTCTTGGTTAGTTGGTGTTTCAAGACTTGGATTGACCAATAACTTAGGTTTTGGTCTTTTAGATAGTTGCTTAAAACATGTTTTAATAGCATTAACCGAGTGGACTTGGGTGTAAAGGGCATGGATATGCGCCTTCCCTTGGTGGACAAGAACATTGGTTTGAGAAAATCGAATTTACTTTTGGGTTCTTGGCGGTGTCACTGGGAGTGCTCAGCAACTCGGTCATTGAAGATTTTCAAGAGGTGTCGAGTTTATTTGTCATCTCACCTTGTTGTCGTTTGAAATCGGATTCAAACTTAGACAACCGAGCTTCTTGAGATGACATGAAGTTGGATACCATCCTCTCAAGATTTTTGGGATTGTTGGTGTTGGAAGGGTTGTTGTAGGAAATACAGTTTGAGGATGAACCGTTTGGTTGGAACCTATTAGGTGAGTCAAAAAGTTTTTTTGAGATGGGTTTGGGTTTTGTTTCCACCTAAGGTTAGGGTGATTCCTCCAAGAGGGGTTATAGGATTCACCTAGGTTGTTTTGCTCTGGTTTGAAAGTGTACCACTTCTCTCCCGCTCCATCGGTACGTGTGAAGGCATAGTCCGCGAAGGCTTGTTCGAGGAGTTTCGTGAGTGTCATGAGGACCACTACATAACTCATACAAGGAAGTGATTTTATTCACTTGGCGTGAAGGTCTAGGAGCCTCATGGGAACTCATGAGGAACTTGACTTGATCTTCAAGTTCAAGAATCCTACGATCGAAGGTTGGCGGTCGATGAAGGCGAGGATATTGCCTTGATGGTTTGGGCAACTCACGGGGTCATTCCAACATTTGTTGTCATAGAGGCAAGGTCCTCTATAGTGCCCCATGATTCTTTCGCGGTTAATTCATTAAGCTTGCCTTTGGCCGCTTGGTCAATGGCTTGCCTTGTGGGGAGATTGATATGATCATAGAAGATTTTGACTTGGAGCCAAAGATCAATGCCATTGTGAGGGACTTTGTGGAGTAAGTCCTTGAATCGAGTCCACGCCTCATAAAGGGTCTCACATTGATGTTGTTGGAACATCAAGATATCATTCCTAAGCTTAGTGGTTCTCCCAGTGGGAAAAAGCTGGGCGAGAAAGCGGGTAGTGAGATCATCCCAACTTGAGATGGACCCCTTGGAAGGCGCTCAATCCAATTACTAGATTGGTCCCCTAGATAGAATTGGAAGAGCCTTGATCGCGTTGTCTCCCGAGTGGTAGCATCAAGGTCAATTAGTCAACAATTTTAGGAAATCTTTGAGATCTTGATTTGGATCTTTGGAATGAAGTCCATGGAATGCACATCCGTTTTGCACCAACCGAATGGTGTCGGATCGCAGGCCATAGTTTGAGCAAGGCGGGAAGCTCAATAGTGTTTCTATAGCCTTGATAGCTCGGTCTAGATTATTGACCAAGAGTACGGCCTCTTGGCGGGTCTTGTGGTGGTAGATTTAGAGGTGTTAGTTAATCTTTGAGGTGGTTGTTGTTGTCGGGTGGATTATCTTCTTCCATGATAAACTACAAGAAATCTAAATAAAAGAAAAATATCACTTGATAGGAATCAAGCAAGTGAACCTAATCGAGATAGAAACTTAACTAGCTATTCTATTCCCAGTAGCGCCAAAACTTGATGCGTGGTTGGGGTCAAAGACTTCCTTTTCCAAGAGCAAGCTTTACAACTCACAAGGCGGTGTATCTAATAGTTGCGGTGCGGTATGGGTAAGCCAAGGGTTGATCGTTCTCTAGGGAATAAAGATGCTAGTCGAGAAGTATGACAAAAGCGAGGTGAGGTAATTCTTTTAGTTTTTTTTAAATTTTTTCGAAAGCAAATAAAATCTCGGGGTTTGAAAGAGTGGGGGTTTGATGTTTCACCAATTAAACTAATTAAACTAGATAATAAAATAAAAGCTATGGATTGTATGAAAGTGTTCTTATGATAATTAAAATCGTGTTTACTTAGATTTACTTACTCCCTAGTTATCTTTTATTGGTCGGTTGAATTGTCACATCCTTGCTTAATTGATGCATTGTATTCCATGTTTTAGTCATAGGGTTGTGCCAAATTCCATAATTCTATGAGTGTAAGTCTCCTCTAGAACCCCGGGATCACCAAGTACCAAAGTATCTCCCTCAAATATCCTAGTATCCTTAAGCCGCAACTAAGGCTAATAATCGCTATTTAGGACGTTCAAGCTCGCAATAATGGAAGAAGAAGCCAATTTTCCTTAATCTAACATGACAACCAATTAAAACAAGGGACGACCTAATAGTAATTAATAACTAGGTTTCATTGGATCTAAGAAGACACTAATTAAATTAGTTACAAATGATAGATAAGTAAGAACACAAGCAAACAATCAAAATAGATTAAATATGGTGATAGATTGGATAAACAAACTTATCTTGAAGCAATAAAGAAGGTTTAAAACCCTAAGTCTTGTCCAAGTCGGACTAAAAGCGAACTAGGGTTTGCTCTCCAAAATAACACACATAATGCGAGAAAATTCGAGGTCTATATATAAATTTTACAACTACGACGTGCTTTTTTTTGATGACGTCGTCGATCGCCGTCATTAGGGTTTCGTGTTTGCCAAGTCATCACTAGGGGCGGCGTCGGGTAGAAGATAGTGGCGTCATTTGGGTTATATCGGCGTCGTCTTGAAAAACTTTGGTCATCTTTGTGGAAAATTAGAAGGGGTTGAATAGTTTTACCAATTAAAACTTAGTTTTAAAATATTTAGATCGACTTATGTCAATCCATTTAGATGTGTATGTTGGACATTGATAGATAGATATATAAATGTGTAATGAAAGATAAAGAGTAAGAAGCACATAACCACGACACGAGTATTTATAGTGGTTCGGCTACAAGGACACCTTCCTTGCCCTACTTCACTCCCCGATTCACCTACTCGAGAGTTCGTAATCACTACACGACACCAACTCTTTATGGTGGAGAAGCCTTCACAACGTCGCCTACTCTTTCTCCGGTACTAGGCTAACCAGGGTTCTTTCACAAAGAGAACCACACCTACCACAACGTCGCTTACCCTTTATCCGGTTACTAGGCTAAGTCACCGAGTTCCATTACAATGGAGGAACTACTACCCAACACTACAAAACACCTAACCCCAAAGGAGACCCACTCCTTATTACAACACCATCAAGGATATCAATATCCTTGGAAACAAACTATCACTATTTGTATAACGATGCACCTCATCGATTATACGACCTTGGCATCCTTCACTCATGCCACTTGATTTGACTCCTAGGCATCTTTCACTAACGCCCTTGACACGAACACTTGGCACCTTTCACTAATGCCTTCGTCATGACTCCTTTAGCATTCTTCACTATTGCTTTTGACACGGACATTAACCACCTTTCACTAATGCTTTCGTCTTGACTCTTTCAGCATCCTTCACTAATGCCTTGGACACAACACTTCTATGGAGGAATAAAGAAGTATCAACAAGAGAACCTCAGTAATCTTGATGATGACGAAGTATGGCAACTCATGGACTTGAGCTTGCTCGACTTCAAGAACTGGTGATCTCGCCTTTAAGAGGAACCTAGAGAATCACACAAAAACAAAAGGCAAACTACATAGAAAGATCCTTTAGGATTTGTGGTTAGAAAGTTACAATACTTGGAGAAAGTATGTGTGGGAGTAACAACCCAAAAGGAAGAAATGGCTCACTATTTATAGAAGAAAAACAACTATTGTTCCATGGATCCCACGGATCCCTCACTTGAGGATTCGTCCGATTATTATCTTGGGGATCAGTGGGGCCTCCACCCCATGGGTTTTGGGTCATGGGTCATGGGTTATGGATCATGGGTATCCAAGTAGATATAATGTATCTATAAGATGCAATGCATCTAGTCCATGGTTCATGGATTAAAACTATCGACCATGGATTAAAACCATGGGTCATGGATATTATCCATATATGACATAAGCATGATGTCATGCAATGGGTTATGGGTCAAGCTCCATGGGTATGGGTCATGGACTTTGGGTTGTACCCACCACATTCAATGTATTTGGTCAATGGTTCAAATACTTAAGTTTCTACCAATTGTATTACCCATTATAATACATACTAGTTATGTATATATTTGCCCAATATGTAAACACTAGTTGTTGTACATATGTATTACTAAATCATAAAATCATTTATACTTGTTTTAGTGTTTTATGTGAAAACGTAAGTGTGTTAGAGAACTATTGGCTCAAACCATTTAGGTATTTTATTTGTTTCGTTAAAATGATTTTACTTTTGTTATCGACAAAACATTAGAAGATCGTAAAATATAAATAAGCGTTTTCTGACTTACTTGTATTAACAATCTCCCCTTTTGTTGATGACAAAACATAAAATTATTTTAAGGAAAAACTAAAATTGTAAAAGTTCTAATTGGAGTTTTACTCTCTTCTCCCTTTTTGTCGAAACAAAAAGAGCGTCGAAAAAAACTAACACAATGTTTTAATAAATACATGTAAAGATAAAAATATAGAGAGCAAGTGACGGACCACTATTTATTGTTTTCTTGACTTTATCATTTTCTTCATGTTTTCGTCTCTTTTGTCCAAAATGCTTCATTTCATTTTGCTTCCAAATGACCTAAAACGTGAGCAGGAGCGATTTTAAGCGATAATGAATATAAAATTCAATAATTTAGGGCTTAAATGACCCCTTAAAAACGTATATTTTAAATCCTTATCATAAACCTAGAATTGATTATTAGGGTTTTATCGAACAAATTATGCATGTGCCTATTTGTTTTACATATTTTAATTGTTAAGTTGTATGTATATTATTTGAGTTGGTTATTTTTATTAATTTCTTTTTTTTATATTGTTTTGACATGTTTGTAAGCAAAGGGTTATTTGAGAATAGAAAATTAACGGACTAAATAATATTGAAATTGGATTTGTTTTCTAAGTATTAAATCTCGAACTTTTAATCGATTGATGCATTGTATCAAATGGTTAAAAAGGCTCACCCATTATGACAAACTATGTGAGGGGTATAAGGAGGTGCGCATTAAATTATGACCCAAAAGAATAAGGTTTTAATTAAGCTGCTGTTGACCGACTTATCCGCTCCTTTGTGCGTCATATTTGGAGCTACCAAGTATAACTATTATATGCACGAAGCATCTTAAGGCAAAGTTGTAAGTTTTTCAATGCCTTGATTAAAGCTTTTTAGATTTATTCTTAGTAATTATAAAACTAATGAGTAAGGTTTTGTTAAATTTTATGTCATGAAGATGTGTACATGCTTCTTTATACATAAGTTTTGATCACACATCAAAATTCGTACCTTTAAAATTTAAGTTTATGCCATCTAATTATCAGAAACACTTGAAGTTGCAATTTATGTTATGTGAGATCTTAGCTAGATTGCAATGATAAGGTAAATCTCCATATTGTGTGAGACCTCAACTGGTATAAATTTGCAGTTTCTAAATTAGACAACTTAATTGAGTTAGTTAGTGAGATCTATGACTTAAGGCATAAGATGTGGTGAAACATGCTTACATTTGCATAAAGGTTTGGCAAATTGTAATCCCATACTTATGAATTGAAAATTGTTTGTCAATTATTGTCCAAGCGATTACCTTGTTGAATACTTTCATCACTAGCGAGTTCAAGCGATGTGGTGGAATTATGTCAATGAGGATCCTAGCTTTAAGGAAATTCTATGGTTTATATGAATATTAACCAATAGGTATTTTATTTCCTTAAAGATTTAATATCAAAAATACTAAAATTGAATTTTGTTACTTCTTTTGATTGTATTAATGCAACATTAAACCATAAATGTGGTTTGGGTTTTGGTAAATAGATCTAGTTATGTTTTGAAACAAATGTTTGATCAATAAAAATTTACTAAAAAGACAAACATACTTTCTTTTCCTCGGAAGAAGAGTGAGACTCAATCCTATTCCTTTTCATAATTTAGAAAGGTATCATAGGAGCATTAGAATTTTCTAAATTCTATTATAACTCATTGCAAACTCTAATGGTTAAGAAAATTGCACATCTTGTTTTCCAAAGAGATTTCATAACCCTAAATTTGGTGATTGAATTCTTTTGTAACAAATATGACATGTGGTTAACTAGAAAACATATATGACATTTTATGAGTTATTATATTAGAGGCTGTACTTACCGCAAAATGGTAAAAGGAAAACTAGGATAATTTATCTAGTTGTATTGCTTTGACCATTTAAAGGTGTTACATACCATTGAGGGGATAGTAGACCTATTAAGGAAAAAATTGCATGCTCAATTTTTCAAGTTAATAGCATTGATGGATGATCCATCATCTACAGAGTAGACTACACTCTTTTAGTTCATAAGTAATTGTTACGAATGGTCTTGCAAAGCAGTAACAACGTAATAGCACGCTATTTTCACTGGTTAATGAAACACTTCAAATTCAGTGGGAGTATTGTATTACTGAATAAGGCATTATTGTAACGTTGTCTAATTCAGTTGGAGTTACAAGCTTTATTATCTTGGTAATAACCTAGATTATTTCTAGATTTTCTTGAAATAATACATCACATTCAAAATGTAGACACTCATATTCTCACGGATAGTCATGAGCGTCTCCTTGTTAATTAAGTGAATCTACTTGTAATGATAATATATCTTTGACACTATCATATTGTTCACATAAACAAATGCAAGTCGTGTTGTTTGTATGCTACATGATTTTGTTGCATGCACAAGTGGCAGAAATATTTATTGTGTGCATAGGAACAACACATTGAAATATGATTAAAGGATTCTCTTAACTGCAAGGTTAGAGACAAACATTCTAATAGGACTTATACATTCAATGTGAGAGAATGTCTTATTTTGAAAATGTGTCAAGATTATAACAAAGACTACTTTTATGTCTTATGTCATTCAAATTAAAGAAACACTTGTCGTGAGATCGAGCGTGGATGTTTTTGCAGTTTCTTAAGTTGGACACTTCATGGAATGACAAAAATAAATAAAGTACTCTAATACTACTTTAATTTAAATATTTATGTATTTTTGGAATGACATAAATAGATGGAGTAGCATATTAACTTGAAAATTAATTAATTGAAACCAAGACGTGGTGTTCATGATTACTTTAAATTATACATGGTTATGTGTTCATTTGTAAAGTCACAAACATGAAGTCTTTTAATTATTACAAAACTTATAATTAAAAGTAAGACATTATAATTGTTATGTCTTTAGACTTGGTCAAAGAATACTTATGTTATAAAGCACGAAATTGGCTTGAGTTTTTTTTATTATACCATTGAGTTAGACTTGGTTGGTAAATAGGTAAGCCAAAAGGGGAATAAGTTTATCTTACATATTGTTAGATTGTCTTACAATATTAATTCTATTGAAATATTGTATGTATATGGTATGTCGAGTTAGAAGAATCAAACATTTGTTATATTGTTTGACTCAAGATAACTATATCTTCTTTTCTTCCAAAAGTATCAAGGTTAAAAAATTGAGAATGGATTGAATATACTCAATAAGACTTCAACCTAAAAGATTAATAAGACACCATAAATTATGGAATGTGATGAATCACATTAAGTCTTAAAATGAAGTTCTAAATTTGTTAAAACTGTTTATGGAATAGGGTATTAACAAACTAGAGTCATGAACTGTCAATGTATTTCGTAATATCCCAAAAGAAAACAATTTAGTGTTGTTCTACTTGCTTAAGTATTTATAGATAGTCTTCAAATTACAAAAGCAAGTGGCAGTTTTATTTATATCTTGAAGAGATTTTTTACAAAATATACAATCTTCTAAAACACACTAGTAAATAACATGATGAGGCTAAACATGTAAATGATAGACCTCAAGATTTTGGAATTCTCATTCATAGATTAGCAAGGATATCTCAGATATTTGATTAATATGTTGAGAATTATAAGTTACTAGATTATTGTAAACCTGTTAATCGTGATGAAGCATTTACCAGATATTGAAATGTGGTAAATTATTCATACTACGAATGTTAAGATGTTGTCCATAAAGATAATCAACTTTGGATACTTGGTTTATCTTAATAAAAACTAATTTCTTCAAAGAGAAGGAAAACCCTAGTGGTTTAAATCTTTGTGCAGAAATCATATGGACAATATTGTACATGTGTTTAATGCATGACTTGTGACAAAATTATTAATCACACTTAAGCAATTAATTGTGATTGAATATTCTTTCCTTGGCACATTAAAATATAAAGATTATGATTGTCATACTTAGTTTCATTTATATGAAATTTGACAATTAATATCAAAACTCTTTCTTGTGTGATTATTTTTGCGAGGACGGTAAGTAATGCAAAGGAGTTTTATGAATTCACATAATCTTTGAAAATGTACAAAATGCAAGAATCCATGAATGGATATATGCATGCATTTAGGAGATGATTCTTATGTTTAATAATTAAATTCAAGTTTTGATTTAATAATTAAAATAAGGCAATTTGTTGGGCTCAGTAAATACCCAAACCCCTTAATCTAGGATTTGAATAGAAAATAGCCCAAGTGTTTTGTCCGTTAAACACTAATCGGTCATCGAGTGCATAGCCTCTCGGTGAGTCATCTTCATGATACTCGATGCAGGCGAAGAAGAAGTCTCTCCTTTCGATGGCGTAACTTGAAGGGTGAGGCGGGTCAAGAAGAAGATGATGGATTCGGTGGTGATGACAATAACTCACTGAATCCCTAAGACTACTCTCCAACTCTTACGAAGACAAACTAAAGTATGTAAAGACGAAGAAAGAGCGGGACAAGGGGATAAGTTTGAATCGATAAGGCGAAGTCCTTATCAACAAGTCAACTTTCACTGAATAGCAAAGATCGGGCTCGATGTCATCCGAACTTAGGAAAGTAGTCTTGTCTCTTACCAAGAATAGTCTTTGTAAACAGAGACAAATTACATCGATATTTTGTCTTACATATGATGTCGGTTGTCACTTAGGAAAGAGTCAAATATCATACATGTATAAATAGCATAAGAGATGGAGTGAAAGGTTAAACTTGTGAATTGTAAAACACACACACGCAAGCCATCTTTTCACTCCTCCAAATACAACAGTTCCCGAGATAGCTCGGTGAGCTCTAAGAGTTGTGCTCGGACTTAGCTTTGAGCTTAGGAGAGTCGCAACTTTGTCATTTCAATCCCAAGTACTATTCCGCAAGTACTTGGGTAACGTATTCTTTGTTGATTTATTTCTAATGAGAATATTATGTTGAAAATTACT
Organism: Chrysanthemum lavandulifolium; assembly: GCA_022545495.1. Taxonomy (NCBI): domain Eukaryota; kingdom Viridiplantae; phylum Streptophyta; class Magnoliopsida; order Asterales; family Asteraceae; genus Chrysanthemum; species Chrysanthemum lavandulifolium. The sequence goes on along the minus strand of CM040241.1, from coordinate 75,007,677 downwards.
TGGTGTGTTTTCTTATGTTAATTTCTACCATAGTTCACTATTAACTTGTTTTATATATTTAAACTGTTTTAAGCGATAGTGAGCAGGGAACAACAAGTGGTTTGAGCAAGGCTAATTATAAAAATGGTTTTTAGGCGCTCTAAAAGTTTTTAAATTAGGATCCTAAATGGTGAAATTGATGTACCCCAACTAGTCGATAAAAGGGTGGAGCTTATTCATTTGTTGCCCTAGACTTGAAGTTGGCAAATTCAACAAATGGAAAAGCGAATGCTTTGCTATTTGATTGGGATGGAACCTTATTATATCAAGTGTATAAATGAAGGTCCATTTGTCCCAAAGACCGCTGAAGGGTTGCCCAAACACAAGCTCGGTGGACCAGGATGAAAGGAGAGTGGTCAACCAGACCAAAGACTTAAAAGTATCATAATATCTTGTCTTCACGCGATATCATGGAGTCATTATAAGTCGTAGTACTGACTAAACAAACTGGGATGACCTAGTTCATAGTCATGAAGGACCATCGATACCAAGGAAAATAGGATAATGGACACGAAACTTGAGTATAACACCTTGAGGGCTAAAGACTCGAAACTCTCTCTCGAACTTACACGGTACAAAACTCTTTAAATGAATTGTCAAGCGATGGTGTTAAGTTGTCCAAACATGAAATAAATGTTGGTTTTGTCAATCAGTCTCCACGAGAAGTGGTTGAATTTCTCTCGGGGACTTAGGAATGCTAATCATATCCAAAATCTTGAGCTTCACAGAAATTTATGGGAAATTTGTCTATGAGGAAAATCTCATCAGCAGATTTATACCGACTTAAAGAAGTCTCGGGAAGTCAAAGTCCCGACCACCACCTCATCACCAATATCAAGCGCTTTCTATTCTAACAATGTTGTTCAAGATTTTCGGGAAAATTCGGAAGATGAGCTTGATGAGAGATCAAGTGAGGAGTACCTAAATGACTGAACATCTTGAATTTCGTGAAAGGCACTCCTTGCTAACTCTCGAGGTTTATAAAAGAAACAAAAGTTTTGAATTCCAAATCAAATGAGGACATTTGAATGCTTTAAGTGTCACAAAAGAGGTCATTTGCAAAAGACATTTTCAAAACAATTTCAACCCTCTTATAAACCATCGAGTCAAATCGGTCCTCGGGCTTTAGCAAATTTCAACCAAAAATCTATCGGTCTCATCAAAATTTTCAAAACAAATCGATCAAAACAAAGCTGATTTTGAAGCCAAGTACAAGAAAGTCAAAGCTAAGCTTGCATTGCTCGAGGCCAGTCCCTCGAAACAAGAAAATGTGTTCAATCATGCGGGGTAAAAGCGAAGGCCTTGTTCTTTGAGACCTTATTTGGGATGAAGAGCCGGTGTCATCGATGATGAAATGGTGCATGTCGGTGCCTCGATGGCCCTCTCGAGAAGAAGACAAGCTAGCGAGTTGGAAAGAATCATGCCGAAGCAGGGAATGGGTCAACATCACTATGAAGAAGGTAAACATCTTACTATCTATGGATGATGACTCGATTGGCGCCTTATATGAATTATCTTAATGTTGACCTTAAGTTCGTAGAAGAGCAAAGATTAAATCTCTTTTCAAAATACAACAAGTTAAGTTTTGAATTAAACAAGTGTAGAGATGAGCTGCTTATTTTAAAACAAGCCAAGCTTGAAATGTCACCTTGCAAATTCAAAACATTGAACTAGTTAAGAGAAATCGAGCTCTTCAAGATGAACTTAAAAGGAACAAGATATTCTTGATAGTTGGATTGCTAAGAATCCTGTGGTCTTTGATCTTTGTGGGTGCCCCTGGTAGCAAAAAAGAGAGTCATAAGTGAAGATCATCTCTCGACTCGCAACAAAGACCAATGTTCAAAACCATTTGTGTCTGTGGTATGATTACCAACATGTTGACTTCTCCAAATTCCAAAGTGATTGGATTGAGCAGGTTAATCCCGAGAGTAAGCTTCCAAATTTCGATTCGGAAGGATTCTAGAGCTCGAAAGTCAAGCTCTAAAGAGCATGCTTGGACTCCCCGATGTGCCCGGTAGTCTGCGATCATATCTCGAGTCAAGCGAGAATCTCAAGAACCGCCCACCACCGAAACCTCTTGTGGTCTTTGCTCCAAGCTCCGAGCTTACTCCACTACAATTGATCCTCATTCACCAAAGAAAGGTCCGGACTTGGTAGAACCATCTTACAAAGACAAGCAAAACTTATCCAACAAGAGTCTACTCCTCACGAGACTTCAACATCCTCTGTCCCCACCGAAGTCGACCAAATTCAAGAATCGATCAACTTGTGAGGAAGCTTCTCAAAAATGGAATCCATTGAAAGGTCCCAAACCAATCAAGGATACAAAGTCGACTTCCTCCGGTTCCTCAAAGTCTAAGTCAACCTCCAAAACAAACAAAGTGTGGTGTGTCATTACACCACCATACCACCGACAATGCTATAGAATCCTTTTTGCATGATCCGCAAAAGGATGATCACAGGGCTCGCAGATCATCTACAGATGTCGGTCAAGCAAACTATACCAAAGTTGGTCATCGGTATGCTTCATCCTCCAAAATCTGCTCCAAAGATTAGAGCAAAACCTTTTCCTCTGTGCCTCATTGTGGGTTTAATGATCATCATCGATGATTGTCTCATGAATACATGTTGTGATATATGCGGTAATCCACTCATGAGACATCCCAACATGACAATATCATTCATGCAAGGAGAAATTCAAACAACCCGAGTCATCGAGTCATCCTCGACCTCTAAATGCAAAACCCGTGGTAGCACCATGCACACAACCACGACCATGAGCCGATTGCAAATTTCAAAGAGACCTTGAGATCCAAGCCCACTAGTAAGTGGTCACGAAGAGAAACTAATTCGAGCTTTACTACTTGTGCGAGACATGCCGGGAACCTATTCGGCATCTAGACGGTGGATGCTCAAGAAGCATGACCGGTGTGAAGGAATATCTGCACAAGTATGTAAAGGAACCAGGCCCAAGGTAGTATTCGGTGATAACTCATCATGTCCCATCAAGGTTATGGTTCAATGGCGCAATGGAATAGTTTTCTCTAGAATAGCCTATGTCAACGGTCTCAAATACAATCTCATCGATGTCGACCAACTATGTGATGCTAAATACATTGTACAATTCAATGATAAACAAGGTACCATTTTCAATGCCAACAAGGAAGTTGTGTTGATAGCTCTAGGAGAGATGATGTTTATGTGCTAGACATGTCAACACTCTCCCAAGATGGAACGTGTCTCTTTGCTAAAGCCATTGAAACTATTAATTGGCGTGGCATAAGAGACTCTCACACTTAAACTTCAAAAACCTCAACAACTTGGCAAAACAAAACAAGGTCCTTGGCTTACCATCCTTGGTTTTGCAAAAGACAAACCATGCTCTGCTGTGAAAGGGTAAACACCACGAGCATCATTCAAAACCAAACAAAATTTCTCCATCAAAGCCGCCTTCACCTCCTGCACATGGATCTCTTTGGACTGTCGGTCCCGGATCAATCCAAAGATGAAGTATACACTTGTCATTGTTGATGAGTTCTCAAGATACACTTGGGTATACTTTCTTTCCAAGAGTCGAGGCGGTGATACAATAATGTCATTCATCGAAAGATTGAAAACCGAATGACATTCTTGTTAAGCAGATCGAACCGACAATGGTACCGAGTTCGAAATCAAGAGCTTGAGAGTTTCGTGATGAAAAGGAATCTCTCAAAATTTCTCATCTCCATACACCCCGAACAAAATGGGGTTCTTGAAAGGAAAAGAACTCTCATTGAAATTGCTAGAACTATGTTAAATGGCTCGACCCTCTCAAAGCATTTACGGATCAAGTAGTCAAAGCGCTGTTACACTCAAAACAGGTCAATCATTGTCAAAAGACATAATAAAACCCCATATGAGATCTTCAAGGAAGACTTCACGACATCGACTATTTTCATGTGTTTGGATGTCCTGTTCATTCACAACCACAAGGATCATCTAGGTAAGTTTGATGCAAAAGGCGATGATGGATACTTTTAGGCTACTCACGATCTCCAAAGCCTTCGTGGTTTTAACACAAGGAGACAACAAGTTGAGGAAACCTTTCATGTCACCTTTGATGAAAGTCTTGAAAGCATCGGGTTCACCAACACCTCGGTGGAGAAATAGGAATTGATGACTCATCAAGATATCCTCCGATGAGTACAACAATGAATTCAATTCCTCATATCAGGCGATGTCGACATCTCATATTATGTATTACCTCACAATCTACCCCAACCAACCATCGGTGAGTTCATTGATAATCAATCAATCTCTGCTTTGGGGTAGAAACAACGATTCAAATAATCGGGATCCTCACGTAACTCATGAATCCGACTGAACCAGACATCTCTACGGATGATCTAAATGATTATGTGACTCTTGCACCGAACTCACTTCAACACCCAAAGGACATCATCAAGCTCGGATCTCGGACCACAAAGTAAGTGGACAAGAACTCGGGATATTGAGCTTGTAAACATCATTGGTGAACCCATCAAGGCATGCTCACTCGAAGCATGGTCGCTAGTCTAATCGCAGCTTGACCAATGAATGTCTCTATCTTGATTACCTATCATATATAGAACCCAAAAGTGTCACCGAGGCTCTAAAATACCCAAGCCGGGTTCAAAGCTATGCAAGAAGAACGCAACAGCTTTGATAAAACAAGGTCATGACCTTGATCAAATGTCCTCGTGGATGTAGTAGTCATAGGAATGAAGTGGGTTTCGAAACAAAACTAATGAAACGGCAACCGTCATTAAAAACAAAGCCGACTTGTAGCCAAGGTTACAGTCAACAAGGAGGCATTGACTATGATGAGACATTTGCTCTGTTGCAAGAATGGAAGCCATCAGATCTTCCTTGCATATGCAACATACATAAACTTCGTGGTCTACCAAATGGATGTTAAAGTGCATTCTTAAATGGTGATCTCAAGGAAGATGTGTATGTTCAAGAACCTCCGTGCTTTGAGAGTAGTGAATTCGACTATGTCCATAAGCTTGACAAAGCCCTTTATGGACTTAAACAAGCTCCGTGGCATGGTATGAAACTCTCGGCGCTTCCGATACAAAACAAGTTTGTCGAGGAAAGATAGACAACACATTGTTTGTCTATAGAACCCAACAGGATGTGATACTAGTCGAAGTTTATGTTGATGATATCATCTTTGGCTCAACAAACTACAAACTTTGCAAACAGTTTGAAAAACTAATGACAAAGAAGTTTGAAATGAGCATGATGGGGAACTTACATACTTTCTTGGACTACAAATCGACAAGCAGATAAAGGAATATCCATCGGTCAAGAGAAATACACCGAAATCTCTTGAAGAAATATGAGATATCGACTATGCCTCGGTGAAGACACCAATGGTCCCACCTAACAACCTTGGACACGATCTCACCGGAAAATCGGTCAATCAAACCCATTTCGGAGGGATTGTTGGCTCACCGATGTATCTAACAGCTACTAGACCGGACATACAATTTTCGCCTGCCTAATAGCAAGATATCGATCAATCCCAAAGAATCTCACCACCGCTGCCCAAAAGAATACTCGGTATCTCGAAGGAACCCCAAACCTTGGACTCTATTATCCAATATGCTCGGGGTTTGATCTCGCGGTTACTCGGATTCGATTATCTTGGTCGCAACATGGACATAAAAAGTACCTCGGGGTCCTGTTAATTTCTTGGAGGAAAAGCGGTGTGTTGGGTGCAAAGAAGCAACAATCGGTGGCTATGTCCTCACCGAAGTCGAATATGTAGTCTGCAGCGAGGATCTTTGCGCCAATGTATTATGGATGAAAAGTCAACTCGGTGACTATGACATCCATTACAAAATGGTGCCCATCTTCCGTGATAACACTAGTGCAATTGCAATCTCCAACAACCACATCCTCCACCAAAGAACCAAACACATTGATATCGGATATCACTTCATTAGGGATCACATAATGAAAGGAGATATTGAACTTCATTTCATCCCTACCAATATCAACTAGGCGATATCTTCACTCAAACCCTTGGATGAACCTACCTTCGGAGACCGAAAATTTGAATTGGGAATGCTTGACATTGAAAGTCAAGTATCCGAAAACCAATCTCGATAAGTTCTCAAATGGTTCATCCTCCCGAACAACCAAAATAAACCTCTCACTAAATGAGTAAGACTCATTCGTGGTCCCCGACACTTGACAAAGAGCATTGAATGAGTAACTAAATGATCCAAGTATCGCTTACTTTAATGTCCTAGGTTGGTAACTATGCCAATTTAATAAAGGAATATATGTCTCTTTGTCTTCTTGTCATCCCACTTGGCATTTAAAGTGCACTTTTACTTGTGCATCGCAAGCTTCCTTGAAAAACGGATTTTCTCGGGTGATGGGTGGTAGCATTAAATGTGGAAATTCAAACGTCTTTTCAAAACCGACTCTTAATATTTCCATTTGTGCACAAAACACCCTCTTATCACTCTATAAATACCCTCTTCCAACACAAACAAACACACACAAATCTTTTACGCAACTAAACTCTGTCAAAATCATTTCAAAATTCAAAACATTTGTGGTGCTCAAAACCTCTTTTGGAAAACCCTCTTGTAAACATTTACAAAAGTTTTTCATCACATACTCGAAGAGATCTAAACACTTTGATTGTTCTAGTCAAAACATTTTTTTAAACCCTAAAATCTTCGTTAATGGAAATGGCTAGAACACAATCTCTTGATTTGCTTCTCGATGGGTGGGGATCTTACTAACGTTGAATTCAAAACAAATAATGTCATAGGAAATTTTGAATATCCTCAAATGTCCCAACCTATAAAGACATTATAAAATTTTATTCAACCGCCCACTTAAAACGGCCTTTGTAAAATGTCCTCAAGAGTGTACCCAAACTACCTCGGGGAGTTTTGAGCTCTTGCTAGAGCCTTTGACCCGACACCTTCCAATCGATGAGAATAACCTTAGACCTCTCGGGAGTATCTTATCGAGTTCGGTTTAAATGGGGAAAACAATACACCCGGATTACAAAACGTTTTGCACTACAACAGGTTAGATTATAACAAAGGCACTTATGTCGCACATCCCGAACCCTCCACAATGAAGGATGGGTTAAAACAAATCGCTTTAGATCCAACTTTTTTGGACAAGACCCAAATTACTAAAAGCTCATTCCCCGTGGCTTGGAGGATCCTCTTCACTTTTGTGATTCGTGTCCTCGTGGAACCACTCATCCACCGAACAAGTTAACTCTATTCGGTTGATGATGGCATATTGCTGATGAATGGGGTCAAGGTCGACATAGGAGAGATCATTTACGGTGATCTCGTAACGGTTACAAAGCAAAACTAGGGCGAAACGCGTTTAGTATCCTAGGTTTGTCTCTTGTGCTCTGCAATCATTCTCGGGTTCAAATTATACTCGGGATGAAAATTTGGAAATTTACCCGCATCCCGAGCCCATCAAATTTTCAAAAGGACCCATCCTCGTCACTCCCATTGAATTGACGCCACATGATTGTCAGAAACAATCAAAGTGGATCGATGTCTCAAACCACCGCTTAAAAGGAAAAGGGAAGTCTCAGGACCGGGACTAAGACTAAACCAAAGTGTCGGGCCCCGAGGCTTCGTGAGCACACCCTAATAGGCATAAAAAGCCCTTGATCAAAAAGACACCCACCGACTGTGCAACAACCACCCGGGGACAACGAAGGACACCGATACATCACGGTCGGTGCCCTTGGTCACACCTACTACTCCCAAGATCCGTAGGAAAAATACAACCCGGCGGTAGGGAGCGCCCACAACGCCCGGTGATGACATTAGCAAATCCAAGCCTTTGTCGAGGGCACACCGACGATCCCAAAGACTGGGAAACAAACAACCCACCGATAGGGATACAACAATCACCGACTCGCCAAAGGCACTGGAAACACCCACCGTGTCTCGGGGTCACTGGGGACAAAGACTCTGAGGAAAGAAACAACCGCCGATACGGAACCCAAAACCAATCTCGACTCCGGAGAAGGCACTGGAAACTCCCACCGTTAATCCGAGGGTCAACGGGACAAAGACTCGTAGGAAACATAACACCACCGATATGGAACCCATCAACAATCCAGTTAACTGCTTGATGTCACCGATACTATTTTACGAAGATGAGCTTCTTTGAGACCGATGATGAAATCTTATCACCGGAGAAGAAATGGGCCGAGGTTCAAGTCGAACAAGAGCCTCGGCTGATCCAAAGGAGCATACCGAGTTACCATTTCACCACAAGATAATGACTCGACTCCTCTTCATCCACTGGGAATTCAACCGGTTTGACAATATTCTTCCAATCATCGAAGAAGGCGGTGGTTCAAAGGATCACTAAAGCCTCAAGGAAATCGTATCATCGGGTTCTTGAACAATTTTGGGATCAACACATCGAAGCCGCCACCATTCTGGCGATCTTGATCCGATGTGCTCACCTTCAACGAAAATGTTCATGAGCATCGAGATCTTATGTACCAACACCGATCGATTGGATGAAAACTCGTTAAGTTCCTCGAGCATCTTCGACTTGTGGGGTTACAATCGATGAAATCGGGGACGTTTGTTAAAGAAGACCCAAGACTCAATACCAAAATGCCGGAGCCACTGAAGTGTATGTGAAAACTCATCTCAACCGATCGAACTAATTGAAATGCTCAACTCTGCTAATGTTCGGGGTCTCCATCTTGATTCGGACTCTTGAGACCTCGGTGGACTCTTTGAACACTCGGTATCTGTTATGGCTCAGGGCCTCATCTTCTATGGCCTCGGAATCTTGGTCCCTGCCTTGCATTAGAGATCTCTCAAGCTAATCTAGATGCAAAGGTCACCGGTATTCAGTGCAGACACTTGAGATTAAGGCCATGATCACCAAAATTTATCAGCCTTCAAAGGTCAAGCCTCAGTCCCCTCAAGATCTACTCCAACTCTTGCCATCATCGAAGTTCCGACAGCGGTTGAGGGGAGAATATTGTCAAGATCCTCCTTCACACCGAGGGGAGCCAACACGATCATCATCGGTGGCACAAATCTCATCATCCCCACCGCCTCAAAGAACACCTATCTCATCAATCCCACCAACTACATCATCAACAACAACACTTGGCAAGAATCACCCAATAACAACAACACCACCACCCCGGTAGCAACTTCATCTTCCTCGGGCCGGGACAAAGGAAAAGGCAAGATGGCAACTTCGAGCCCCGAGAAGATTCCTATAAAATCGCGACATCAATACACCCGCCACACCACAACAAATAAGTAAACACCTTGCTAAAGAAGAAAAATGTTGAAACAGTGAGGAAGAGAAAAGGAACAGAAAAGCCTTTGGAAAGGTTGTCGCCAAAGAAGTCAAAATATGGGATTAGATCCAAGCAAACTTCAAAAGGGTCGAGCAGACAAAAGTTCAAAGAAGCTCGGTGGCTCGGATGGTCGCAATGAAAAAGCACCGGTAGAAAAGAAGAAGAAAACTGAAGCTCGTGCAAAGCGTAATTGAGGAGTACAATCGGGCGATGACAAGCAAGGCTTCTGAAAAATCACGATGTCGAATCATCCCCAATACCAAACCACCGCTATGAATGTCTATGAGGGGTTGATAAAGACACTTCGAGGTCCATGATCCCCCAAATTCACCGACTTTGGGATCATCGAACTTGATGAGCTTGGCCCAATCATTGAAAAGAAGAAGAATGCGGTGGTTAAGGACCGATGAAATGCTCGAAAAAGATATGAAAGATCGAGAGATTGTCCAATTTAACTGGAATTCAGCCGCATTAACTGCAGACTCAAGGATCTCAACCACAATCATCCACCGGCAAAAGGAAGAGAGTTGAGTTCCAACACGAGATTAAAGTGCCAGGGACTAGAGTGTAATAGGGAGGTGCTGAAGGGGTTAAATTTGTGAGCTGTCTAGTGATAGAAGCTCGAAGAGGGCTATTCCACATTGATGTCTATGGAAACCACCTTTTCAAAGATGGAGTGATATTGATCAGTGGTGTGGGCTGCAATCTTGAGCTACATACCGGTGGCCTCTCAAATTCAAACCCAAAGAAACATCGAGTTACGCCAAGACACAATGCCAAGATAAGAGACCATCGACAAAGAAACACTCATCACCAAAAGGTCAAGCTTGAAGCATTGGGAATCCATCCGGATTGACATCATTTGTTTATCTTTTGTACTAGTAATAGGAACTATGTAATCGATCAATAAGCGATGTATGTTTTATTCATTTACCGGTGTTCCTAATTGTATTCATTAGTACATTCGATTGAAGAAGCCTCTTGTTCACTTACTCGATCAACCACTTAGGCTATTTGTATATCCAAATAGGGAGACCGTTAGGTTCGAGAAATACGAAACCCTTAATCTAGGATTTGAATAGCAAATAGCCCAGTGTTTTGTCCGTTAAACACTAATCGTGTCATTGAGTGCATAGCCTCTCGGTGAGTCATCTTCGGATACTCGATGCGAGGCGAAGAAGAAGTTCCACTCGATGAGGCGGAACTTGAAGGGTGAAGACGAGTCAAGAAGAAGATGATGGATTCAAGTGGTGATGACAATAACTCATTGAATCCCTAAGACTACTCTCCAACTCTTACATCAAGACAAACCAAGTATGTAAAGATCGAAGAAAGAGCGGGACAAGGCGGGATAAGTTTGAATCGATAAGACGAAGTCCTTATCAACTTAAGTCAACTTTCCCGAATAGCAAAGATCGGGGCTCGGTGTCATCACCGAACTTAGGAAAGTAGTCTTGTCTCTTACCAAGAATAGTCTTTAGCGAGACAAAATACATCATGATTTTGTCTTACATATGATGTCGATTGTCACTTAGGAAAGAGTCAAATATCATACATGTATAAATAGCATAAGAGATGGAGTGAAAAGGTTAAGCTTGTGAATTGTAAAACACACACACATGACCATCTTTTCACCTCCAAATACAACTTAGTTCTGAGATAGCTCGGTGAGCTCTAAGAGTTGTGCTCGAGACTTAGCTTTGAGCTTAGGAGAGTCACCCAACTTTGTCATTTCAATCCCAAGTACTATTCATGAGTACTTGGGTAACGATTCTTTGTTGATTTATTTCTAATGAGAATATTATGTTGAAAATTACTTGGTGTGTTTTCTTATGTTAATTTCAGTCATAGTTCACTATTAACTTGTTTTATCTATTTAAACTGTTTTAAACGATAGTGAACGGGGAACAACACAATTCCTAGGTATTCCTGAAAGCTAGTGAGAGTATTATCTTTGATTTTTGTTGTATAACATATGAGAAGTAACATTCCATCTAAACTAAATGTGTTTTAGTTTGGGAATGAAACTTCATTTAAAAGATTTACAAAATAAGAAGTATAACATTGGAATATATGGTTATTATTAATAAACATGTGCGGTAAAATAAATGAGTCTATTAAGACATGCTACTGTATATCATTTGGAAAATTAATAATATATCTTTTGATAAGATAAAACGTGAATAAAATCTAAGTTTGACTGAAGGATTTTTCATGTAAATCATGTTATAAAGTGTTGTATCATGCTTGAATGCAAGATGATTTGACAACATTGATATCTAATGAAGTTATTAGATAACTAGTATAATAAATATTTTAATAGAATATGTATGAATTTAGAATTATATTCCTCAGCCTGAAGTTGCTCCTAAAATTCTATGGATGAGCAATACAGCAATTGTTGCGTAATTATCATAGCCAACAAACTTGAAAGTTTGGAAGGCATCAAACATTACACTCTAGATATTGAAGTTTATGGATTTTTAAAGAGCATATTGTTGTTTGAATACAATGATGCTAGTTTAATTGAGATGACACTCAATACTAGTCATGGTAGGATTTCATCCTTGTTAATGGCCATGTGAACTAGTTGTGCTCAACCAAGAGCATAGTTACATTATACATTAAAGAATAAGAATACTTTAAACTTTAAAATGTTTGAAAGTTTGATCGTCATAAATTGGTGGTTGACGATGTTACACACTATATGAAATATTATGTGGCAATATCAAGATATTTTGAACGCACATATTCAAGAACTTCACTAGTTGAATTCTTGAAATAAGTATTCAAAAAATTCTGACAGATCTAAGTTGAAATTATGCCTTGTCAACAAGTATGATTGTCATTACTTGAGACATAATTTATTAACTAGTATTATCATGCATTGATCTATTTAGTATTTGGATAAGGGATGTTTTGAACAAATATTATTTAAATGAAATAAAATATTGGTTATGTTTATTTTTTATTTTTTAATATTATGTCCTATATTTGCATGTTTAATCCGTGAATAACTCAAGTTATTCTAAAAGTCCGTTGTCGATCAATGATGTGGGAATGTCATTAAATTAAGACAAATTTGAGTTTTGTAGAATATACTTAAAGTATATTGATGTGTGGGACATGCCAAATTCACATGATACTCAATAAACTGAATATAAGACAGATCCCAACTAACATGATTGTACTTTATGGATCCTTGTCATTAAGTAAATCATGAATATTTATCATCAGACTTGAGATACCAGATAACTGTTATGAATGTAGTGCACTTGTGTGAAATAGTTTAACGCTATTCGTAAAAGGTGGTTATAAGGGCTATTTTCAGAAGTGTTGCAAAGTTCATGTATTTTGCTTGTAGTCAAGAGAATTTGCTTCTTTGAATTTGTTTCAAATCATATTACTGCCTCTCGTAGGGTTGTCAAGATGTTTGCGGTAGAACTTTAGGGAGTCAAGAGATCGCGATTACAGCAGCGCCACCGCTTGAGGAGGCCACCAAATTTTATGCACTTCTATTATATATGTAAACACGATATGAGACTCGAAACTTAATTAATTCATACACTACTTATACATATATATATTATGTGTGTTTGAGGTTCTCTTTGTGGTAATAGCAGGCGCCACCAAATCCAGACGCATTTGGATGTTTGTATGGCCATACCTAAGATGTATCTGGAATACGTTCAGATGATTTGGTAGTCTTGTTCAATCAGATATAACGATATACAAAATATTAACTTGTGAAATGACTTGATCCATATTCACAGTTAATGAAGTATTAGAAGTAAAAGGATAAGTAGAATGATGACTCACTAAAATGACTCAATCATATTCCCAAAATAATTGTCATGTTGTAACTTTTTGATGTCTTTATTATTCAACTTTAATTTTAAATATTTTTGTTTGTGTTATATAATAATTGATGAAAATTATACTAATGAAAATACATTTAAAACTCAACCCATTTATAAGTTTTGCATCAAGTATTAGAGCAAAAAGAAAATAGTTTAGGTCAAAGTTGAAAAAAAAAAAAAAACACACTTTAATAAATAAAAACAATATAATTATTTTGAGCCAGATGAAGCAATTGATAACTTACTAAATAAATATAGCAAATTTAAATGCAAGGTTAATGTCAGACAATAAATTTTAATTACATGTACGTTATATAAACTGAGATATTTTCTAACTCTTGTTCTTCAAAAGAACCAAACATGAAATTCATGTTGAAAACATGTCTCGTATATAGTCTAGTGGCATTTTCTTTTGTTTCTCCAACATTTTCATGTTTTATAACAAAACATTGGATGATTCACATCACCAATAGTATCCTAGATGATATTACGATTTCTGTTAAATAGGGAGACACTGATTTGGGAAATCATACCATTCCATTCAATAGCAAATATGAATGGAGCTTTTGCAATAGAATAGATGGACGCACTCTTTATTTTGGCTCGTTCTGGTGGCAGTCGTTGTTCAAAAGTTTCGAGTTGTTTAATAAAGATCTTTCTTAATTTTGTCATACTCATGGTGCCCGTCATGAGAATTGTTATTGGTTGGTAAGAGCAGATGGATTTTGGGTATCTCGTCGAAATGAACCATTTTCGGATAGCTGGTACGCAATGCGGTCATGGACCCGTTAAAGAGAATTTTTCATGGTTGTTCACTACATGAAATGTTGATTATCAAATAAAAGTTTGCTTGTTATTTGTTTTATAAAAAATTTTAAGTATATGTTGATAGTTTGATGTCTTTTCATACTGTTCATTGTTAGAGCATAAAGTAGCCGTTGTGTCACACCCCCAATATGGGTCGCAGCGGAATAGTAATCCGGGGGCATGACATTCATGAAATAAAGTTACAGTTATAATGAACGACCAACATGAGTCGTTTGAAAAACACTTTGTTTGATTCATTTAAATAAAACATACGAAATATAGGTCCCAAATGTTTTACCAAAAGCAAGTATGATAAGTTTTGATACAATCAAACGAATATGTTAAATGCATGAAATTCCTATGAGACGCAATAGCAACAACGACTCTAAAATGCGACTCCATGAATGTTTGTCTTAAACACCTGAAAAAATTCATGCTAAAAGGACAACATAATGTTTATGAGTTTATAGGTTTAATTAAAAGTAAAGTCAAATACGAAATACAAGATTTCAGTATGTTTGACAATTATAACAAATACAATGTCATATAAAATAAGTATAATTGCCTAAGCTCATGACCCCGAAGCTTAACGTCGTAAGTATGCAATTAAGCAAAATAATAAAATGCCACACATAAGTGTTTGCAAAGCACATAAATAAATCCTCAAATGGTATGCGGCCGTTTGCTCAGTTGGTGTGACCAACCCGAACGAGGGTGTTAACCCGATAGATCTATTCACAATATTAACGCTTAAGAATAACTAACGGTTCATGATATAAAGGGGACTTAAATGGCGTATGTGGTAACTTAGGCAATGTAACAAACGAATGAATGGGACTCCTGGTCCGGATCAAATCAGAGATTCCGACAACCCAGGGTTTTAGTACTTGTGTCCGTAAAAAGTAAGCAATGTATTCTCACCCTGAGGGTTTATAAATAATGTAATCAACTAAAAGCGGTGCTATGAAACTCATCTAAAGCAATAAGTAATATGGTACAAGATAGTGTGCACGGAAAACGAGGCTTGACAACTCTAACTGTAACCTAATTGAATAATATTGCGTCTTAAATTATGAAATTTAAAATAAGTGACGTGCATGCACTTTTATAGATAGTATATCACCTGTACATGTTTTTGTTAAGGTTTAGTAAAGAAAATATTGTTTACATCGAAGTATACTATTAATATCAAGTTATATACTTTTTAATATTTTCCAAGTATCCCTCGTATCTAAATCGTAACTAATACATTAATTAATATTTTGGAAAAACATCCAACTCGTATATAGAGTATATATGAAATGCTACAACATTTATTTAGGATTTTTTAGCTCATTTGGACTTTAAGGCGCTCAAAAACGACTTTGGAGTATTTCTAACAACTCACTTTTAGTATGTGTAAAAACTGTCAACTTATTAGAAGTGTATTTTTCAGCTCAAACTTTAACGGGCCGTAACTTATTCAATATAACTTCATTTTTAACGTTCTACCTATCCCCGCGAAGGTATTTATGTTTATTGTTGGAACACGAAAAGTGTAAATCATAGTACAGGGACTTCTATTTATATTTAGTGATAGTTAGGGCATGTTGTGCAAGTTAGTTGTGCGTTGTGAGACCAAGTACCCTCGCGACACTTGTATAGTTGCGAAGGGAATCTTTACGTTGTGAGGTCTCACAACATCTATCATGTTTAGGTATAAATACCCCTTACCTCATGGGTTATGAGGTGTGTGTCAATATTATGTCTTGCCAAACTTTCTTATATTCTCTATCGTTTCTCTCTCAACGGTAAAGTGTCCACACCCACTTTATCTCTTTTAGTTTATTAGTAGACGTGATATTTTGGAAACAACAATTGGTATCAAGAGCCTAATATGATACATTGTTTTCATTTAGCTGTGTTTTTCTCAGCTTTAGATCTTCATTAGTAGTAAAGTTTAGATTTTTATAGCTTATAAAAGACTTTCTCTCTCTAGAATTTTATTTTCTCGTACGATTATAGTTAAGATTATTCATTAAAGTGTTTAATCTTGTAAACTTGTTTTGGAAATACATTCTAGAGGTTAAAGAAACATTTTTTTTATTAATCTATACAAATACTTTATGAATTGGGTGAAGATTTTTGGATAAGAACGTGGCTAGAAAGGTTTCAAAAAGTGTACTTTTTATTCATAAAAATAAGGGTTTTATTTGCTCGATTAGGGTTTTGTTTCGACACCTAAGCTTAGATTGGTTGCTAACCTTGTTTTTTGGTTGCGACAGCTCCTTGCGAAGTCTATTGCTTGCGAACTTTTGGTTGCGATAGCCATTGTCTTTTGTTTGCGAGAGAAGTTCTTGCAATACCTGCTTTGCGAAGCATTCTGTTACCCACATCTTACGAAAGAAAACTCTACCCGTTTTGCAAGAGATTGTTGCGAGAGCTTCAATAGCAGTTGCTAAAGATAGTTTATGAGACTTTGTGTTGCGAGATATTGGTTACAAGAATTTTTATCACAATTTTACCACACTCACTTAGCTCTCACGTGACTTGGATTGAGACTTTGACCTTTGTTTGCAAGACTTGACTTTCCATTTCAATTGAACTCAAGTAAACTAAAACTTTTTTAGTGTACAAATTATTAGAAGACTTTAATCAAATTATAACTCACAAGCCCTAAACATCAAAAACTCAACAATCTCAATACCAAAAAGCTACAAAAACAAACTTTCAAATACAACAACATCTCATATCAAAGATCCACCATCACAATGTCTACAGCTCAAGATGCATTGGCCACGGAGAGTGATGTAAGGCCTCCCATGTTGTATCGGGGAAACTATGTTCAATGGGCTCCAAGGTTTATGAGTATTCTAATTGGCTACAAAGAAATAAAATTGTTGATTAATTCTATCAAAAATGATCCATATTTAATGAAATAGATTGATGATGATTCTAACCCTGGACAAAATAAACTTCAAGAAGAAGAAGATCTAGCCTCGTTGAACTTGCACAATTTAAAGCTGATATCTGGGATAAGAATCTAATTTTGTTTGGGTTAAGCAATGAGATCTCCAATTCCCTTGAGAGTAAGGTGATGATTTGGTGTAAGTTTATGGATATAAATTAATATATGAATGTCCATATTCGAACTCGAGACATCGGGATTGCACACATTACGTATGAGAATTAATGTAAAATAATTAATATATAAAAAGTTATATTTTAATTATTAAATCACCAAAATAAATATTTAACGACCGTTAGTATTTAATGAATATTGACTAACGACCGTTAGAGGTTTAAGAGATACGAATATATCGAAACAAGTTAAGATGGATCCGAAATCCCTTGGGATCCATATATTCGGCCAAATAAAAGGTTTAGGGTTTCAAAACCTTGCTTGGGCTCCAAGTTTAGAATACTATAAATACAAGGCCTCTTGTATTCATTCTATTCTATTCCTTGATATCCCTAACAACTCTAAACTTCTCTTCTTCTCCCCTCTATTGTGTTCGACCAAAATTCTATCCCTAATTCCTTAGGGAGTCGGTTTCTAATGATCACAACAAAGTGTTTGGTTGTTGGTGATTCAAGAAACTAGATTTTCTCATTGATTCACTAGTAATACGTGTGTACATTGAACGATGAACAAACACACTTGAGTTTGCATACTTAGTGGTCGACTACTTTGTGGAAGTCGATTATTTAACCCTAATTTATTAAGGTTCTTGGTTATTGATTACCATTACTTTTGAATTCGCTAAAAGGTATGTGTTCATTCAAATTCGTTAATACTTTACGTATTAGATCCTATTCTTTTTGATTTGATGTTCTTTATGTTTATAATTGTTATGTATTCATAAAACACAACAGTTAACAAACTCAACAAACATTAGCTCGTGGAATTATCGGCAACTCCATAAGGAAGATCTTTCATTTCAACAAGCATATTAATGAAATGAATCACACCGATTAGAAATTCCACGGTCACCTCAAGTATATGTAATCGTTAGGCTCGTTTAGTTCTTTTAAGTAAGTAGTATTTAGTTAAGTAACACTCTCTTTACCTCCCATCCAGGTGTGGCGTTGTAAGACTATAAATAATAGAGAGTTGAGCTTAATAATATCTTTCTCTCACTAAGTTCCCTAAACCTCTAACTTTCTCTCTAGAATTCCATCTATATGCTACTTTGTGTTATGGTTTGATGTGTATGTGAAAAGTTATATCTTACAATTGGTATCAAGAGCCATGGTTAGATCATATCTTGCACATCTTTGGATTTATAGTGGTTTTAGGTGGTTTTGAGTTTGAAAAGTTTAGTGGTTTTGCATCATTTGGTTGATTTCTTGTGTTAAAGTTTGAATTTTGTTGGTACTTTTATGTTTAGAATCATCAAAAGTGTTTAGGTTTTCATTTGGTAAGCTTGAATCATCTTGGTTGGGTTGTTTTGGATTGAAAAGTGATGTTTATATGGTTTTCAAGCTAGCGACTTAGCTCACGGAATAGTTTCTTGGTAGCGACTTGCTTCACATTTTGTAGCGACTTCACGGTGTTGAAGGTAGCGAGTTAGATCTAGCGAGTTAAAGTACAAGTAGTGGATTCTCCACTACGGGTAGCGACTTGTGGTAGCGACTTGGTGCATGGCGAGTTGCTCTTTAGCGACTTGCATATCTAGCGACTTGTGTAGCAATTCTTAAAATTTGGCTAGCGACTTGGTGCATGTGCGAGTTACTACTTAGCGACTTGCTTTCTATCTAACGACTTGGGATTCTAGCGACTTGGTGTCTAGCGAATTAATTGGTAGCGACTTAGTGCATTTGTTTCTAGCGACTTAGAGCTTTATCATCTAGCGACTTGAGTGATTGTTTACGGTTTTCTCTTGATTTAGTAAAATCCGTGAAAGAATCTATTTCCGGTTTAATCATTGAGTTATAAAATCCGTATAATCTGTTAACATGTCTACCAACGTCCCTACTTGTCATCTCCATCATTGCCGAGGATGTACAAGCGGTGGCTCGGATACTCGTCCACCCATGCTTGCCAGGCCGACTACGATTCTTAGGCTCAACGAATCGATTGTATTGCCTTGGAAAGGAAAATGGTGTCAACATTCTCAAATCCATTGATGAAGGACCATATCGGGTTGAGACGACTAGAGACATACTTGATACTAATGAAGATGGTACTCTGTTTTACGGAATGGATGGACCTAAGATGTGCGATGAGCTTGATGATAAGGAGAAAAAGAGATTCGATGCGAGATATCGGGGCTTCAAACATTGTTCTTCAAGGTCTTCCTAAAGACATCTACAAGTCGATCAATCATAACACCGATGCAAAGGTTGTTTGGGATAACGTTAAGATGCTTCTCTCGGGTTCGAATTAACTATGGAAGACCGAGAATCCCAACTCTATGACGAATTTGAGCACTTCAAGATGAAACCGGATGAGAGTGTCTATGAGTACTATGTGAGATTCCATAAGTTAGTGAATGACATGAGGAACATCGAATGACTATGCCTAACATTCATTTGAACTCAAAGTTTGTGAACAACATGAATCCCGAATGGCACAAGTTTGTCACAATTTGTGAAGCTCACTAAAGGATTGAAGAATACAAACTATGAGCAACTCTATGCCTTCCTCCTTGAGAATGAGAGACATGCCATGTTTGAAAAATTGATTCTCAATCGGTTCAAAACCAACCAGGGGAGAGACAAGCTCGTCTAATGACTCAACGACCTTCTACTCAAACATCGGAATCACAACCAAAGCATCTCAAGTCATACCCTTGGGAATGGTAATCACAAACTCATTCCCGATCCCATGTTCAAACAAGGCGATCTTGATGCACGCGTGGGTAACATCATCAATCAACTAGCTCTTCTCATTAGTCAAAACATGAATTCTCTCCCACAAACCAACAACAACCTCGGGCGCATCTAACCCACATAATCAAGCCATTTGTTAAAGATGGAAGGATCGTGGTGCAACCGATTCGGGAAAGACAATATGATCGGGGAAGAGGTGGAGTGGGAGGGTTATGTTGGAAACCGAATCGAGGAAGAAATGGTAACCAAGGTCAACCTAAGCCAATCAAATGCTATAACGTGGTGGTGAAGGACACATTGCAAGGCGCACATCTCCAAAGCGTCCACGAGAATCTTGATTACTTGAGATAAGATGTTCTTGGCACAAGCTCGGGACAATGGTCTTTGCGTTGGATGAAGAGGAATTGTTTTTTTTCTTGAGGGCAATGCCAAGACCTATGATGCGAGATGTGGATGAGCGACCTATTCGGAGATAGGTCACAATCATCGAGCGCCTTTCAAGTCGGCGATTGTGATGCATACGACTACGATGTAGATGATGGACCTCTGCACACACAATCTTTATGGCTAGCATCTCTCCAATGGTTTCTCCCAAGATCTCTTCTTCACCGCAAGTCGGCTCATCCAAGGACAAACTCATCTCGGAGGTATTAAAGCTATCGATGATCTTGATGTGCAGCGGATGCATGACAAAGTACAACCAAGTGAAACTATTGAATCAAATATTGAAAATATGGGTAATATCAATATTGTCCCATACGATCAATACGTGAAACAAAGTGAAAGTGAAGTTGTACCAAGTGATGCATCTTCTGCGATCAACAATGACTATGTCTTTGATGAATACACCGCATGTGCTCTGATGATTCCATAATTTACGAACTAAATGCCTATAAGGAACGTGTTGCTATTTATGAACAACGTGCAAAATTTGAGTTGACCACTCGTGAGCGGAAATGGATGACCAAGTGCGTGCGATAATTAGAAAAGTAATTTTAGAGAAGAAGTATTGAAACAAGAATTAAATTCCTTGCAAGAAAAACTTTCTAAAACCGCTAAGCAAAACAAGAACTTCAAGAAAATGTGAAAATGCTTAAGCAAGAATTTAATGCAAAGGAATCAAAGCTCTTAAGAGATTTTTCTAATCGAAAACTTTGAAAACAAACTTGAAAACAAGTTGTACATGCAAGGAAACACCATTCGATTGCTCACATGATCACTAAGCATAGAGTTCTAGCGATAAGCATAGCATTCCCATTATAGATAAACCCAACCACGAGTATGGAAAGATAGCAAAAGCGACTCAAAGTGTTATCTATGATGGCAATGAGATTCTTAAACCTAGACAAAACCTAGTTGCATTGAGTGCAATGAGGATGACAAGAAATTAGATGAAGTCACTAGGGAGAAGATGAATAAGAAACTAAATGATCCTAAATGCAAAGAGAAGAAAGTAATTATCACTCCCATGACTATAAGAAGGAAAAGCTGGATTTCCTTGAACAAGTTTAAGACTCGAGACATTGTTGACTCCGAACAAGTCTTACGGAAAATGGATTTAGATAAGCGAAAAATGAAAATATTGTAGAAACAAACCCTCCCTTGGAAAATGCCTAGAGCGACTGTATCCTCCTAATACACCAATGCATCTTGTACCTAGAACAATTGCCACTAAAAGCAAGACACTAATTAGCCAATCGTTATATTTCAACTATTTGTTGATTTTGAGAGAACTTGCAAGAAAAGGATCACACCGACTGGTATAATCGAAGGAGAAAGGGTTTTGAACAAATGAAAGAATGTTATTTAAGCGAGGTCATGCCTTTCTTTAAACTTCTAAAGGATCACTTTGAGAGTCTTAAAAGGGATAGAAAGCGATATTAAGGGAATGGAAAAGGAATTTGATGCAATAATAGTTGAAATTAATGACTATGGCGTGCACTAAAATATAATGAGATTGAGAGAAAGAACACGCATACATTAAATGAGAATCTTATTCTTGAATGTGTTGCTCAAGATGTCTTTTCATTTGCTTCAAATTGCTCTATTAATGCTTCCAAATTTCATGAACTATCTGTGCCCTGAAAGTCTCCCATGATCGTGTCATTGAGCTTGAAAAACTAATTCTAAACTAAATGAGAAAATTGAGCTGGATGATCATGACAATTTGGTTAAACATTTTTCTAAACTAGAAGTTGAGTATTTTAATCTACAACTAAAATATCAACATCTCAAAGAAAATGTCAAAACTTCAAATATCAAGACATCTTCGGATGCTCCGAGTTTGATGCGGTTTTCAAATTAACAAATGAGATGAGCAGATTCAAGCTCGATGTAACACGATCGAGAAAGTTGAAAGCCCAAATCTCTCAATTAAAGGGTCAAGCGAACAACATGACAGGCTCCCAAATGCCTCCTCCTTTAGATTCTCGAATTCTCAAACGTTTCATCTTCAAAATCTAGTAAATGCTTTACAAAAGGAAAGCGAAAGTTTTCTAGAAGAAAATGAAAAGGTTAAACGTCATTTCAATGAGTTATTTGAATCAATTAAAGTCACTCGTAACAAAAACAACGAACAAATAACTTCATTGCAAAGGAAATTGAGAATCGAAGAGTCGGTAAAAGGAAAATGCCAATGATCAATGGGGAGAATGGTGTATCTAAGGCTCACTCGGTAATAAATATGCTTTATCGTGACATATGTCCCCTCATCGAGGAACAACAAACTTGCCATTCAAACATATTTCTCATCCCTTAAGGATTGCCTAGAATGTCTGCGTGAGATTGTTGAAGAGGATAAGCTAGAGAAACCACATGATAATGCAATTGGACATGCATGCTTATATGCCAAACGATCTCAAGAAATCTTAGAATGCTTGATCACAATATGCCCAAAGACATTAGGTGAGAGAGTTAACCCTTTGATTCCATGCTCGATGCCTAAGGCCAAATATGATATGCACTCGATTCCCAATGTTTTGAATGTGAACCGTAGTGTACCCTTGAGTAGTTGATTCTAGATCCATCAATGCTAAGAAAGAGAACTCAGCGTGCCTTCTAGGAGTACAAATCTCGGTACCTCTAGTTTTAAGAGTGTGAACCGTAGTACACACCGCATGTAGTTCGAGATCCCAAAGACATCTAAGCAGTGGTGCAAAGAGTAGTAAAACAAACTAATGTTCCCATTCCTCTACGAGAGTAATCGGTGACATTAAAGGGAGCGGTCAAAGTCTCAAGACAATACAAGGAATGATAGGACCTCTCAAGCTAAGAATGTGCCTTTGGAAGAGAGTAGAAGAACAATCTAGGAACCTTAAGTTTGAATCGAATAAAGCGAATCGTGTTGATTCTAGTATTAGCCATAGGCGTCTTGTAATTAATTCAATTCGATACTATTTGCATACCTTGTCTTGATGATTGCTTGAATTACATTTCTAATCATGGATGTGATGTTAATGTTACGCCTAATGATGTTAATTGTCCGATTAATTTTGTTAATGCTAAAATTCATGCTAAAAAGGCTAAAAGGCAAAAGCGAAAGAGCTAGAAAACAATGAAACCCAGGAAGAACATTATTGAGAATAGGCTTTTATTGGATACACGTTGGTCATAAGACTAATCGAGATAATGCCCACTAGAAAATGGATGCCTCTTGGTAGAACTATTCCCTTAAGAAGTGGTCACATGTAAATAGGGCTATCTGAGACACTAGTATTGCATCTATTCACAATGATTCCATTACCTCATTTTACGATATGAATGCTTCTATTTACGATGTGGGTGGTCCAACCATTGTAACTAACCAAATGGAACCCATTCTTGCATGGGGATCCCAATTATCGATTATCCATTCTTGTTTGTGTTCAACTGCGGATCGTTCAAATTGTTCTGTGGTACACGGACTCAGTTGTTCCAAGCATATGATGGAGACCGGTCACGCTCATGAACTTCGTGAGCAAATTCATCGGGGCTATTAGATTTGGTAATGATCATTTCGGTGCTATTATGGGTTATGGAGATTATGTTGTTGGTGATAGTGTCATCTCAGAGTGTATTATGTAGAAGGTTTAGGTCATAATCATTTCTCTGTTGGTCAATTACGTGATTACGATCTAGAAGTAGCCTTGAGAAAACATACACCTTTGTTAGAGATCTTAATGGTAAGGAAGCTGTTGAAAGGAACTCGTGGCTCAAACCTTTACACCATCTCTATCGATGACATGATGAGGGCCTCTCCAATCGCTTGTTATCTAAGGCTTCAAAACAAAGTCATGGTTATGGCATCGTCGTCTCAATCACTTGAACTTGGCACCATCAACGATCTTTCGAGAAAGGACTTAGTTGTAGGTTTACCTAGACTAAAGTATGAAAAGGATCATCTTTGTTCGACATGTCAATTGGGAAAAAGCAAAGTATGCCCATAAACCCAAACCTACTAACTCAAAATCACGAAGTTCTTCATATGATTCATATGGATTTATGTGGACCAATGAGGGTGCGAGAATATCTTTGGGAAGAAATATGTGTTAGTTGTGGTTGATGATTACTCTAGATTCACACGGGTCAAGTTCTTAAGGACAAAGGATGAAACTCACGATGTCATCATCAAACTTATCAAACAATTGCGAGTTCGACTAAACAAAGCGCCGAATTATCGAGCAGACAATGGGCGAGTTTGTCAACAAACAACTTAGTGAATTCTATGAAAGCGTTGGAATCGACCATCAAAGAAGTGTTCCACGAACCCCTCAGCGAGCGGTGTAGTTGAAAGGCGAAATCGTACTCTTGTTGAAGCTGCTAGAACAATCTTGATCTACTCAAAGGTTTCAATGTTTCTCACGAAATTTGAAGCAATTGCCCTTGCATGCTACACACAAAATCGTTCTCGATTCACACTATTCATGGAAAAACTCCATATGAACTCGTCCACAACGAAAAAACCTAATCTATCTTTCCTTCGTGTGTTTGGTGCATTGTGCTATCCAACTAATGAGGGTCAAGACTTAGGCAAACTTAGGGCCAAAGGCGACATTGGAGTATTTGTAGGATATGCATCAAACAAAAGGGATACCGAATCTACAACAAAAGAACCCGAAATATCATGGAAACAATTCACGTTACGTTTGATGAGTGACCGGTCAAATGGCTCTGGACACTCCACTCGGGACCCGCACTTCAAAACAGTCCCATTGGTTCATCCTTGTTCCAAACACCTCTCAAGAAACTCCATATGTACCTCCATCTCGAAGATGATGTAAAGAAATTGTTTGATCCTATGTTTGATGAACTGTATGATGCAATTACTAATGAGGTCTTGATCCCTACAACAGAGGTTGCTCATATTCCGATGAATGAAGTCAATCCTTCGGTCTCAATATCTTTAAGCCAAGAAGCACTGCTGCGATCCTTGATCTTATCAACAAATCATCATTCTTCAATGTACATCATGGAAATGTTTACGGCATCAATGATGAAGTTAATCCCTTTGCTACTCACGAAGATGCTCCATTTGAAAACATATTTGCTACTCTGAATCATCATCGAACCATCTTCTTGAGAGACATCGACTCGACTACCTCGGTTCCTCAACAAATGCCACATGAACACCTCGGAAAATGGACTCACGATCATCCATTAGACAACATCATTGGAAATCCCTCTCGTCTGTATCAACCCGGAAGCAACTCGCAACCGATGCCTTATGGTGCTTCTTCAACTCCGTACTATCTAAGATCGAACCAAAAGATGTTAAAAGCGCTATGAATGAAGATAGTCGGTTCAATGCTATGCAAGATGAAATTCATGAGTTTGATCGTCTTGATGTATGGGAGTTAGTACACTGCTCGAGCGTGCTATGATTATAGCTCTAAAATGGATTTTCAAAGTAAAACTTGATGAGCATGGTGATGTGTTGAAGAACAAGGCTCGATTAGTTGCTAAAGGATATCGTCAAGAGGAGGGTATAGACTTTGAAGAATCTTTTGCTCCGGTTGCTCGAATCGAGGCAATCGAAATCTTTCGGCTAATCTTGCTAGTAAGAACATGGTAGTTTATCGGATGGATGTAAAGGCGGCATTTCTAAGCGGAGATCTTAAAGAAGTCGTCTCGTCGACCAACTGAAGGATTTGTGAATCAAGAGCATCCTACTCACGTTTATCGTTTGAAGAAGGCTCTTTACGGTTTAAAGCAAGCTCCAAGGGCATGGTATGATACACTATCAAAGTTTCTTCTTCAACCGGATTCATCAAAGGAGCGATTGATCCGACATTGTTCACCAGAAGTCGAGCAAACATTTGATTCATGTTCAAATTTATGTTGATGATATTATTTTGCCTCGGTGACCCAATGGAATGTGATCGTTTTCAAATGAAATGAGTTCAAAGTTTCAAATGTCAATGATGGGACAAATGTCATTTTCTTGGGATTACAAATTTCACAAAGTCCGGAGGCATTTTCATAAATCAATCTAAATATGCAACAGAGATTTTAAAGAAATTTGGATTTGATTCATGTGACCTGTTGACACCCCATGATTGACCAAACCAAACTAGATGAGGACCTCTCGGGGATCATGATTGACCAAACGAAATATCGGAGTATGATTGGATCCACGATGTATCTCACTTGCTAGTAGACCGGACATCTTGTTCTCTGTGTGCATGTGTGCTAGATACCGTGCTAAGCCTACTAAAAAGCACCTTGAAGCGATTAAGCGGGTCTTCGGTATCTCAAGGAACCATCAATATGGGACTATGGTACCGAAGGACACGGTATGTCACTAACGGCCTATCACGGATGCCGATCATGCGAGTTGTCAAGATACACGTCAAAATACGTCCGGAGGTGCTCGGTTTTTGGGTGATAAGCTTGTGAGTGGTCTTCAAAGAAGCAAATGAGTACTTCTATTTCCTCTACAGAGGCTGAATACATAGCCATGTCATCTTGTTGTGCTCAAATCTTATGGATGAGATCTCAATTATCGACTATGGCTTTGAATTCAACAAAATCCCTCTCTTTGTGATAATAAAAGTGCTATTGCTCTCTCATGCAACAACGTTCAACACTCAAGAGCAAAGCATATCGACATTCGACATCATTTCATCGAGGAACAGGTGGAAAAAGGTGTGTTGGAACTATATTTTGTAAGGTGCGAATATCGCTTAGCGACATCTTCACCAAAGCTCTTCCAAGAGAGCGTTTGAGTTTATTCTTCCACGACTTGGTTTGAAAAGCCTTCAACGAAACTCTCAAACGTCTTCGGGAGGAAGGCGAGGAGTAAAGGTCTTTCTTCATCTATCTCTTGTACATATATATTTGAAAAACAAAATACAAAATTATAAAACCTTCAAAATCAAATAGAAAATATAAAACTTTCAAAATCCATAAAAATTTGAAAAATTCGAAAAATCTTCAAAAATATTGTCATTTTGTCATGTTTCTCTCGATTCGATAATATCTACGGTCTTTGTGTTGTCATTCAAAGAATGACACGGGACTTTAGATGTTGTTCGAATTTAAAAAAAAAAAAAATCAAAAATCAAAAATCAAAAAATCAAAAATATTTTTGGGAGAAAGAGAAATGGTTTATTGTCATTTTCGAGCAATAACCGGTTTTAAAGAAAGAACGAGCCATGTTTTACCATGTTTTCAAAATTCCATGCTCGATTCTATAAACATTTATCTCTTTGAAAACCAAATGCTTTGAAAAATAACTCGATCTCTATTTTGATAATCATCTGGACTTATTTGTCAAAATCTCTATCTCTCAATCAACAACCTATGTCATTGATTGAGGGGGAGAATGATTTCAATTAAATTAAAAAGTTATTTGACATTAAATTGTTTTCAAAAGATATACATGCATGTTTTATCAATGGAGTTTAAAGTCTTAAAATCCGATCCTTATCAGTTCAAACGCTTTCACAATCAAGTCACAATTCTCCTTAAAAGCTTTCAAAATCAATTTAAATCTATACGAGATCACAAATCTCAAATGTTTTGATAATTGTGATCGGGGAGAATGTGTGATTTAAATTGGATTTAAAGCGATAATTCGGTAAATGGTTTCATAAGAGTGTACATCTTGTCCTTCCCACATGTGACAAACGATTTCAAGATTTTCCATGCACATGTTGAGGGGGAGCATCTATCTTAAACCTTTGATTTGAAACGTGATCATTCATCCCATGTGCGGGTTCCCTCAGTATGTGCAAAACTCTTTTCAAATCTCGAGGCACATATTGAGGGGAGCAAATTTATGGAAACCTCATCCTTCCGGAAATGCTATATCTACTTGATTTGATGTAGGAAGCGATGTTGATATCTTTTAGAAAATGGTAATCAAAGAAGTTAATTCTTTCTCTTGCCTCCGTGTGCAAAACATTTTCAAATACTTGATGCACATGTTGAGGGGAGTTCTCGTTCTAAAATATCAAAAACAATTCGGTACAAAATGCTTTGATAATATATCACAAGTATCCGAATTGATTTTCAAATGGTTTTCAATTGGATCCAATGGCGGATTGAACAATACCAAATTGATCGACCAACTTTACTTTATGTACGGTGATATAAGGATGATAAGGTTAGGTATTGGTTCCCATGATCCGCCGAGAACCGGAGGGATCTACCGAGGACAATCCACTAGTTAGTGTAGAAGTCCTTAGGTATGATGATAAAAGGAGAAAAATGAGATAAGGGAAGAGTGCGGACTAAGGCCGAGCTAGTACTAGAATAAACCCAACAAGGTTCTAGCTATGAAGTCTCGGTAAGCTTGAAGGGGTTGAAGAATTAAAAGAATTGAATGAGAATAGGGTGAAAACAAATAGCCCTCCATTAATTCAACCTTAGGGCGTAAACCGGGTTCACTTCATATGCTCGATGGTAACATCGGTATTGAAGACAAGGCGTCATGGACCCGGTGGCGCCTTGCACTTCAACTTTCCAAACCACTCAAGTTCCTCTTAAAAGGACTTGTTTCATTCTCACGGGAACCGACACTATCTATCGACTTTCTCTTAGAGATGGTTGATATTGAAGAAGGAGACCTCTCCCTAGTCTCCGTTATAGGATCCAAATATGCACATATTGAGTCTAGAGCCACGAGATCATCAATAAATCTCATTAGGACACTTTCAATGAAGACTCTCTTTTCACACAA
Organism: Chrysanthemum lavandulifolium; assembly: GCA_022545495.1. NCBI lineage: Eukaryota > Viridiplantae > Streptophyta > Magnoliopsida > Asterales > Asteraceae > Chrysanthemum > Chrysanthemum lavandulifolium. The sequence continues at coordinate 74,978,633 of CM040241.1, read as the reverse complement.
TGTGGAAAGAGATTATATCTTGAGTCCCACGCATTATCCTTGTGGTATTGCGGAACATCCGAGTGATGTGTTTACATATTCACAATGAAGATGGAAAGCCTTCGGAGCCAACATCAAACAAGCTCTGGTAGGTGGCATGTGAGATCTATTATATAGATCAACCATGTGACAACCGAGCGAAACAATGGGGTGATTCAATCTCTTGAATCAATCACGGTTCGAGTTATGGATTGACGGATACCTTTGAAAACCGGTCTTTGTGCTTAAAAACTCTTTTCTTTAGCACATTGACGTGTACTCATGTTTCAAACCAAAGGTATTTTTATGATTGATAATTGATTTTCAATAAAACCTTCGATGTATTGCAAAACAATTTCTATTGAGCAATACGATTGTTTCTCAAATCTCTTTTCATCAATCGGTGGACTTAAAAATTATTTGGTTCACTCACTCCGTGTTGTCTTCTTTGAGATGTTCGGTTTGAGAACAAACTAGAACATTGCGAAACCTGTCAAGGAGATTCTTAGGAATCCTACGATCACAGGCGATGCTTGTCTTGATCAACGGGGAACCGTGGGCGTGTACCTCAATTCAACGAAAGTGATCAAAGACGCTTTCGTGCGATTTATTGCTAGCTTGTTGTATGCGGTACACCGACGTTTGCGGTGATCGAGAATGAAGCGGTCAATCCATAGCCGCATGCTCACTTAACACATTCATCTCAAAAGAAATCATGATTAGTGCATCAATGACTATGATATTTTCACTCCATGCTTACGCTTTCTGCCGCCAATATCATGAATCAACTAAAGCTTCCGCTACTCGATGAGAAGATATCATGATCTAGAATGTGAGCATGTCGGTCCCAAAGTCACAACACCACAATGGATGTCTCGAGATTGTTGATAGTGATGATCTCAAATGATGGCTCAAAATTATCATCACGTGGATCGGTAAAGACCTCCACTTGGAACAACCAAACATGCAATGTGAAGAATCAATGACTACGAGCTCGGGAGCAAAGGACTACATCAAGAATGCAAGATCAAGCTGTTAAATGTAATATCTATTTGTATTCAATGTAATTTTGGTACATGATTGAGGTGACCTCCTTAGGGAGATTGTTAGAATTAGAAATTCCCGTATTAAAGAGTCGGTCACCTCAAGTATATGTAATCGTTAAAAGCTCGTAGTCGTAGTTCTTTTAAGTTAAGTAGTAATTTAGTTAAGTAACACCGTGGAGGACGGACGGTCTTTACCCAGCTGTATGCACGATCCACACCCAAAGTGTGGCGTTTATGTAAGACTATAAATACTCTCTACCTTGCAAGGTAGAGTTTGAGCTCATAATAATATCTTTCACTTTCTCTCACTAAGTTCCCTAAACCTCTAACTTTCTCTCTAGAATTCCATCTATATGCTACTTTGTGTTATGGTTTGATGTGTATGTGAAAATTTATATCTTACAGTCACAACCTAAAAAGAACAAACATTGAACACAACACTATGTTTCTCACCAACCTACAACCAGAATGGAGACGTTTCCCTATAGCAATCAGTTAGAATCAAGACCTAACAAAGAAAGACATCAGCAATCTGTTTATCTTTTGAAACACAATCACGTTGAGGTCAATGACATCAAAGAACATAAAAGAAAAGAAAAGGAAAATTACTCAACAAACCATGCATGATCCTCTTGCCTTAGTTTCATCATTTCAACTAAATCATTCACAAATTCCACCATCCTACAGCTCAAACAACAACATAAGTTACTCACCCATGGAATATACAAATGACCCTACTACACAAGACTCTGGAAACATTGAACTAACTAAAATGGTTCAAAATCTGGCATTACTGGGGAAACAGATTCAGAAATATTTCAATAAACATCCAACCAACAATAATCTCGTACCACTTCAACACCAACTGCAATTAACGAAAGTCAAGATGTTCCACCAAGAGGAGAAGTGATTAGGCAGGGTGCACAGAGGACTAAGAAGAATGATATTGTCCAGAAATTTCAAGAACCAAGATGCTTGAAATGCGGTCAACAAGGTCATTTTGCTAGAGCTTGTCCAAATGGCAAAGTGCTTAACAAAGCTTACTACAGAAAGAAAATGTTCTTAGCTGATATGGAGGAGAAGGGTCAGGCATTGACTGCTGATGAAAATGATTTTATGGTTGACATGGATGAAGAAGGAGAAATATTGGAAACAAACATGGTGTTTATGGTTACTTTGGAGAAGGTGAATGTCTATGAAGCTCAAGATGCAGACTCAATTCCAAGCTATGACATTGATGCTGAAGAAAAAGACATATTCATCAAGAAGGTACACTCATCATATGCTTGCGAAATAACTGAACTTGATGAACTAATTTATGGTAACATTCTAAAAAGTAGTAAGATAAATGAAATTAACACATGTAGCTTAGCATCTACAAGTGATAATCTTCAATTATCCACTACAAGTATCGAATGTAATCATGAATCAACAAATCAAGATCATAATGAAATGCTTCAAAATTATGCCACTATTTAATCTCATATTCAAAGTTATGCTAACTTGATAAAACTTGAACAAGATAAAAGTGCTTTATTGGAAGAGAAAATCAAAGACATGTTACACGATGAACAGTCTGAACGACCTTTAGTGCATAAATTTCAAATTCTTGAGTTACTAAATAAGATTTTTCAACTAAAACAAAAAACTTCGACTTCTGATAACATTAAAAAGAATTATGAAAATGAAGTTTCAAAGCTCAATGAAGAAAAAGCTAATTGTATTCAACAATAACAATAGCTGAAATTAAACTTCGCACTGCCGATCGGACTATTCAATCTATACACATGTTAATACCCAAACTAGATTCAATTTCAGATCTAAAACAGGGTCTTGGTTGTCCTAAACCATCTTATCTTGACATGGTTAAATGTATTGAACCAAGTTTGTATAATGTTGATTACATGAGAAGTGATACCTTCAATGATTACTTGTTTGTTCCCAATGTCATATCTCAATAGGAAACTAAAAAATGTTTACATGTTAAACATAAGAACACCAATTTCTCCTAGGGGTGAGCAATCCCGACCGACACCCGACTCCCGTCCCGATCCCGACACCCGACTCCCTTCCCGATACCGATCCGACTGTAATCGGGTCGGAAGTCGGTTTGCATTTTCATGGAAATGGGGATTCGGGACGGGTCGGGAGTCGGGACGGTCTCGAGAAAACGCAGTCAAAATCAAGATCCGGGACGATTCGGGACCATTTTCGGGATTCGGGACAAGTCGGGACCATTATCGGGTCGGGAGTCGGTTTGGGTTTTTCCCCATTGTCGGTATCGGGATTAGTCGGGACGGGTCGGGATTCGTCCCGATGCTCACCCCTAATTTCTCCTACTTTAGTGCAGATTATGGTTTGATAAACAAAGAAAACATTCTTTCAAGAAAACAAACCAATGTGAAAATCATGTGGAACAGATTTCAGAAAATCCCTATGATTCTAACAAATTCAAGAGTTTAGCGATAATTTTTTTATTGTAATCTCAAAAATCAAATAAATTGTACGTTATCTATCATTCGTGGAAAGCAAGAGTTTAAAATGTCTGGACTTTTGAAATTCAATTGGTATGAAATGGAAATCTTAAGTGAAGTCAAAAAGATTTTTAAATTTTTTATCGAACCTTCCATGATTAAAGTTAATGAACATTTATTGCTTTTAAAGAAGCATTGATTTCTAAAATACAAGCTAATTTAACTTATGTCACATCTCTTGAAGATGCCTATGACTTTCTCAGTCTAAATTCTGACATTCAATAAGAATGTTTCCGAAATCAATTAGAGTCTATCAAACCACAATATTAAGTAAATAAGGATGAAATTGAAGAATCTGAAAAAGCACAAATGTTTTTAGAGGTGGAAAACCTTTTACTCAAAGAGAGTGTAAAAGAATGTTTGCAAAAGAATGCGAGTTAAACGCTAAATTGTCTTGTCGTACTGCCAGATTTGAAAACACATGTGCAAAACTTGAAAAACGATGTTTAACGTTTGAAGCAAATTGGCGGCGAAAAATGGAAGAAAGCAAATACGACAAGCTTTCCTATGAAAAATCTTTAAAATGGATTTCAAAAGAGAACGATGAACTCAAATCTAAAGTGCTTGATTTGAGAAAAACAAATAATCATGGGTCTGTGAGCTCAAGCCAGTTGGACAATCAAAATATCATTTTTTTTCAAAACAACCAACTTCGGTGGCTAGCCAATACACAAAACTCAAATTCTTGAGCCAAAAAACAAAGAGGTTTCATCTAATCCTAATATAATTGCTCCTGGTATGTATAAAATTAAATCCGCATGTGTTAACAAACCATATGGTTAAAATGATATGATTCACAATCACAACTTAGCACAAGCTAGGAAACAAGCGTTACTTAGTCAGAATATACGTCTAGATGCACCAATGTGTTCTTTGACTCCTCCTCCTATAGAAAATAAACGCAAAGATTCAAAGTAACAAAAGAAAAAGAAACATAAGAAACAGGAAAATAGAACAACATGATCAAAACACATAATCTCCTAACACGGATTTGCTTTTTGATCTAGGTTTAGACACTACTTGTAGCAAAGAGATACCATCTAAGATCAGTGCTTTGAAGTCTAGTGCCTCTCAGACTTCCACTGCGGCAGTAGCAAAACCTAAAATACTTAAAGCTTTCAATAACAATGCTCAAAGCGAATGGATGACTATAATGACTTAATTATGCAAGGATCTGTAGCTTCTACAAGCAAGAATGTTTGTGTCAATTTTGTGATTTGTATTTCTGATTTTGATGATTGTGTGCATGCTTCCTTGAATTGTGATAATGTGAATGCCAAAAAAACTAGGAAAGCTCCTAGAAACCAAAGAAAGCATAAGATTAAGGAAAACGTATTTGGATCCCAATGGGTAGAATTTTTGAGAATCATGACTTATTCCTTAGATCCTGCATTACGTGGAAACCCACTGGAAGAGTGTTCAAACACATAGGTTTAATATGGCAACTAGTTAGGAAGATATGCGAACCTAGCACCACTAAAATAGAAAAATTCAACCCACTAGGTATGCAATCTATTTTTGTCTAACTATGTGGAACCACTTTATTAACGGGTTCCAAGTTTTTTGTTTCTTTCTTTGATGTGTCGCTTGTCCAAGTGTGCCTCTGGTACCTCAATTCGGGTTGCACCCGACATATGACAGGTAACAAGGCACTGCTCAAGAACTTTATGGCTAAATTCTTGGGTATAGTGCATTTTGGGAATGATCACATCGCCAAAATAACCGGCTATGGGGATCTCATTCATGAAAAAGTCACAATTCAACGAGTATACTTTGACGAAGGGTTAGGTCATAATTTGTTCATCATAGGCCAATTTTGTGATAGCGGTTTAGAGGTGGCTTTCAGAAAACACTCGTGTATTGTTCGTACTCTGGAAGGCGTTTCAAAGGCTCACAGGATTCGAATCTATACCAAATTGCTATAAAAGAAATAGCGTCACCCATACCAATTTGTTTGCTTGCCAAAGCATCATTATCACAAGCCTAGCTATGGCATCATTGCTTCTCACATCAGAAATTCAGGACGTTAAACAACCTTGCTCACAGCCTAGTCAAAGGATTGCCAAAATTATCATTCAAGAAAGATCATCTTTGCTCTGCATGTGAATTAGGAAAAATAACACGTGCAACACTAAAATCCAAAACCAAACATAGTTCCGTTGCACCTTTGCATCTATTGCATATGGATTTATGTAGTCCAATGCACATTGTCAGTCGAATGGGAAGAAATATATATGTGTTATTATGTATGACTACTCACGTTACACTTGGGTTCATTTTCTTGCCTCAAAAGCCGAAACATCCGATGTAATCATCAAGTTCATCCAACGTTAAACGTACTGATAATGGAATGGAGTTTACGAATCAGACTCTTCAGAGCTTCTTTGATTCTATTGGCATTACTAATCAGAGATCTGTAGCTTACACTCCTTAACAAAATGGTGTAGTTGAACGACGAAACCGCACATTAGTATAAGCTCCCAGAACAATGCTCACCTTCACAAATCTTCCATTAGATATGTGGTCTGAAGCAGTACAAATTGCATGTTTCATACAAAACCGATCTATCATAAACAAAAGACTCAAGAAAACCATATATCACATCCTTCATAAACGCAAACCCGATGTAAAATACTTACTTACCTTTGGTTGTCGTTGCTACCCTATTAATGATCATAATGACCTTGGCAAGTTAAAATAAAAAGGGGATGTAGGCATATTCCTTGGTTATTCTACACAATAAAGCGCGTAACATATTTACAATCGAAGAACAAAGCTGATACAAGAAACAATCCATGTTCACTTTGGCGAAGTAGAAGAAATGGCTTCTGATCAAGTCAGATTAGAACCCGCACTTAATCATGCTTCTGATCAACAAAGTTCAGAACCCGTTCTAAAGACTATGACTTCCGAACAAAGCAGTTCAGGACTCAGACCAAAATAAAAATCATCAACACCGAAACCTAAACACGTTCATAAAGAATTAGATGGTTTGTTTCAAAATTTCTACGATGAATCATGTGGAGGAAATAAGATGAAGATGTCTACAACAGCCGATGCAACTTCGACACCGAAGTTAATCAACAAGAAGACACACCTTCTCCCCTATCCGGTTCATCAACTAATTATGAAGATGTTGATCCCGTACAAGATACACCTCAAATCATACCGATTCACCAAGAACTTTCACCAAACAATACCACTTCAACCTCCAATCAGAATGTTGATGATCAAGAATTTATAAATGCATCGTCTGAAGATCAAATATTCACAAATCCATTCGCGACTCCCGAAACAGAGGTTGGTGAACCTTCAGAGACGCGATATGTTGATCCTTCAAACATACATACATTTTACCAACCACATCCGCACATCAAAATATGGACTCAAGACCACCCTCTAGAACAAATTATTGGAAATCCTTTTCAACCCGTTCAAACAAGAAGTGCTACACCATATTACTATTTCTACAACTCATTCCTAAGTTAGATAGAACCTCTCAACGTCAAAGCCGCACTTGTAGATCCCGACTGGATTATCGCAATGCAAGAAGAAATTACCCAATTCAAGTGTCATGGCGTATGGAGAAAGGTTCTCAAGCCTCTTGGAAAACTGATAATTGCATTGAAATGGACCCTGAAGAACAAGTTAGATGAGGACGGGGAAGTAATCCACAACAAAGCTCGTCTTGTTGCAAAAGGTTACCGACAAGAAGAAGGAGCTGACTTTGATGAATCATTTACACCAGCAGCAAGGATCACAGCAATACATTTATTATTGGCTCATGCAGCTCATAAACCTTCCACTGTATACCAAATGGACGTAAAAACGGCCTTTTTGTATCGAGAGTTAGAAGAAGAGGTGTATGTGAGCCAACCAAAAGGATTCGTTGATCCAGACCATCCGGATGATTTTTATGTCCTTGACAAAGCAGTATACGTACTCAAACAAGAACCACGTGCATGGTAAAAAGTGTTGTCAGAATATCTGGTCAAACACAAATTCGTTAAAGGTTTAGTCAATCCAACTGTGTTTATAAGACGAAAAAGTGACGACATCATGCTAGTCCAAATGTATGTCGATGATATTAATTTCGGATCTAAGAATCCTAAATATTGCAAAAACTTTGAAAATATCATGCGACATAAATTTGAGATGAGCATGATGGGGGAGTTAAAATTCTTTTTGGATCTACAAATCAATCAAACTCCTCATGGTATCTTTATTCATTAAAACAAAAACACGATGGAAATTTTAAAAAAGTTTGAAATGGAAAAATATGACCTTGTAAGTACACCTATGCAAATTAATACTAAACTAGATGAGGAAATTAGTGGAAACCAGTTGATGCTACAAAATACCGTAGTATGATTGGTTCACTCATGTATCTTACTACTATTCGGCCATATATTAATTTTGTTGTCCACCAATCTAGGCCAATGGAAAAGCACCTTACTGCCATGAAACGGATCTTTCGGTATCTAAAGGGAACCATCTACATGGGTCTCGTGTATTCGAAAGGCTCTGGTTTCGAACTAACTGCCTATTCGAATCCAAATTATGCAGGTTTTCAAATTGATTGCAAAAGTATTTCAGGATCTGCTCAAATCTTGGAAGAAAAACTAACCAGTTGGTTTTCAAAGAAGCATAATCACACTGCCTTATCAACCATAGAAGTTGAATACATATCCCTCTCCGGATGCTGTGCACAAGTACTGTGGATGAAAACTCAATTGATAGACTATGGTTTCTTCTTCGACAAACTCCTAATTTACTGTGATTCGCAGAGTGCCATTGCCATCTCTTGTAACTCAGTACAACACTCCTGGACAAAGCACATAGTAGTCATATACCATTTCATCAAAGAACATGTAGAATAGCGGAATGTGAAACTGTACTTCATGAAAACTGATTACCAAATTGCTGACTTCTTCATCAAATCCTTGCCACTGGAAAGATTTGATTATCTACGACAACGTCTAGGAATGGCAAGCATGCATGATGAAAATGAAAAAGATGATGAAAAAGTCAAAGACGTCACCAGCGTAATAGTCAACACACGTACATCTAGTAAAACAAATGAGTAATTCATTACTCATAAAGGTTGTTGGTTAAATAACAGATCAAAACCTAAATTAAAGAAAGGACCCTATACGTACGTTTTAGTGCGTCAATCCTTAATATAAGAAGAGAAGTCTTCTTATTTATTGCGAATTTATACAAGATTTTTCAAAAAGTCTTTTATTCTCAAAACCTTTTTTAAACTTTTTTGCTCGTAATAATGACTAATTGTTAGATCACAGACAATTACTCGACCTTAAATAAGTCAAAGAAAATGTACACCATCGGTGCATTTAAACTTACTGAACTAAAGAGAAGTCTTTTGGTCTTTAACATTTTTATGATTATTAATTTAATCTTTTTAGCTCAAGACGGAATAAATTTCAAAATAATGATACCGCTCCAAAAATAGATAAAAAACAGTTTAAATATTAAGATATTTTTGAGGGGGGGGGGGAAATTAGAATGTTTGTTTTTAAAATAATTAATAAGTTGTTAAAAATTGTTGAAAAATAAAAATAAAAAAGTTGCTGAAAAAATGGAAAAAGCTAAAACGTTGGGAAAATACATCACTTCGAGAGGGAGTGAAGCTTTTTATTAAAACATTTTTATATAACATAAAAGATCATTACAAAGATTTAAAATGTTTTCAAAGTTTTGTTAAAAATAAAAATTTAACAAAAAGGACCTTGTGTGAAATATGCATGAATCAAGGGGGGGGGTTAATAAAATTGTCAAAATATATTTTGAACCCTCTCCTAGTTCAAACATATCGCAAACAAGGTCAAAAGTCAAAAGGTAAAAAGACCAAATGAATTAATAACTATCCGGCCCTTGAGAGAAAATCACATAAACCTTTCAACTTCACATACTTTGTCTCTCTTTCAAAACTCTCTCAAAGCTAAAACCCTCGCAAAATTTTAGCTTCTTGATTCTAGTGTTTCCCGTGCTTAAGTAAGATTTCAAACTTCTTTAACATATTATTTTACATCTTTGTTTTTTATCTTTAACTGTAATGCATTACATTGATAGAAAATTAGATGTTAGGGTTGCGTTTTGGCTAAACACTAAGAACACCATAGGGTTTGCGATTTTGTGTGTTTTGATTAAATTTTTGTGGTTAGATGACCCAGATAAGGTGTTTAGATCATTTGTTTTAAAGAAAATTGAGACTTAAACGGTTTGATTTAGGTTTAAATGGATCAAATTTGGGTGTATGGAGCAATGATAGGTTGCGACACCAATAATCGTGGTTTGCGAGACATAAGGATATAGCCAAAAATGCTTTACTAACATTTTAAAAGGCTTGATAGACCTTTGTGAGCATTTTGTTGCAATACCTAGGTACGAGCAAATTGTTGCGATACGTCCCTTGTGAAAGCTATTCCTAAATTTTTTTCAATAACCTTTGGTTTCACAACTTTATATTGTGAGACCTATCTTTGACCATATTACGACAGTTGACTTTGTTGCGATACCAAATTCTTGCAAGAGCTATCTTGCGACAGTTTGTTACACACTCATTTATAAACGTTACTCTACCAAAATTTTCAAAAATACTTGCTAGATTTTTAGAGTATTATACTCAAAACTTTCACAATTATTTTTCTTAATTTTGAAAAAGTAATATTTTGATCTAAAATTACTTTTCAAGCAGTCACTTTTTGTTCAAAAACTTAAAGTTTTGTCAAATTCATTTTTCAAAACTCAATGTTTTAATGAGAAGATTTTATTAAAAGAAGATTTTAAAACTCAAGTGTATTTCTCAAAATTTCAAAATCACTTTTAATGAGAAATATCAAATTTTTTATCAAAAGAAGATTTTAAATTTCTGAATACAAGTTGCATACGATTAGTTTAATATTGATTAGACTAGGATTGTATCCCGATGTTGTATTTAAGTAGTTCGAGATGTATATGCTTAATTAAATAAATTAGACTTCTTTTATGATTGTATTTTATTAAATATACAATTTGTGAATGACATTTTAATATGTAAATGAGAATGCATGATTTTGACGGATTCAAATTTAAATTTTCTCGGTTGCCAAAAAAAAGCCTCATGCAACCTTGAGACATTTTTTCACTCAAATCTGTTTCCAAAATGGTTTTGCGACAACTCAACACTATCTTAACTAAGAGTATCTCATTTTCAAGGTGGTTATTAGGGCTAATTGTCATGTAAAAAATGATAATGGAACCGTTTAGCTACGCAATGTAATAGAGTATTCAAAGTTTTGACACGTTTAGGGAAATCTCATTCTTATGCTACAACAAGCTCTTTTGAGATGAATTGTTCTTGACTTAACTGAGAACTTCTCATCTTCAAGATAGTTATTAGGAATAATTATCACTCAAAAGCGATAATGGACTCTTTTAATTAGGCAACGTAATAGAGAGTTCAAAGTTACATCATTTGTCAAGAAAATCTCATGCTCATGCAATTAAATGGTCTTTGCAAATGTTTTTTTTATAAGCGAGTTCTCTAGTATAAACTAGATTACTTAAGTTTGATACAAAAGTTAATACTTTTTCCAAATACTTTCAAAGACAATCAGACGAATGTATATTTTAAAGCATGAGCAAATAAAACAACATTCAATCAGTACCTCAAAATTCTTTGAAAAGTATCACTAAATACAAACTTTTGGTGAGGAAAAACAAAAAGCAGTCAAAGAGAATTAAATCACATATTAAAAGAAAAAGAACATGTGCTTATGCTATAAAAGCAAGAAAGCATAAGAAAAGAAAATTAAAACAAATATGCTCGAAAAAGAAATACCAGAGCATACAAAAAAGCGAGTTAGTGAACTAAATAAATTTAAATCTATCCATATACTTAACATGTTTCATATCATTTCGAATCATATCTTACAAAAATGGCTCAAGAACAAGAACAAGCTCATGACCACAACACATTCGGGAAGATGTACAAGATGTTCAAGCTCTTACAAACGAAGAACTTCTTTAGGAGAAAAATTCCTCCAAATTGGTGTATGCAACCATCAATTCAACTCACGAATCCTTTGAATGTGATCACTCCATAATCATTGAAATACTCAAAAATCACCCCATATATCCCGAATTATCCTATTCAGGTCACATGTCCCGATGATCTATATACAACAATTCTAGCATCATGTTACATTACTTGGTAAAATTAAACCACCAACTTTCGAACTACCATTGAGAGCCATGTATTTGATTTAAAAGATGAGAAACTCCGCACCGTGCTACATCTACCTATTGCTAAAATGCTACTCATAAAGAGTATGAACAACTACCCAATGTCAAGCAACCGATAAATTTCTTCCTTGATCCGGGTTATGACAAAGATCTTGAAGGCTTCGCAAATTATCTAACTTCAAAAGGAAGTACCTTCTGCGAGATGGGCTACGCTCTTCTCAATTCTAAACCGTTGTATAAAGGGAAAGAAAATATGGATTGATAGAGGAACACTTCCACTTTACCAGATCATGTAGGGTATTTTGAACATGTGTCACTTCGACTATGCGCAGATGATTTGGACAGACATAGACGATCATGTAACCAGCAAGAAGAAAAAGAAGGTATGCATTCCGTTTGTTAGATACATAAAGCTATTGATTTGCCGACTTGATGAGGCAACATCCAAGTATCCCAAGAAGACTAGAAGATCCAACTGCATCTGAATCATATATGCATGGTACGTTTGTTGTCGCTAACGCAACAAAAATACACCAATGCCTATCCCAAAAAATCTACTGAATCTTGCTGAGAAACAATCGAAAGCATATAAGGAGTATATAGAATTAGCTAACGCTTCTAAGGAAAGCTCATAACCGAGCGAACCTACCCCAGAAGCGCCTAGGATTAAGGTTGAGTCTAGCGCCAAACTAGGAATAGTTAAGATGGGTAGGAGGAAGAGAAAGCTACCATTCGCTCTAAGCAAGTTGGTAAATGCACAAAATGCAAATGCTTAGTAGTGAAGCGAATGATGAGACTAGGAAAATAAAACGAAGGTGAAGAAAGAGATGATAAGGAGAAAGATAAGGAGAAAAGTGAACCTTGTAAGGAGAATAAGGATAATTCGGAGGATAGGCCTAGTGATGTGTTAGGAATTGGAAATTCCATAGTGAAGTGTCGGTCACCCCATCTATAGTCTAGCATATGTTAGCTCGTAGACATATCGTTATTCTTTGTTTTATTAGTTAGTTATTAGCCTAGTTTAGCGTAGTGCAACACCGTGGAGGAAGGACGGGTCTTTACCATCATACGATCCACAGCCGTCGGGAGGTCGTTTAGTTTGTAACCTATAAATACCCTCTACCTTCCAAGGTAGAGGGTTGGAAGTTCTAATCTAATATTCTACACTTTGTTTATCTCTAGAATTCCCTCTCTACTCTCTTCATCTCTAACCATGGCATTCATATACTATCATCATCCTAGACCTCCCGAATCATCAAACAACATAATATTCACGATCCTACAATTGGTACCAAAGCCAAGGTTTTGTTGTTTGTGTTGATTTGGGTCTCATTCGAATGGTTTTATTCGGTTCATGTATGCGGTTTTGATGTGGTTTGTGTCATAAGAGTTGTGATAACATGGTTTTGTTGTTGATTGGTCGTTTCTTGTGTTGCTTAAACTTGTTTTATGGGGTCACAAATTCGAATTGTTGCTGTTTTGTGAGAACTTGTTTTATGGTGGTCATCAACGAATGGTTGTTGCTTCTAGTTGTACATGACATTTGTGAGCATGTTGCTATTAAGCTGATTTTATGTGATTCTCTACATGGTTTGATGTAACTTTCTTACTGGTCTTAATAATAGTTTCTATGCTTGCTTCAAATGGGTTCCTTGAAACATTTTTTTTTCTGGGTCATTTTTATAAGCGAATTGTGATTACTGGTTTTCATATATGCGAGTTGTGCTATCATCCTTGGTCACATTTTTTATGGTCTGTTCTTTGTTGGCTTTCATCTGGCGAGTTGTGGTTATTTCTGATGCGAGTTAAGCATTCTTCGTATATGCAAGTTGGGTATACAAAACATAAATGTTGCGAGTTGCATAAACCGTCGATTCAATGTAATACCGAATTTCTAAAATTCACAAAAGACCAAAATACCCTTATGATCAAAAGTAAGAATAATTAATTCAAAGAGTACCAAATAAGCTATGTAAATTTAGAAAATTATTAAGAAATATCACACATGATCCAAATAAATATTAAACACTTTGTAAAGGTAAATTTTATAGTTTATAACTTTATAAAATTAGTTTTGTATTTTTATAATTAGCAGAATATATTTAAATTGTTTTATAAAAGAATGTAATTAATAAAAGCCCAAAACAAGTTTATAAAATTAAGAGTCCATTTATTTTAAGTCCAATACCTTATAAAGCCCACAAGAAATTGGAAAAGTATATATATACATAATATCGGTTCCTAATAATCCCTATTAAACGATTATACCAAACCGACTCCCAAAACCCTCCATAATTCGATTTCCAGTTTCCAGGGCTTAAAGCCATTTTTCTTGGACAAGTTTGAAGGTAAAGAAGGTGATAAAAATAGTGTTCGAAGTCCTAAGTTGCTGTTTTGATCGTGGTGAGTTTTGGGTAAATTAGGGTTTCGTCGAGAAGAGTTTTTGTGCTTCTTTTGTTCTAACGATCCAAGCTCATCAAGGGTATGTTTCTAATGTTACATTCAGTCCTATAAGTCATATGGAACACATAAAAATTAGCCATGCATGTTTAATAAGTCGTATGGAATTAATTGGAACTAAAACCCTAGAAAGCGTATAAATATAACGAATGAGCTTATAATAATTTTTAAGACCATGATTTGATTTTTCCAGAAGTTATTACATGTTATAAGACCTGAATAAAATACATACTTATGGATTGAAGCTTGTGTGAATTGTTTTGAGTTTTATGGTTCGATTAAGCATGGAAAAGGAAAGATTCAAAAGGAACGATTAGGGTTTTGCATGAACTAGGGTTTTCTTGTAATCATTAAAGGTAATTAATGAAGTAATAATGATGAGCTAATGATGGGTTAAACCTAGGTTTAGGGTTTGTACTTGAATTGTACATTATTCGGTTTTTACATAAAAGGTTTGGGTTGGTTTTGTAAATATTGAAACTTAAAGGTTATTTTTGTGAACAGTAAAATAAAGGTACTAAACGTATAAAAATAAGTATGGGGGTTAAACGTGTAATTTTAGATATTTAGAGGACCATTTGAATTGTATTTAACTTAAAAGGGTATGTTTTGTAAACTCTAAAACCTTTGGGTTAAAAGTGTAAAATCTGATAATATAAGGTTAGGTCATATAATTAAAGATGTCAAGGGTGTAATTTGAAATTCTGAGCAATTATGGGTTCAACAAGTGTAAGTTGATTTTTGTAGGACACGCGTGAGCTTGAGATAATTTCGGTTTGTTATCATTTACGTTCTAGATTAAATTGGGAAATCATTAAAAGAAGTGATATGTGAATTTAATGCGTATTTAGTAATATTTAAGGAGTATGGAAACCCTAGAACCTAAATAGGAAGTTGGTGAATTAATGAGGAATACCCTAAAATGTTGAGATTTAAATCATCACTAAAATGAGAATATTCGACAACTCTAAAAGTATTAATGCGATAAATCCGTTATAATATTAATGATGCTAATAAATATTAAATAAATCATAATCCGTGTAGATTCGTTGGAGGAGACGCGACGTTACATCTTCGTATTCGTTCATTCGTTACTTTTCTCTCAATTGCTTTAAGGTACGGATATTATGTCTTACTTTAAGACACTTACGTTATCATACAGATAATCTGACCTTTTCAGAAAGGTTTCGTATAATGTTTTCTTTTCGTTTTCATATTAGGATTTCCTAAGCCTTTGCTATGAACCCTAATGTGTCTATTTGAGCTGTTGCTTATCTGAACTTTGATTTTTGAATCATAAAACGTTTGATTTTGAACTATATGATATGAAGACTTTGATTTTGAAAACATGATAAAAAACGTTTGATAAAATATGATCTATGTCGTTATGACATTCTTATTTGACCTCGGATAGTTTGACACCCGAGCCAATTATTAACTAGTCATGGGGTTCCATGTCCGTGTCGATAAATGCACTCGACATGACTCTAGGGCGATAGAGTGAAGTTACGCCACGTCCCTTATCTCATTATCATTATGAGCTCAATTTGTATTATATTATTAAAGTATGTCGTGGGCGTATGGATGCATCCTAGATCGATCGTTGTCCGATATGATTTGTTTAGATGAATGATGTCGTGTGCAATCGCATCTTCATGAAACTCTGAGCTCGCTACTCGTATTATTTTGAGATTGTTTTATATAGTTATGATGTTTTGATATGATATGTTCGGGCTCGTGGTGGTTAACTAAATCTTTATTTGTTATTTTATGTTAAGTATTCGATTATGAATTAGTATGATAAAGTGTTATTGATTTGGTCTTTGGACTTATTATATGTTATTTTACATGTGTATGCTTTTGTATGTTTATGTGAATACCATTTACTATGTTAGGTTATGATTAATATGTTTTAATATGATTCGCATGCTGTTATCTGATGTTATGTTAGTTTATCGTTATGTGAATTCGTTGAGCTGTGGGATGAATGTGTTAGTGTGAAAGTGAGTATTCTATAAGTTTAGTATGTATAATTTGTTAAGTTAATTTGTGAGCCTTGACGTTATGATAGGTGTTTTGTTGCTTATGTGAACTGCCATGCTTGAACTCTGCTAATGTTAGTATTTTTGACCTTAGAACTGGGTTAGTTTATGATAGTTGTTCTGATAATTGCTGATGGTTATGCTATGTTTTGTTTGGTCTTTTTAATTATAGTTTGTCTAATATGTTTCTATTTGTTTGTGAGGCGCCATGGTTTGAATTGCTATTTTCATCTTTGTAATATTGAATTAAGTGTGTTAAGTGAAGGTTAATTAATTGTTGAATGCCGATTTATTTTCTAGAAAGTGTTTACATTAGTCTTAGACTCTTCATTTGGTTTATATGTAATCTATTTGCTCTTGATATGCTAAGTGTTTGGTTGTTCGATGTGTTTGTGTTTGCGTCATTTATGTGCTATGAGATGTTTAAATTGTTATGTGGTTGTTTGGTTTACGTATGTTTGAGTTCCATGAATCCTAAAAGATCTCTCATTATTATTTTATTTTGATTTCGTTATTTGTATATTTGTTTTGTTTAGCTTTTGTTTCGTTATATACATTCACTGGGCTTTGTAAGCTCGGCCGCACTTTTCTTTTCTGCGGCGGTATTTTAAGCATTCAAGATGAGCTTATGGGATAGGCGATCCGGGTTGAGAGTAGAGGCGAGAGCAAGATTGATTATAGAGATCTTAGATTTATTTTGAAGTTTAGTTATTTATATTATCTTTTGTAAGTTTTTGTAAAGGCTTCCGCTTATTGTATAGTTATTAAAGTTCGATATGAAACCGTATTGTGATATCTTTACCCTTGTCGGTTGGGTGTTACAATTTATGGTATCGAGCCTAGGTTTAGGACCCTTAGAGCTTAGGCTATGACACGTGAGGATTGGGTAGATTTAGGATTTCCTTCGCATACTTTCTTTGCGTCCCCTACCGCACTTAGACTTTACTAATAGTTGATTGTCCTTTTAGATGGTTATTCCTCGTCGCTCTAGTTCAGATCGATAGGAGCAATCAAGGACCCGCTATACAACCTTAGGAGAAGGCGAGGTGGGTCGTTGTTGTTGCTAAAGGTCATGCGAGGTTTGGTAGAGTGAAGCGAACCAACAAGAGGGTACGAGTTCGGCTATATGTGGCCATGCACGATCGAGGAGAAGCGACCTTGAAGGAAGTGGATGGAAAAGTAGTAGAAGATTATGAAACTAAGGTTGTGGACAACCAAGGTTTCACCACTACGTATCATGATAGGTGTCCAAAGTTCGTTGAGGATGAAGGAGTAGATTTGACTAGAGTCGCGATCTGTATGCTTTTGTGGATCGTGTCTTGGGAGGAGGAAGAGAGAAGCGGAAGGTGGCTTTGCTAGTAGCTTACTACCACAGCATGAAGGAAACAAGAGCGGATGGATAGCGAGGATGAAGAGGAAGAAGAGAACCCGAGGAAGAATACGAGGTGGAGTCGGAATTGGAGTCTGACTACTAGTAGGTTCAATCCGACACAAGGATAGTAATTGGCGCTCTGAGTAGTTGCCCTCGTTATGAGAAGTTTTGACATTGATTTTGGGTTAGGTCCTTTTGTTTCGATTCGACGATTAAATCTTAGGATATTGAGTTTTATTTTGGGAGTACATCTTTGACGATTTTGAAAATTTTGTTTGATTAATGGAATAAATCAAATTTGATAGTATAATTCACATTCGTTGTTCTCTTCGATAGATTCGTTGAGTTTTCCATTAGTCCTAATAAGTTTAAATCGCTATTTATTTTCTATATGATGTTGTTTTATTACCGCTTGAATATATGTATGACCATTATGATGGTATACTCATGTGGTTTTGGCTTGTTGTAGTAGGATTACTTGTTATTTGTATATTATCTCTATATGGTGTGTTTTGCTATGATATTAGTTATGTGTTGTGTCATGACCGAGATCAAATATAGTGACAATAAGAACTTGTTATGTGATGCAAGTATTATGGCCTTTGATCAACGTAATAATACCGAGATCATATAATCGAACTTATTGAAAGTATACAACGTCTGGGAAATGCTTGTGGTTGGTAGGTGTATGGATATTTGCCTTGTATCCGTTATTTGGTATTATTCATGTTGGGTTGAGACTCTGTATTTAATTGTGAGATTTTCGTCGGTATCTGTTGCATATAAGTTTTGTACCATTGGGATCCGAAGTTGTTATTATCTGTGTAAACCTATAGATTGCTATGCCTGCCTTAGATCTGTATGTCTCCTCATACTCCTGCGATTAGTAAACCGTTAGGATTCATTCCATCTATGCATATGATAGTTTTCATCTTTAGATACCTGTATAAGTTAGATTGTGTTTTTGAATTTTCCTTATCTCATCTTTTACTGCTAATACTTTAATAAGTATACGATTAGCATTAAATCATATATTCCATGAAGTTTGAAATCCACATTTGTCGCCGTACTATTCCGTCTTGCTCAATTTCGAGGACGAAATTTCATTTTAGAGGGAAGAAATTGTAATACCGAATTTCTAAAATTCACAAAAGACCAAAATACCCTTATGATCAAAAGTAAGAATAATTAATTCAAAGAGTACCAAATAAGCTATGTAAATTTAGAAAATTATTAAGAAATATCACATGATCCAAATAAATATTAAACACTTTGTAAAGGTAAATTTTATAGTTTATAACTTTATAAAAATTAGTTTTATATTTTTATAATTAGTAGAATATATTTAAATTGTTTTATAAAAGAATGTAATTAATAAAAGCCCAAAACAAGTTTATAAAATTAAGAGTCCATTTATTTTAAGTCCAATACCTTATAAAGCCCACAAGAAATTGGAAAAGTATATATATACATAATATACGGTTCCTAATAATCCCTATTAACCGATTATACCAAACCGACTCCCAAAACCCTCCATAATTCGATTTCCAGTTTCCAGGGCTTAAAGCCATTTTTCTTGGACAAGTTTGAAGGTAAAGAAGGTGAGAAAAATAGTATTCGAAGTCCTAAGTTGCTGTTTTGATCGTGGTGAGTTTTGGGTAAATTAGGGTTTCGGCGAGAAGAGTTTTTGTGCTTCTTTTGTTCTAACGATCCAAGCTCATCAAGGGTATGTTTCTAATGTTACATTCAGTCCTATAAGTCATATGGAACACATAAAAATTATCCATGCATGTTTAATAAGTCGTATGGAATTAATTGGAACTAAAACCCTAAAAGCGTATAAATATAACGAATGAGCTTATAATAATTTTTAAGACCATGATTTGATTTTTCCAGAAGTTATTACATGTTATAAGACCTGAATAAAATACATACTTATGGATTCAAGCTTGTGTGAATTGTTTTGAGTTTTATGGTTCGATTAAGCATGGAAAAAGGAAAGATTCAAAAGGAGCGATTAGGGTTTTGCATGAACTAGGGTTTTCTTGTAATCATTAAAGGTAATTAATGAAGTAATAATGATGAGCTAATGATGGGTTAAACCTAGGTTTAGGGTTTGTACTTGAATTGTACATTATTCGGTTTTACATAAAAGGTTTGGGTTGGTTTTGTAAATATTGAAACTTAAAGGTTATTTTGTGAACAGTAAAATAAAGGTACTAAACGTATAAAAATAAGTATGGGGTTAAACGTGTAATTTTAGATATTTAGAGGACCATTTGAATTGTATTTAACTTAAAAGGGTATGTTTTGTAAATTCTAAAACCTTTGGGTTAAAAGTGTAAAATCGATAATATAAGGTTAGGTCATATAATTAAAGATGTCAAGGGTGTAATTTGAAATTACGAGCAATTATGGGTTCAACAAGTGTAAGTTGATTTTTGTAGGACACGCGTGAGTTTGAGATAATTTCGGTTTGTTATCATTTACGTTCTAGATTAAATTGGGAAATCATTAAAAGAAGTGATATGTGAATTTAATGCGTGTTTAGTAATATTTAAGGAGTATGGGAAACCCTAGAACCTAAATAGGAAGTTGGTGAATTAATGAGGAATACCCTAAAATGTTGAGATTTCGTCTGTCACTAAAATGAGAATATTCTGACAACTCTAAAAGTATTAATGCGATAAATCCGTTATAATATTAATGATGCTAATAAATATTAAATAAATCATAATCCGTGTAGATTCGTTGGAGGAGACGCGACGTTACATCTTCGTATTCGTTCATTCGTTACTTTTCTCTCAATTGCTTTAAGGTACGGATATTCTGTCTTACTTTAAGACACTTACGTTATCGTACAGATAATCTGACCTTTTCAGTAAAGGTTTCGTATAATGTTTTCTTTTCGTTTTCATATTAGGATTTCCTAAGCCTTTGCTATGAACCCTAATGTGTCTATTTGATCATTGCTTATCCGAACTTTGATTTTGAATCATAAAGCGTTTGATTTTGAACTATATGATATGAAGACTTTGATTTTGAAAACATGATAAAACGTTTGATAAAATATGATCTATGTCGGTTATGACATTCTTATTTGACCTCGAGATAGTTTGACACCCGAGCCAATTATTAACTAGTCATGGGGTTCCATGTCCGTGTCGATAAATGCACTTCGACATGACTCTAGAGGCGATGAGAGTGAAGTTCGCCACGTCCCTTATCTCGTTATCTGTTATGAGCTCAATTTGTATTATATTATTAAAGTATATCTCGTAGGCGTATGGATGCATCCTAGATCCGATCATTGTCCGATATGATTTGTTTAGATGAATGATGTCGTGTGCAATCGCATCTTCATGAAACTCGAGAGCTCGCTACTCCGTATTATTTTGAGATTGTTTTATATAGTTATGATGTTTTGATATGATATGTTACGGGCTCGTGGTGGTTAACTAAATCTTTATTTGTTATTTTTATGTTAAGTATTACGATTATGAATTAGTATGATAAAGTGTTATTGATTTGGTCTTGGACTTATTATATGTTATTTTACATGTGTATGCTTTTGTATGTTTATATGAATACCATTTACTATGTTAGGTTATGATTAATATGTTTTAATATGATTCGCATCTTTGTTATCGATGTTATGTTAGTTTATCGTTATGTGAATTCGTTGAGCTGTGGGATGAAGGTGTTAGTGTGAAAGTGAGTATTCTATAAGTTTAGTATGTATAATTTGTTAAGTTAATTTGTGAGCCTTGGCGTTATGATAGGTGTTTTGTTGCTTATGTGAACCGCCATGCTTGAACTCGCTAATGTTAGTATTTTGACCTTAGAACCGGGTTAGTTTATGATAGTTGTTCGATAATTCTGATGGTTATGCTATGTTTTGTTTGGTCTTTTTAATTATAGTTTGTCTAATATGTTTCTATTTGTTTGTGAGGCGCCATGGTTTGACCGCTATTTTCATTCTTTGTAATATTGAATTAAGTGTGTTAAGTGAAGGTTAATTAATTGTTGAATGCCGGTTTATTTTCTAGAAAGTGTTTACATTAGTCTTAGACTCTTCATTTGGTTTATATGTAATCTATTTGCTCTTGATATGCTAAGTGTTTGGTTGTTACGAGGTGTTTGTGTTTGCGTCATTTATGTGCTATGAGATGTTTAAATTGTTATGTGGTTGTTTGGATTTACGTATGTTTGAGTTCCGAGAATCCTAAAAGATCTCTCATTATTATTTTATTTTGATTTCGTTATTTGTATATTTTTTGTTTAGCTTTTGTTTCGTTATATCATTCCACCTGGGCTTTGTAAGCTCACCGCACTTTTCTTTTCTGCGGCGGTATTTTAAGCATTCAAGATGAGCTTATGGGATAGGCGATGCGGGTTGAGAGTAGAGGCGAGAGCAAGATTGATTATAGAGATCTTAGATTTATTTTGAAGTTTAGTTATTTATATTATCTTTTGTAAGTTTTTGTAAAGGCTTCCGCTATTGTATAGTTATTAAAGTTCTGATATGAAACCGTATTGTGATATCTTTACCCTTGTCGGGTCGGGGTGTTACATTCAATGTATTATATGTATGCGAGTTGGGTTAACTGGAGTATGCGAGTTGTGATCCATTTTTGAAAGCGAGTTGCCTACTCGCATTATTGAAAGAGTTATTTAAAGGGGTTGCGTGTTGATCAACCCTTTGCGGATTGTTAATAAAAACCACAGCCGGGTTGGTCATAAGCGAGTAGGTAATGGATGCGAGTTGCTAAGTTTTGAAGCAATTATGTCAAGGTTTATATGCGAGTTGATATAATGCGACTTGACCTCGAACTTGATGCGTGTTGACTCAAAGTAAAGCGAGACTTGTGAGAAAGGATGAATATGAGATGAGTTAACTTAACATGACCTTAAAACCACATTTGCAATACTCATTTACTCTAACCCAAACCATCATCGACCAAAGATACAAGAACTAAAACAATCATACCTTAACCTACATCAATGATTCATATCACCAATACAAATCACAACAATTCTAACACCTTGACATCTACAACCTCGACACCTCCACAAGACCCATGACACGAATCAAAACACGAATGTAATGAATCTCGGAAGGGTTTGTGCATTTTTCAATGCCTATTCAAGACCATCAAGTGTCTACATCTCACAACCCTGTCATCACAGATTCTTTTGAAGAATATAACTTCTAATGACTGTCCGAATCTAAAGATAAAGATGATAACAATCATGTCACATCTGTTTCTCTTTGATTCGTTGGATGCTCACATTAATTCAAAAGATTTATGTGCCTCATAATCAAAACGTTTGGATATTATTCGACAATTAAGAAATGAGTTTAACAAGGCTATTAACTCAAAACTTTGAGTCGTTGATGCCTTCTATTCCTTCGACAAAACAAAACAAAGCTTTAATAATAAACCTACAGGAATTTTTTGTTACATCGTGATGACTTCTATTCCTTCGACAAGCCATCCTCGGCTATATCTTATCTCGTCCCTTTACCATCCCCGTGGCATCAAAGGATAATGATGAAAATCATGATTAAGACTCAAAGACTTGAGCGATATGATGTTGAAAAGATGGGAAATAGATCTGTGTTGGGTGTGAAATCAGAAGCAAAGGGGGCGGACACTATTTGTGAAGGAAGAGATTTTTGATGTAGGCTGATTATTTGAATCGTTATGATACTTGGATAAAATGTGATTTGATGATGTGATGTGGGATAATGATGAGATTCATTATGTTATGCTGATTTATACTTTGGTTCTATATCTTCACGAAAAATATTATGTCACGGCTTGAAGTATTTATTGGAACATGTTGACTACGGGGTGTTTGGACGGTATTTCTAATTTGGACTTGAAGTGAGGTTTTCCGGGCGCGTTTACTTATTTTTCATCTTCTTTCTTTCAACCCTTCCGCGAAGATGACTTGTTTGGGCGTTTATTAAGTGTGATAAAGACTTGGCTATTTAATTACGGTTGTGATTCTTTCTCGCTTAACCCACAACGTAACTATCACTTTGGTGTCTCAGCGGTTGAGGATACGTCCAAGAGGTTTTGTACATAGGGTACACCGTTTCTTTTCACGAGGATTAGTACAAGTTTAAGTAACAAATGGGAATTTTACTTCATGCTCAAGTTTGGCATATCGGGCTTACTTCACCTTGTTGTCACCGCAATAGCCGGCATTGCGTGAATGACGTGTTTCCAAAGTGTTTATTGGATGGTTGATGATATTGTTGATGTTCGATAATGAACCATTGATGAACCGCGCATGTTCCCCTAAAAGATATTCACGAAACCAAAGTTGTCATAACACATTCAAGCTAACATTGTTTACGGTTTTGTCTTGATTTTGTAAAATCCGCGAAGAATCTATTTCTCGGTTTAAATCATAGACTTGTAAAATCCGTGACGGTGGAAACATCCAGTAATTGTAAAGTGCATTTCGGATCTATCTTACGGTTTATTCTTGGTTTTGTAAAATCCATGAAAGAAACTATTTCTCGGTTTAAACCATAGAGTTGTAAAATCCCGTATTGATGGAACCATCTTGGAAAAAGGAAAGTGTATTTCGAGATCTCTTTTGATGCTGGTGCTACGGTTTCTACTTCGAAGAAGGGATAAAAGGGTGTACTTCATGAATTGGGTGTGTGTTTGGGTTGTCTTCATGGCAGTTTGGTTATTACAAGGTTTTATGGGGTTATGTGCTTTTAACCATGGTCGGGATGAAACCATTATCAAAGTTCACTTTTAAGATCAAAGGAGGCTAGATTTGAGCTTTTAACAAGATGTGACAACGGAGTTAATTCACTATTATTTATTTGAGGTTGAAGTGAAATATCACGGGCGAATGTACTTAGTATCTGAAGGTATCGGGGATGGTTGGATGAAGATTCTTCATGATCCTTGTTCGAGCTTATTTTCCAAAAACGAAGACTTGGAAATCTAGTTACTTTTGGGAGTCTTTTTCTTTTACCACGAGGGAAATTGGGCTCTTTTGCCACAAAATAACTATCACTTTAAGGAGTTACGTTGTAGTGCTCAATGTCACATTTAATTGTGGATTTTCAAGAGGTGATGTCGTCTTATACTTGATGGTTGGTTGGTTGAAGAGTATAGAGTACTTAGAGATTCAAATGGGCATGAAGTCTCGCACCGCTCTTTGTTACATATGTGCAAGTTTAAGTCACGAGTTCGGGATAGTTTACTTGAGGTCAAATTCATCATATTGGGTTCTCTCCATCATTTGTCACTACAAAGAGCCTCTTGAATGATAATGGGGTTGATTACATGTTTTTGCTAAGAGAGTTGAAAAGAGAGATTATGACGTTTGAACATATCGGTTCAAGCCTCGTACTCTAAAGAAAAGAAAAGTGTACGTTTGAGGCGCTTTATCTTGAAAGAAGAGAAATATTCTAATGACGTCTGCTCACATCGGTTGTGGCCTCGTACTTCAAAGAAAAGAAAAGTGTGCGCTTGAAGCGCTTTATCTTTTGAAGAAGAAATCTTCTTATTATGACCATTCTCATCAACATGCTTCATACTTTTTCCATGCGCTTGGTCATCAAGTGAACCGGGCTACCATTGATTGTTTTCTCATTCCACTTGCTCGATTATAATGAAGATGGTGACATCACGTGCTAATTTTGCGGGGGAGAAGTGTGAAGAGAACATTTGGATGATGTTCACTTATTTAATCAAGAATGGCAACTCCGTATGCAATTCTTGAGGGGGAGAAGAAGTGTGAAATTACTGCATGGTTTCTGAGAATTAATGGTCATACGGCTCCAAACTCATGTAAGAACCGAGCTTCTTCTTATCGGGTCATTTCTACATGGAATTTCTTCTAAGAGTCGTTGGTTGACATCTTCACGGGCTGATATGATTAAATGACAAAGTGCTTCTAGTTGTTGGGCTGATTTCTTTGATGAACATCTTTCTGTTCTTGTTTGATTGGGAGGATTTTAGTTAAGGAGATTTGCTACATATAAGGTAATTGGAGCGATTTGGTGAGATGAAGATGTTAACTATCTAATCCCCAATTGGACAATCTTGAAGAAGGTCGAGTCTACTGATCATCCTACATTTTCTCATTACATGTTAGAAGACTAAAGACGAGTTACATTTAACGATCTAAAGACTTCTTCTCAATTCAAGCATTCATCATAAAGATTGTCGGTTTAGGGAGAGCACTAATTGGGGAAAAGTGTAAAGCCAAATTTAATCCCCAATTAGACTTGCTCACACTCTTGACAGAAGTTGATTCTCACGATATATTTGTGCTAATGGTATTCTTCTCAAAAGATTTCGAGCATTTGGGCTTACAATGTGTTCTTGATTACAAGTGTCAAAACCGAAGAAGGGGGAAGGAGACACATCTAAACACAAAGCGAGTAAACTTGATGAACTTAATTCTTCTAAGTGATTGAAGATATCCCGGAAGACTATTGTCATTACCGAGAGAAACTCAAGGTTTGACTCATGGTTGGCTTTTAGTGTTATTATTCCAACGACGTGGGGAAGTGATGTAAAGAAAGTTTCGAAGATAAAGAGGTACACAAGTGTGTGATGATTTCGATGTTATCGCTATCATCAAAGGAGAGGATTGTGTACATTGGGGATGCTCAATTTGTCTCACTTGAGAGCTTAATCGATGATTCGTAGATATAATCACTTATTCGAGTTGAAGATCCGCAGAGATAATCCTCCGCAGAGATAATCGTGATTCGTCCCGCTTCTTCAATGTTATCGGTTATTCTCTCTTTGGCATTCGGGTACTTGAGTTCTTGAGCTTCATACACTTTCTTCGGGGGAGAGAAAAGTATACATCGAGTTATTCTTTGGCTATCGGACTTAATCGCTACTTGATGATATAAATTTCTCTCGTCTTCGGTATATGTGTATTCGGGTTCGTGAGCTCTAGTCTAAAGAGACTGACTGCATCAATTCAACTACTCGGGGGAAGTGGTCTCTTGACACCTTTTGGAATGGATTGCGTCAGACTTCAGTGGTTATGAAATTTGAGAATATTATTTATGAGTGGATTGCGTCTAAAGATAACCCCGAACGATGAATCACGATGATTATTCTTAAAAGGAGCAGCAAGTTCGATGATAATGGTGTGCTTCTTTGTGCACCTGGCTAATGGAAGCTTTTAAGAAAGCTTTGAATCCTTTCGACTAAAAGATTTTCGGTTTGGGGGAAGCCAAAGTCTCACTTTCAAGTGGCTCAATTTCTCTTCGATTCGAGAGTCTTGGAAGCTTTGGTGGTGAATGTTTAAGAGATGACGAATTATATCTTCTACGACGTGCTTTTCAATATCCTTATCTCGGTACTGTGATCATCATCCTCTTAAACTATATCATCTTATCTATCTTTGTATATATTTATCAGAAAACCAAATACAAAAATATAAAACCAGCAAAACAAAATAGAAAAATATAAAAATCATCAAAAACCCATAAAAATCAAAAATTGAAAAAGACCAAAATATGTTTTCTCAAGACATGTCTT
The DNA here is from genome assembly GCA_022545495.1 of Chrysanthemum lavandulifolium. Taxonomy (NCBI): domain Eukaryota; kingdom Viridiplantae; phylum Streptophyta; class Magnoliopsida; order Asterales; family Asteraceae; genus Chrysanthemum; species Chrysanthemum lavandulifolium. The sequence continues at coordinate 74,951,369 of CM040241.1, read as the reverse complement.
CGGTATCGATAACATCTACGGTCTTAGAAATGTCATTCAATAATGGCACGGGACTTTAGATGAAGTTCGAGCAGGAGGTGTAAATATTTCTTTCTAAACATGTCACAAATCTATGGCTTGCAGTTATTTCTGACTGTAACCCGTGCTTAAATCATGGCTTGCTATTATTTCAGATAGCAACCCGTTCTTCAAGAAAGGAAAGTGTTGCGCTAAACCATTTTTCAAAATTCGTGCACTTATCCTAAATACTAATTTGAGGAAAGTATGTCGAAGGACTGTTGTTCCTACACAAATGTTTTTCCGTCTAAAATTCTTCAGAAAAATATTTGCTGTATTTCAAAATGGTGGAAAATGAGTTGCTTGAAAAATCAATCAGATTCAGAGTTTTTATAAAATTTGCAAACTCAATCAATGACTTCAGCGCTTTTAAACTTTTCGAAAATGAGTCATTGATTGAGGGAAGAATGTTTTCAAATTTATATCATCTAACGGGCTTTCTTAATTATCCTAATATGCTTAATTAAAAATGATGTTAACCTATGTTGAAGGACTAGGTGCCTAGGATATGATTTCTAGGATTAGATGATTAGAGTTTGATGTACACATTATTCCCATACATTTATATGATCTGATTGATATGTTACATTGACTTTTATTAGTCGATTGTTGTTTGGGTGTTGTCGACCACCATATATTTGTATGTATGTTCACTAACGATGTAGATATCATGGTTGATAAGAATGTTCCCGATCCGGATCCCACAAATGATGATGATTAGATGCCGAAAGGAAAGGGCAACTATATCTTGGGTCGACAAATGAAGAAACGGAGCTTAATTTGACTTCTATGGAGAGTTGGCATGAAAAAATGCAACGTAAGAGGTCTCACCGCATCGTTGAGATGGTTTTCTTCATCAAGAAATGAAGAATTGAGCTTAATTTGATCTCGGTTGGCATTAAATGCAACGTAAGAAGTCTCACCGCATCGCCAGACGGTTTTCTTCAAGCCCTACAAAGAACATCAATGTATGACTCAACCACCTAACATATCTTGTGCGGAAAAGTAGTGAATGATACCATTTTAAACAATTTTGATAATATTGTTTTGAAAAATGGAAAAATATTGGTTTTGAAAATAAACTGGACTAAATTTTGAAAATCACCGGACTTTATTCATCAAATCTTAAGTGATTTCAAATCAAATATTTTCAAACGATATTTCATCTATCAAGTCCGTTTGTACGTTAAAATGTGGTGATCTAAAGATTTAATGTTATGTCATGGTATGATTTTCTTTAAAACTCAAGGATCTGTCAAAATGAAATTTTTCTTCTTGTTTGATTGTGAAATTGTTTTATTTTACTTAAAGATCTATTAAAACAATCATACTTGACACTAACAATCTTTAATGTCTTAAATGGTCCTTATGCGTCACTTTTCAAAAATTAAATCTTGCCACGCCTTTCCCCTAAAACTTTTCTAAATGATTTTAATCAATTGGGATCACAAATCTCAATTGGTTTGAAATTTTGATTGGGGAGAGATCGTGATTTAAATCTCAAATATGTTTTAATGGAATTGGTTTTAGTCCTTCAAAGGCACTCCTGCCTCCATGTGCCAAACGATTTCAATATACATAATGCACATGTTGAGGGGAGCATTTATCCAAAAAACAAGATGAGTATTTAAACTTGGCCACATTTTCTCCTATGTTTTCTAAACCTAATTAAATCACTTGAGATCCAAAATCTCAAAGGGTTTGATATTTTGATCGGGGAGAATTTGTGATTTAATAATGAAATTTGATAAAAGGTGATCGCTTTGATTCAATTGTGCAGTCGCTTCTCTCAGATATGTGCTAAACGCTTTCGAATCTCAAGCACATATTGAGGGGAGCATTTCAAAAGAAAATAAACTATCGAGGTACAAAAGTCGTTTAAAGTGATTTATAAAGTACCTTGATTAAGTTTTCTAATGGTTTCTCTATGGCATTTCGTGATCGTGGAAGTACTTTAAAGAACTCCCGCCTCTATGTGATAAAATGATTTCAACTATCCAAAGCACATATCGAGGGGAGAATTTACCAAGAAAATCAAATGGCTTTTTCTACGGAAATTGTGATCAAGAAATTACTTCAAAGAACTCTTGCCTCCATGTGCTAAACAATTTCAAGATCATATGCACATGTTGAGGGGAGCATTTCTAAATGATCAAAACTATTAAGGTACAAAATGCTTTGATCTCGTATCACAAGTACCTTGATTGATTTTTCAAATGATTTTTCAATTGGTTTCAAGGAAGAATGAACAATACCAAAAAGACCACCAATTTACTTTATGCATGGTGTTATAAGGATGGTTAGGTTAGGTATTTGTTCCCACGATCCGCCGAATCCGGAGGGATCTACCGAGGACAATCCACTAGATAGCGTAGAGTCCTTAGGTATGATGAAAAAAGGAGAAAATGAGAATGGGAAGAGTGCGGATGAGACCGAGCTAGTCTTGGAATAAACCCAACAAGGTTCTAGTTATGAAGTCTCGGTAAGCACCGAAGGGTTGAAGAATGAAAAGAAATGAATATGAAAAGGGTGAAAAGAAATAGCCTCCAATAATTCAACCTTAGGCGTAAACCGGGTTCAATACATATGCTACTAGTGTTTACTAAGGTAACACTTGTATTGAAGATAAGACGTCATGGACCCAAAGGACGACCGCACTAAACTTCCCAAGCTAATCAAGTTCCTCTTAAAAGGGCTTGTTTCATTCTCACGGGGAACCGACATTATCTATCGACTTTCTCTTAGAGATTGTTGATATTGAAGAAGGAGACCCTCTCCCTAGTCTCCGGCATAGGAAACCAAATGTGCACGATTGAGTCTAGAGCCAAGAGATCATCCACAATATCTCATTAGGACACAAAATTAATGAAGACTTGTTGTTTCACACAATGTTGAAAGTAAGTATATTTTAAGAGTTCTACGATTATCCTTGTGGTATTGCCGTAACATCCGGTGATATGTTAAATATTCACGAAGAAGATGCAAATCCTTCAGAGCCAACATCAAACAAGCTCTTGGTGGGTGGCATGTGAGATCTTTTCTAAAGATCAAGCTTGTGACAACCGGATAGAAACGATGGGGTGATTCATTCTTGAATCAACCTTGGTCCAGAAATGGATCGACGGATACCTTTGAAAACCGGTTGGTGTGCTCCAACTCTTTTCTATTGCACATCGATTGCTTATTAAGTTTTCAAATTTAAAAGGGTATTTATGATTGAAATTTGATTTTCTTATAAATCCTTCGTCGATTGCAAAACTCTTTCTTCAAGCAATACGCGATTGTTTTCTAGTCATTTTAATCAATCAAGAAATCTCAATTTGTTGGTTCACTCACTCCGTGTTGTCTTCTTTGAGACATTCGGTTTGAGAACGACTAGAACAACACGAAACCCCGTCAAGGAGATTCTTGAATTATACCGATCACAGGCAAGATTTGTCTCGATCAACGGGAACCGTGGGCGTGTACCTCAATTCAACGAATGTGATCAAAGACACTTTCATGTGTTTTATTGCTAACTTTTGTTTGCGGGAACATTTTGACGATTTGGTACGATCGTAATCGAGGAGTCAATCCAAAGCCGCATGCTCACAAAGATCAACACTTGATTGAAGAAATCATGACCGGTGCATATCTACATAACTCGGTTACGATATTTCTATACTATGCTTCGCTGCACTGCAAATATCATGAACCAAGAAAGCTTCCGCCACTCGATGGAAAGATGTCATGATCCGTAATGTGTGAGCATGTCGGTCCGAAGTCACAACTTCACATGATGGCAACACAATAAAGTGTGATCCGAGATTTATCGTGGTGATGATCTCAAGAAAGCTCGAAGATCATCAAAGATGTGGATCAGTTCAAAGACCTCCACTGAAAGTACAAAGCACCCGGACTATGAAGAGTCACTGCTAAAGCACAATGATGCGGATGTTGAAGAATTAAAGTCTACGAGCTCAAGAACTGAAGACAAATTAGAATGATTGGATTCGAAATGTAAAACATAGGGTGACCTCCCTTAGGGGGAGATTGTTAGGAATTGGAAATTCCATAGTGAAGTGTCGGTCACCCCATCTATAGTCTAGCATATGTTAGCTCGTAGACATATCGTTATTTACTGTTTTATTAGTTAGTTATTAGCCTAGTTTAGCGAGTGCAACACCGTGGAGGAAGGACGGTCTTACCCACCAGATACCGATCCACAGCCGTCAGAGGTCGCTTAGTTTGTAACCTATAAATACCCTCTACCTTCCAAGGTAGAGGGTTGGAAGTTCTAATCTAATATTCTACACTTATGTTTATCTCTAGAATTCCTCTCTACTCTCTTCATCTCTAACCATGGCATTCATATACTATCATCATCCTAGACCACCCGAATCATCAAACAACATAATATTCACGATCCTACATGATGATCGTCCGGATGACGATGATGGAGATGATAAGGAGACGGAGAAGACACCCGTAGAAAGGAGCCTAGGACGAAGACAAAGAATGATAACAATAGGTCTAGGTCCACTGAGTTACACCAACTCGTCACTCATGTTATTCCCGAAGGTACTCCATCTGAACCAACAACAACAACAACTGACAATAATCACAACAATCACTATCACAACTCACGCCATCATCTCAACCAATATTGAATCATATACCAAGAACATCAACATCCACTCTTTTCAAATAATACAAGTTGAACCAATTCCATTTGTGGCTACTGAACGCCTTCACGAGATTATGGGCAAGCTAACTCGGAGACATGGAAGCAAGAATCTCATCCCAACGACAACGCCAAACATAAGTAGAATCTTCAAAACCAACAAAAAACTATCACTAGATTTTCTCAAGGAAATAATGCTTGATAGGTTTGTTAATGATCCATCTCTACAAATAGCTCACCCAAATATCTACAATGGATTCTTTGGAGCCCTCCATTGAACCACCAACCAAACCCGCTACCGACAACACATACAAAGACCTCCGAACATGATGAATAAGAATAACAAAGAGGCAACCAAGCTTATCAAGAAGCTATCGACCGGTATTTGAATTGGAAGCTTAATGTCGCCCACGCTTAGAAAGCACCGTCGGGATGATCCCGAGGGGAGAAGAGCGCTAAAAGATTAAGATCTTCGAAACATATACAACTTTCATCGAACAATAACATATTTCACCCCAACAACAACTACACAACACACCCAATTCACAAAAACAAACTAAAGATCAACAAGTCGTGAGCATAGAGCAAGAAGTGGCCGATGCTTGGAACATAAAAGAAAGTGTAAACCGAATATTTTGGGTTGAGTTAACTTATAACGAATGGGATATACCTCTAGGGCTCGGGATTTGATGATTCGAGACATTGATGAAGATGATGAGTTAGACGGTGTGTTGAAGGATCTAATGGTTGAACAACCGTAAGATACCGCAACAAAGACTCGATCGATTATTCTCGGACATACATGAAAGATTCGAATGAACTTTAGGGATGATGATCCACTAGATGAAAGAATGGAAGACGCCTATAACTCGATAATCTATAAAATAAACAAAGAAAGAGATTTGATAGAATATTCATTGATCATGAGATATCTCAAGCGCTCAAAGCCTCAAACACCGGAGTGCCCTCTATCGAAGAACAAGATCTAATAATTACGTAAGATGTGGCGTTACAAGGAGAAGAGAGCACTATGTTATGTAAATGAATCCTTAGAGTTCCGAGATCAAATGTCGCACCCTTAGTTCCTTACCTCAACGAAGATCTCTTATACATGCTCCACGGTCCAGACAAATACCAACCATCAACCAAGGAAGTCGCAACGTTTGAGGAAATTCAAGGTAAACTTATGGAAGAAGGTAGATTTGCTAACATTTACGTGACGAAAGAAATTGATCCTGTAATGTCGAACAGAGACGTTTATCTCGGTATTATAAATGTCAATGAAAGATTGAGGGGATTCTACAGATTAAGGCGGCTCAGACGCAAGCCTCGTGAAAAAGTCTACTCAAAGCACATAATGCAAAGATATGTCAAAGGTAATACCGATTATCACTTATCCCATGGACTGAAATATGATGGTCGTGTAATTGGCATAAAAAAGAATGTTTTTTGCAATCAATAATCCATATCTAAAAGTAAGGAGATTTTCATCAATTCAAAGTTTATATCTCATATTTAGCAATATGTCCCAAAGTTGAATCACATTGTATATAAGTGTCATATTGTGACTCAACTTTGCATTTGTGTGACCCACGATGACACTTATATCAATTGTGACCAACATAACTGGAAATCGCGGGCAATGGTGTAAGAACGTATAGAATTTGTCTTCTATGTGAATATAGAGTACTTTTGACATTTAATAAAAAAAAATCCTTGTTTTATAAATAGCATCATAAAATGAGCCAGAATCGAAAATAAGCGATTTTATAAAAATGCAATTTTTTTTATATAATATTACTACATAATAAGATTTTTTGTGTTTATATACATATGAAGAATTAATTTATAATGACTATATCATACTATTTTATAATAAAGGAAGACCTCTTCCTTCAATAATTTTCTTAAAATTCAAAGAATACTGAATAAGAAAACTAAAATTAAATGTCAAAACATATTTAAAAGCGAAAATTAAACAATACAAGTAAGAAAGCTAAACGTATAATATGTTTTTCTCATGAACATAAAACACTCACTTAATGATGTTGGGAATTATGCTAAGTAGGATTTCTCTCATCAATTCTCGTCAAGGATTCTCATTGAAATAGAAACAGAATCATCAAGAAGAGATTCTAATAAGAATAAAAGTCGTCAGATATATCTCGTCAAGAGTGGAAGTCGACTAGGATCTGCATGCGCTTTATTAATTACATGCTAACCCATCATTATTCTTGAACCGCCCGAGGTTAGCATGGGTATTATTGTACTTTTCAATATTGTTTAATGTGTTTCCATTAAATGCATGCTTGCATGCTTAGTCGATCGAGTAGAAATAGTTTAGGTTCCTTGTCTATAAAAGGAACTTCATAGTATGTAATAGTCACTCATTCGAAACATAGAGTTTCACTAATAAAAGATCCATAGAGGATCTAAGTGTTCTTAGTTATAACGACTTGTATTTACATTCCGCTAAAGAATACGAGTTGTGAGATTTTCTATTAGTTTGCTTATGATTACATAGGCAACACTAACGATCTACGATGCTCAAGATCCGCTCAAGGTCTTAGTGTTTTCAACAAGTGGTATCGAGCCTCGGAAAGTCTCTACGATCTTCGAGAACCATATTTTTCCTCACCCCATACAACCAAAAATACATTCACCATGCCGGAACCGATGATGAACCAAGTCACCAACAACAACAAAGAACAACACCACCTCTATGCAACAACTTAGTCTTTCCAACAAGAATGCTAAGTTTCCTTATCTAAAAGGGAAGAGTATGATATGTGGTCAATGAAGATGCGAATCGGATCTCCAATATTGATTGGAATCTTTGGGAGATTGTGAAGAAAGGAAACAGAATCAAGAAGACTATCACAGCATCTTGATGGTAAGTTTACCATTGCTCCTCCCAAATCTCTCAAGAGATTCTAGCGTGCAAAGAGAGCACAAAGTAAGAACCATCCTTCTTAAGCTATTCACGAAGATCACTTGGGTGATTTTCACCACATGGATGATGCAAAGGACATATGGATGGCGATTAAAGCAAGGTTCGGTGGCAATGAAGAGTCCAGGAGAATGAGGAAGTCCATCTTGAGACAACACTTTCAAGAATTCAATATCTCGAGAAGAAGAAGGTATCCACAAGGATACGACAGTTTCATAAGATTTTGAGTCACTAAACCAAATGAATGCAAACCCCGACAATGATGATTGCAATTCAAAGTTCCTACGATCTTTGCCTCCATCATGGTTACATGTAAGTATAGCCCTTAAGGCTAAAGGTGGGTTGGACATGCTCACTTTTGATGAGCTATACAACAAACTCAAACCTCTTGAACCTGATGTCAGAACTCCCTACCGTGCATCCTCTTCTGGTCATTCAGCCTTTGTTGGGACATCTCACTCCAATATGATGATACATGCTCCTAGTCCAACTTACTTACCTTCATCATCTTACACTCCCACTCCACCATATAACAATCGTCCCACTTCATCATGCCCTCAAGCTAAAACTGGCAGTATATTGGAGGATGTTCTTCATTCATTTGTTGCTGATTATGATACTCAAGACATCTTGTCTATGAAGACTTTGAGCGTGGACCCACTGATATGGAGGAGATGAAACCGAAATGGCGGTGGCCATGCTTTCATGAGATATCAAAAGGTTTGAAGAGATGTCGGGAAGAAAGTTTGGCTTCAAGGAAAGGATCCACTCATTTTGACAGAGAAAGGTCAAGTGTTTCTCTTGTCACCGATGGGTCATTTCTCGAGGAATGCAAAGATAGGAAGAGTGGAGAGGAGCTAACTACAATTCCTATCGAAGAATCGAAGGAAGTCGGAACTTCAGACTCTTGTCACCTTGGATGAACAGTCAATGGGGCACATGAACTCGTGAATGAGGAAGTTCGATACAGAAGCTTGGATTGTCGGCAAATGTACTTGAAGATAGGCATGATCAATTTGCCTTGATGGGACTTTCTCGTACACAAATCGATATTTGGTTGTAGTGAAAGATACAATGAACTTAAAGAAGCTTATGATACTATGAAACCTAAATACAATGAATGCTATGTTGATAATGAAGCTTATAAACTATCGTTAAAAACATTATAAAGACAAAAGGTATGGTTTCAAAAGAATCGATAGCTTATGAAGAAAAGATAAAGGGGTTACGATTTGATCTAGATATTGCGAGACATTAACTTAAAACGCACCGAAAAGGAAAAAGGCGATGCTATTGTCGAGAACCTAGAGCTTAAAGAGAAACTAGGCGAGAAATAGCTAGACATAAACAATGGCTAATATCGGTGACAATCTAGCTAGAGAAATCTATAGTAGTCAATCGGTGACCTGGAATAGGTTTAGGTTTTCAAAAGTATGTAGGATTGGAAGCTAGGAAAGATGGGCGAAATCTACACCTGAGGCTTAGAACATTTTGTTAAAGAAGGTGATTTGCATGTCGTCCCTGGACCTATTAGAGGTGAATTCATGCCCACCGACCGTCCATTATCGTTGACTTTGATGGATCACACCATCTCGTATGGCAAAAGTCAAAAGACTTGCAGACACCGATGCTTCATCTAATGACTTTGTCTCTTTCTCTGACAAAGGACAATTCATCGGATCAAGGGTCTACTTCCATCCGTGATTCAAGTGATAAGTCGACCTTCCCAAGCCCTCACCCGAGCCTACACCCAAGCTCGCACCCAAGTCTATCTACAAGCCTTCTAGGGTAGTCACGAGGAATCAACTTCCAAGCCTGCTTCCTCTCGAAGACTTGTCCTTTAAATTTTGCATAATAAGTCCGTTAAAACAATTCCTTTAATGTTTCGGTTTAAGTACTTCTACATGTAATAGAACATCTTCTTTGTTGAATAAATATTCCAAAAGGAAGACATGTTTTGTATGTAGAAGTAAATTTCATTTAATTAAGGATTGTGATTTCTATGAGCAAAGATTGGGTGTATGTGCTACTCACAGTGAAACCTAGACCAAGTGTGGACCAATGTTAATAATATACCACCTTATGTCCCACAAGCTACTTGTACTAACTCTCCTTGGAGGAGATCAAATGATAGACCTTATGTGCAACCTACTAGCCCATTCTTTAAACATGGTTGTTGGCCCGCATATGTTGACTCTATGAATGATGGGAAAGGATGTCGAGGCATCGCATCAAGTCCTCAAGAGTTGTTCTTGGAATAATAAGGACCTAAATTTCAATGGAAACCCAAGAACAATGGTGGATCTTTCTCATCTGCTAGAACTAAATCTTATGATCCACAAGGCAGGTTCAAGTCAGCAATGACTTGAGCCTCCTTTGTATACTAACATTCCTTTGTATATATTTTTGTTACTATAGGATCATCCTCTTAAGCATAAAGATATTGGTATTGTTGATAGTGGTTGTTCAAGAAGTATGTCTGGAAATAGAGATATGATGCACAATTTTGTTCCTATTGAAGTAGGAGGCAATGTGACTTTTGGTGGAACTGATGGTAGAATCACTAGGAAAGGCACCATCAAGACACCTCTACTGAATTTTGAGAATGTGTACTATGTTAGGGAACTTTAGCACTTCAACTTGTTCTCAGTCTCACAAATTTGTGACACCAAGAACCAGGTACTCTTCTCTGAAGATGAATGTCTTGTTCTTTCTAAAGAGTTCAAGCTTCCAGAAGATACTTCAATTCTGCTAAGAGTTCTTCGAACTCACAATCTATACACATTCAACCTCAATGAAGTTCATCCTGAAGGTGACCTCACTTGTTTGGTGGCTAAAGCATCCTTGGATGAGTCTACCAAATGGCATAGGAGAATGGCTCATGTGAATTTCAAGACCATAAACAAACTCTCTAAAATGGGTCTTGTTGAAGGTCTTCCTCCTAAGTTTTCTCCAATGATCATAATTGTGTTGCATGCAACAAAGGGAAACAACACGTAGCCTCCTACAAAGCTATCATTTGCTATGAGCATTATTTCGAGCCTCTTCATTTGTTACATATGGATCTATTTGGTCCAACTCAAGTCGAAGCATTGATCACAAGTATTTTGTTTGGTTATCATCGATGGCTATAGCAGATTTTGTTGGGTGTTCTTTCTAAGGACTAAAGATGAAACATCTCCAAAGGTCTTGAAGACTTTATCACCCTTGTTGAAAATCATTGAACAAGAAGGTTAGGGGAATTCGGTGTGATAATGGGACGAGTTCAAGAATGCTATTATTATAGAACTCAGTAGGTCTAAAGGATAAAGAGGACTATAGCAATCCAAGAACCCCGCAACAAAATGGGGTAGCGAAAGAAAGAATAGGACCTTGATAGAGGTCGCAAGATCAATGCTTGCACTCTAAATTGCCCACTATATTCGGATCGAAGTCATGGCACTGACTTGCTATGTGCTAAACAGTCTCCATTACTAGACCTCACCTCGTAACACCATATGAGCTTCTCTTTGGGAAGTTTTAGGAATTAGAAATTCCGGTATTAAAGAGTCACCACCTCAAGTATATGTAATCGTTAGAAAGCTCGTAGTCGTAGTTATTTTATGTTAAGTAGTTCTTAGTTAAGTAACACCGTGGAGGACGGACGGGTCTTTACCCATCAGATGCCCGATCCACGACCCGTTGTGTGGCGTTTATTGTAATACTATAAATACTCTCTACCTCCCAAGGTAGAGAGTTGGAGCTCATAATAATATCTTTCACCTTCTCTCACTAAGTTCCCTAAACCTCTAACTTTCTCTCTCTAAAACACTCTTGTACACCTACTTGTGTTAATGGTTTGATGTGTATGTGAAATCAATATCCTACAATTGGTATCGAGCCATGGTTAGATCATATCTTACATATCTTTGGATTTCTAGTGGTTTTAGGTGGTTTTGAGTTTGAAAAGTTTAGTGGTTTTGCATCATTTGGTTGATTTCTAGTGTTAAAGTTTGGATTTTGGTAGTACTTTTGTGTTTAGAATCATCTCAAGTGTTTAGGTTTTGATTTAGAAGGTTTGAATCATAGTGGTTGGGTTGTCTTTGGATTGAAAAGTGGTGCTTATGTGTTTTTCATGCTAGCGACTTGAGCCACGGAAAGGTATTCTTGGTAGCGACTTGCTTTACAATTTGGTAGCGAGTTGTTGTTTAACACCTTAGCGAGTTGAGCTAGCGACTTGTCTATTGAGACAAGCCGACAAAAAGTACAGTTAGTGGACTCCCCACTACGAGTAGCGACTTGGTTTAAGTTAGCGACTTGTACCTTATATTGTTAGCGACTTGGTGTTAGCAAGTTGGTACCTAGCGAATTGCTATTTAGCGACTTGAATATTTAGCGACTTGGTGCTTAGCGAATTGCTGCCAAAATCTTGTTAGCGACTTGGATTGTAGCGAGTTGTTATATAACGACTTGGAACTTTAGCGACTTAGCACTTAGCGACTTGGTTCACAATTTTCCTAGCGACTTGAGTGATTTCCTTTAAATACGGTTTTCTCTTGATTCAAGAAAATCCGTGAAAGAATCTATTTCCGGTTTAATCATAGAGTTATAAAATCTCGCTTAACTTGTCATCATGTCTACCAACGCTCCAACAATCATCTCCATCACTGCCGAGGATGTTCAAGCAAATGGCTCGGATACTCGTCACCCATGCTTGACAAAATGACTATGACTCTTGGGCTCAACGAATCGATTGTCTTGTCTTGGAAAAGGAAATGGGTTAACATTCTCAAATCCATTGATGAAGGAACTTACCGAGTTGAAACTACTAGAGATGTACTTGATATCTTCAAGATGGAACTTTGATTTACGGAATGGATGGACCAAAGATGTATGATGAGCTTGACGATAAGGGAAAAATAGATTCGATGCGATATCCGAGCTTCCAACATTATATTGCAAGGTCTACCAAAGGACATCTACAAGCTTATCAATCACAACACCGAGGCAAAAGTTGTATGGGATAATGTCAAGATGCTTCTCTCGGTTCGAGCTAACTGTTGAAGACCGAGAATCACAAATTGTATGATGAATTTGAGCACTTCAAGATGAAACCGGATGAAAGTGTCTATGAGTACTATGTGAGATTTCATAAGTCGGTGAATGACATGAGGAACATCGAATGACTATGCCTAACATTCACCGAACTCAAAGTTTGCAAACAACATGAATCCCGAATGGCACAAATTTGTTACTACGTGAAGCTCACTAAAGGATTGAAGAATACGAATTATGAGCAACTCTATGCCTTCCTTCTTCAAAATGAGAGGCATGCCATGTTTGAAAAGAGGATTCTAGATCGGTTCAAAGCTCGGGGAGAAGCAAGTTCAACTAATGACTCAACCGCCTTCTACTCAAACATCGGAATCACAACCAAAGCCTCACAAGTCATACCTATGGGTAATGGCAATCACAAACTCATTCCCGATCCCATGTTCAAACAAGCCGATGCTAATGCACATGGGGAAACTTCATTAATCAACTAGCTCTTGATTAGTCAAAACATGAACTCTCTTCACACCAACAATAATCTCATAACGCCTCCAATCCACACAATCAAGCCACCGATCGAGATGGGAAGGTTATGGTGCCACTTCAAGAACGGCAGTACAAACAAGCAAGAGGTGGAGCGGTAGAGGTTATGTTGGTAATCGAATCGAGGAAGGAATGGAAATCAAGGTCAAGCTAAGCCGATCAAATGCTATAACGTGGTGGTGAGGACACATTGTAAGGAACCGCACATCTCCAAAGCGTCCACGAATCGCCGATTACTTGAGAGATAAGATGTTGCTTGTACAAGCTCGGATAATGGTGCTTTGGATGAAGAGGAGTTGTTGTTTCTTGATGAGGCAATGCCAAGACCTATGATGCGAGATGTGGATGAGCGGCCAATTCAGAGATAGGTCACAATCATCGAATGCCTTTCAAGTCGCGATTGTGATGCATACGACTGATGTGGATGATGGACCTACTGCACACACAATTTTTATGGCTAGCATTTCTCCAATGGTTTCTCCCAAGGTCTCTTCTTCACCACAAGCTGGCCCATCCAAAGACAAACTCATCTCAGAGGTATTAAAACTATACGATAATGTTGATGTGCAAAAGATGCATGACAAAGTACAATCAACTGAAACTATTGAATCAAATATTGAAAATATGGGTAATATCAATGTTGTCCCATATGATCAATATGTGAAACAAAGTAATAGTGAGGCTGTACCAAGTAATGCATCTTCCGCAGTCAATAATGACTATGTCTTTGATGAATTCACTGCATATGCTCCTGATGATTCTATTGCCTCTGAACTAAATGCCTATAAAGAACGTGTTGCGATTTATGAACAACGTGCAAAATTTGAGTTGACCACCCGTGAAGCGTGAAATGGATGACCAAATGCGATAACTATTAGAAAAAGTAGGTTTAGAGAAGAAGTATTAAAACAAGAGTTAAACTCCTTACAAGAAAAGCTTTCTAAAACGGCTAAGCAAAAGCAAGAACTTCAAGAAAATGTTAAAATGCTTAAGCAAGAATTCGAGTGCTAAGGAATCAAAACTTTTGAATGAGTTTTCTAATCTAAAACCTTGAAAACAAGCTTGAAAATAAGTTTTACGTACAAGGAAATACCATTCAGATCGCTTCACTTAATCACTAAGCATTGAGTCTTAAGCGATAAGCATAGCATTCCCTTGTTGAGGAACCAAATCCAGAGGTCATTAAAAGGCTAGAAATGCTCATAAGGTTCTTTATGATGGCAATGAAATCCTTAAACCTAGACAGAAACCTAGTTGCGTTGAGTGCACCGAGGAAGATAAGAAATCGATGAAGTCACTAGGAAAAGATGAACAAGAAATTAAATGATCCTAAATGTAAAGAGAAGAAAATAAAGATCACACCCCATGATTACAAGAAGGAAAACTAGATTTCCTTGAACATGTTTAGCCTCGACATTGTTGACTCCGAACAAGTTTTCCGGAAATGGACTTAGATAAGCATAAAGTCGAAAATATTGTTGAAACAAACCCTCCCTTAGGAAAATGCCTAGAGCGATGTGTATCCTCCTAATACTCCAATGCATCTTGTTCCTAGAACAATTGCCACTAAAAGCAAGACCTTAATTAGTCAATATGTTATCTTTCAACTATTTGTTGATTTTGAGAAAACTTGCAAGAAAAGGATCACACCCATCGGTATAATCAAGGGAAAGGGGTTTTGAGCAAACTAAAGAATGCTATTTAATCGAGGTCATGCCTTTCTTTAAACAACTAAAAGATCATTTTGAGAGTCTTAAAAAGGGATGCATTCGATATTAAAGAAATGGAAAAGGAATTTGATGCAATGATTGTTGAGGTTAGTGACTATGAGATAGAATTAAAATATAAAGAGATTGAGAGGAAGAACTTGCATACATTAAATGAGAATCGATTTATGAATGTATTGCTCAAGATGTGTTTTTCATCGCAACAAATTGTTCCATTAATGCTTCTCAATTTCATGAATTATCTGTTGCTCGAAAGTCTCCCATGATCGTGTCATTGAGCTTGAAACAACAAATTCAAAATTGCATGAGAAAATAGAACAGGATGATCATGATAACTTGGTCAAACATTATTCTAAATTAGAAGTTGAACATCTTGCTTTGCAATTAAAACATCAACATCTCAAAGAAAATGTTAAAACCTCAAATATCAAGACATCCTCGATGCTCCGAGTTTGATGCGCTTTTGAAATTAACAAACGTGATGAACAAATTCGAGCTCATTATAACACGATCAAAAAAGTTGAAAGCCCAAATTTCTCAATTAAAGGGTGAAAAGAAGGATGTGACAGGTTCCCATATGCCTCCACCTTTAGATTCTCATAATTTCCAACTTTAAAACATAATTGATAACTTGCAAAAGGAAAATGATTGTTTTAAAGAAGAAATTGAAAAGGTTAATGATCAAAACAATGAGTTATGTGATTCATTTAAAGTTAATCATGATAAACAAATTGAAAAGATAACTTCTTTACTTAACGATATTGAGAATCTAAAGAGTCGTGAAAGGAAAGTTGTCAATCCCCAATTGCAAATACTGTATCTAAGGTTTTGCTTGTAATAAATATGTTATCGATATGTTATATATTCCCCTCCCATTAGGAATAATGAACTTGCACATAAAACATATCTCTCACACCTTAAGGACAACCTAGAATGTCTCCGTGAGATTGTTGAAGATGAAAGATTAGAAAACCTTTTGATAGTACTATAGCCTATGCATGCATGGATGCCAAACGATCTCGAACTTCTACTCTTTAGAGTATGTAATTGTCAGCAAGTCAATCCCTTGAAATCTAGCAATAAAGCAGATAGAATAGTTGTGCCTTGTTCTATGCCTTCAAAGCCAAGCATGTGACCTTGATATGCCTTGTTCCATGTCAAAATTCAAGCAAGCAACCTTAGATGTGCCTCCTAGAATTTCGGATCCCAAAGACTTCTAGACCAAATGCAAATAGTAGTGAAACCATGTAATGTTCCCATCGTTATTTCTACAGATGTTAAGATTGACACTAAAGTTAGCGGGTCAAAGTCTAGAAGCAATGCAAAGAAGGATAGGATTACGCAAACTAAAAATGTTAATGATAAGGAAGTGAAAGAACACCATAGGGACAAGAAGTTTGATTTGAACAAAAGAATCGTGTTAGTTCTAGTATTAGCTCTAAGCTTATCGAAATTAATTCGAGGCCTCATGTCGTCTGCAAAACATGTAAAAATGTTTATTTTCCGTAATCATGATAAATGTGATGTGTTATTTCCGAGGTCTAAGATTCATAACCCGCTTAAGAAAGTTTGGAGAGCAAAAGCAGTTAAGCAATCACGAAACCTACTGTGGAATGTGTTTACAAATGTAGGATTTCGGTGGAAGCCCACAGGTCGAATATTTACAAATGGCAAACCTTACCCTCGCCTAGATCCACTATGCCTAGAATAGTGCACATAAGGTTTGGAAGCCAACCGGTAGAATAATCCCATTAAGCACAAAATGTCATTTGACTAAGTCCGATGCTTCTACTAGTTCACTCTCCTAGGAATAATGCCATTGCATCTAGGGTTTCTGCGATTCAAAGATTGTTTGTGCTAACCAAAAGGAACCCATCAACGACGCGGGGATCCAATGTTTCCAATTCTCTATCTTCGTCTACATTGTCCAAAGCGTGTCGTATAAATCGTCCCTTGGTATTTGGATTCGCGGCTCTAAACATATGACCGGGCTCTTAACATATCTGCTCAAATCGGGCTCTTAATCGATGACGTCTGCTCAAATCGATTCAGCCTCGTATTCATCATTATGGCGTCTGAAGATAACACTTCAGCCCCGTTCCTCATAGAAAAGAAAAGTGTACGCTCTTACGTGCGCTTTATCTTCAACTAATAAGAAATTCTCTCATGAATGCCCATATTCATCTACATTCTTCATCAACAAGCTTCATATTTTCCATGCTCATTTAGTCATCAAGTGGATCTACGCTCATTGGTGTATACTCTTATTCACTTGTTAAATCAAAATGGCAACTTTAGATGCAATTTTGAGGGGAGAAGAGTGAATATACTACATGATGATGGATGTTTGAATAATGGTTATACGACTTAATTTTTGATGATGATGAGTGTATATTCTTTTTGATGAAGAGTGAATATACTAAGGATAACTGGGATTTGTTTTGATTTTTGATGACTCTCCTCCAACGCCTAATGCTTCACTTACTAAGGATAAATGGGAATCAATGTTTGGGATTCATTGTTTTTCAAAGATATGTTTGATGAGTACTTTCAACCTCCGACGAATGTTGATCATCCAGCTTCTGAAGCTCATGCTCCGGTTTCTATTGACTCAACTGGTTCACCATCTAAGAAGTACTTCTTGGAATTCTCAAGAAACCTTATCTCCAGTTATTTCACAAGGCGTTTATAATGACTATCATGATATTGTAAGTTGCACTATTGAATAATGATCCGCTCTTTGGTATTCCCATGCCAAATCTTCACGGATTGTTGTTCATGGATAATGATCCGCTATTTGGTATTCCTTTGCCAAATCTTTACGGATTATTGTTCCTCTCATTGTGCACGCTATAAATCAACCACATGAACATTAAGGAAAATGACTACCTCATTCGCTCGAATACATTTGTGGTGAATCTTCCAATCGGTCTCTACATGTATACCTTTAGGAAGAATGCATTAATGTTGAAATCATTTGTTCCGGTTCATTCGGTGGATCGACGTACATCCGGTTGTACGTTTATTCAAGTGTTGGGCATTTGACACAAGTCGATTACTTGAGTTAATCAATTATCACTTATTTGAGATTGAAGTTAAATTTCAAAGGCGTGTTCTTATTTGATAACTTGCTCGGGTCTAAGAATTTTAAGTTGAAGACTTGGTTTATCTAGTTACCACCGTCGGGATGGATGGTTGAAGATCCGTTAACTATCACTTTAAGGAGTTACGTAGTTTTACTCAAAGGACACACGAATATGACGTTGTGGATAATTGCAAGAGGTGTTAAAGTCTCATACTTTGGTTGAGTGTTGAGTACTTAGATATTTGCTTGAAGCATAAATTCTACAACGTTTCTTCCAACATTAGTGCAAGCTTAAGATGCAAATGCAGGAATTCTTCTTTAGTTTCAAGTTTGGTATATCAGTTTTCTTCATCGATGGTCACTTCAAATTGTCTACATATGGGTTGATAAAGATAGTCGAGAGAGTTTCTATCGCGGTGGTCCTATGGCTCTGGACAATCCATTCTGGACCCGCACTTCAAAACAAATCCTATTGGTTCATCCCTTGTACCATTTCCTCCCCAAAGACTCCATATGTACCTCCATCGAAGATGATTTAAGAAAATTGTTTGATCCTATGTTTGATGAACTCTATGAGCCAAGTGCTAATGAATCAATTCCCACAACAGAGGTCGCTTTATCCAAGTAAATGATGTTGATCCTTGGCCTCAATATC
This sequence comes from Chrysanthemum lavandulifolium, assembly GCA_022545495.1. Classification (NCBI taxonomy): domain Eukaryota; kingdom Viridiplantae; phylum Streptophyta; class Magnoliopsida; order Asterales; family Asteraceae; genus Chrysanthemum; species Chrysanthemum lavandulifolium. Next base: position 74,932,658 of record CM040241.1, on the reverse strand, counting down.
ATTAAGCCAAGAAGCGCTGTTGCGATCACTATGTCTCATCAACAAATCATCAATCATCGAGTGTACATCAGGGAATGGTATCTGGCATCAACAATGAAGAAAATCCCTTTGCTACTCATGAAGATGCTCCGTTTGAAAATATATTTGCACCTAAATCATCCTCGAACCATCTTCATCGGAGAAGTCGATTCAACTACTTCAGCCCCTCAACTACAACCACATGAACACCTCGTAAAATGGACTCACGATCATCCATTAGACAACATCATTGGAAACCCATCTCGTCCAAGATCCACACGTAAACAACTTGCAATAGATGCCTTATGGTGCTTCTTCAACTCCGTACTATCAAAGATCGAACCAAAAGATGTTAAAAGCGCCATGGATGAAGATAATGGTTCAATGCCATGCAAGAAGAAATTCATGAGTTTGATCGACTTGATGTATGGGAATTAGTACCTACTCCAGATTGTGCTATGATAATTGCTCTAAAATGGATCTTCAAAGTAAAACTTGATGAGCATGGTGATGTGTTAAAGAACAAGGCTCGATTGGTTGCTAAAGGATATCGTCAAGAGGAGGGTAGTGACTTTGAGGAGTCATTTGCTCCTGCTGCTCGAATCGAGGCAATCGTAATCTTCTTGGCTAATGTTGCTAGTAAGAACATGGTAGTCTATCGATGGACGTAAAGACGGCATTCTGAATGGAGATCTTAAAAAGTCGCTCTATGTCGCCCAACTTGAAGGCTTTGTGAATCCCGAGCATCCTACTCACGCTTATCGTCCGAGAAGGCTCTATACGGTTTAAAGCAAGCTCCAAGGGCATGGTATGATCGCTATCAAAGTTTCTTCTATCTACCGGATTCAAAGAAAGGAGCAGTTGATCCAACATTGTTCACCGAAGTCGAGCAAACATTTAATTCATGTTCAAATTTATGTTGATGATATCATCTTTGCCTCGACTGACCCTAATGAGTGTGACCGTTTTCAAATGAAATGGGTTCTAAATTTCAAATGTCAATGATGGGACAAATGTCATTTTTCTTAGGACTACAAATTTCACAAAGTCCCGGAGGCATTTTCAGAAATCAATCTAAATATGAAAATGAGATTTTAAAGAAATTTGGATTTGATTCAAGTGACCTGCTGACACTCCCATGATTGATCGTACCAAACTAGATGAGGACCACTCGGGGATCATGGTAGACCAAACGAAATATCGTAGTATGATTGGATCCCCGATGTACCTCACGGCTAGTAGACCGGACATCTTGTTCATTTGTTTGCATGTGTGCTAGATACCGTGCTAAGCCTACTAAAAAGCACCTTGAAGCGGTTAAACGGGTCTTCGGTATCTCCAAGGAACCATCAATATGGGACTTTGGTACCAAGGACACCGGTATGTCACTAACGACCTATGCGAGATGTTGATCATGCAGATGTCAAGATACTCGTCAAATACGTGCGGAGGTGCTCGCTTTTGGGAGATAAGCTTGTGGTGGTCTTCAAAGAAGCAAATGAGTACTCCTATTTCCTCTAGAGGCAGAATACATAGCCATGTCATCTTGTTGTGCTCAAATCCTTTGGATGAGATCTCAATTAATGACCATGGCTTTGTATTTAACAAAATCCTCATCTTGTGATAATAAAAGTGCTATTGCTCTTTCATGTAATAACGTTCAACACTCAAGAGCTAAGCATATCGACATTCGACATCATTTCATCGGGGAACAAGTGGAAAAGGTGTGGTGGAACTCTATTTTGTGAGGTCCGAATATCGCTTAGCGACATCTTCACCAAAGCTCTTCCAAGAGAACGTTTGAGTTCAAACTTCCACGACTAGGCTTGAAAAGCCTTCAACCGAAACACTCAAATGTCTTCAGGAGGAAGACGAGGAGTAAAGGTCTATGCTCATCTATCTCTTGTATATATCTATTCGAAAAACAAAATACAAAATTATAAAACCCTCAAAAATCAAATAGAAAAATATAAAACCTTCAAAATCCATAAAAATATGAAAAATTCGAAAAAAAATCTTCAAAAAATATTGTCAATTTGTTATGTTTTTTCTTTCCCGATTCGACTATATCTACGGTCTTTGTGCTGTCATTCAAAGAATGACACAGGACTTTAGATGTTGTTCGAATTCTTATATATATATATATATATATATATATATATATATATATATATATATATATTGAGAGAAAGAAGAAAAATGGTTTATTGTCATTTCAGCAAGAACCACTTTTTAAAGAAAAAACGAGCCATTCTTATCATGTTTTCAAAATTCCATGCTCGATTCTATAAACATTTATCTGCTTAAAACTAATTGCTTTGAAAAATAACTCAATCTCTATTTTTGATAATCATCTGGACTTATTTGTCAAAACATCAATCTTTCAATCAACAACCTATGTCATTGATTTAGGGGGAGAATGATTTCAATTAAATTAAAAGGTTATTTGGTATTTAATTGTTTTCAAAAGATATTCATGCATGTTTTATCAATGGAGTTTAAAGTTTTAAAATCCGATCCTTATCAGTTAAAACGCTTTCATTATCAAGTCACAATTCTCCTCAAAAGCTTTCAAAATCAATTTAAATCAATAAGAGATCACAAATCTCAAATGATCTGATAATTGTGATCGGGGGAGAATGTGTGATTTAAATTGGATTTAAACTGATAATTCGGTAAATGGTTTTATAAGGACGTACATGCTATCCTTTCCACATGTGACAAACGATTTCAAATTTTCCATGCACATGTTGAGGGGAGCATCTATCTTAAACCTATGATTTGAAACGTGATCACTTATCTCAATGTGCGGGTTCCTCTAGTATGTGCAAAACTCTTTTCAATTCTCGAGGCACATATTGAGGGGAGCAAAATCATGAAAACCTCATCCTTCCCAAAATGCTTTATCTACTTGATTCGATTAGGAAGTGATGTTGATATCTTTTAGAAAATGGTAATCAAAGAAGTTAATTCTTCCTCTTGCCTCCGTGTGCAAAACGATTTCAAACATTTTGCACATGTTGAGGGGGAGCACTTGTTCTAAAAATATCAAAAACAATTCAGGTACAAAATGTTTTGATAATATATCACAAGTATCTGGATTGATTTTCAAATGGTTTTCAATTGGTTCCAAATGGCATATGAACAATACCAAATAGACCGACCAACTTTACTTTATGTACGGTGATATAAGGATGATAAGGTTAGGTATGTATTCCCATGATCCGCCAGAACCGGAGGGATCTACCCAGGAACTACCCACTAGTTAGTGTAGAGTTCTTAGGTATGATGATAAAAGGAGAAAATGAGATATGGGAAGAGTGCGAGACCGAGCTAGTAATCGGAATAAACCCAACAAGGTTCTAGCTATGAAGTCTCGGTAAGCATTGAAGGGGTTGAAAAATTAAAAAAATTGAATGTGAAAAGGGTGAAAACAAATAGCCTCCATATATTCAACCTTAGAGGCGGCCGGGTTCAATTCATATGCTACCGATGGTAACATCGGTATTGAAGACAAGGCGTCATGGACCCGATGGCGCACTGCACTTCAACTTTCCAAACCACTCAAGTTCCTCTTAAAGGACTTGTTTCATTCTCACGGGGAACCGACATTATCTATCAAGGAGACCCTCTCCTAGTCTCCCATGGGATCCAAATATGCACATATTGAGTCTAGAGCCACGAGATCATCAATAAATCTCATTAGGACACTTTCAATGAAGACTCTGTTTCACACAATGTGGAAGAGATTATATCTTGAGTCCCACGTATTATCCTTGTGGTATTGCGAACATCCGAGTGATATGCAAACATATTCACAATGAAGATGGAAAGCCCTCGGAGCCATCATCAAACAAGCTCTGGTGGGTGGCATGTGAGATCTATTCAATAGATCAACCATGTGACAACCGAGCGAAACAATGGAGCGATTCAATCTTTGAATCAATCACGGTTCGAGTTATGGATTGATGGATACCTTTGAAAAACCGGTCATTGTGCTTAAAACTCTTTTCTTTAGCACATCGACCGTGTCTGAATATTTCAAATCAAAAGGTGTTTATGATTGATAATTGATTTTCATTAAAACTTTCGTTGTATTGCAAAACAATTTCTATTGAGCAATACACGATTGTTTTTCAAATATCTTTTCATCAATCGGTGAATCTCTATTCGATGTTTCACTCGCTCCGTGTTGTCTTCTTTGAGACGTTCGGTTTGAGAACAATTAGAGCATTGCGAAACCCCGTCAAGGAAATTCTTGAATTATACCGATCACGAGCGATACTTGTACCGATCAGCGAGGAACCGTGGGTCGTGTACCTCGATTCAACGAAGTGATCAAAGACACTTTAGTGCGCTTTATTGCTAATGTTGTATGCAGTACACCCGGCGTTTGCGGTGATCGAATGAAGCGGCCAATCCATAGCCGCATGCTCACTTAACACATTCATCACAAAAGAAATCATGATTAGTGCATTAATGACTCGATATTTTCACTCCATGCTTACGCTTTCTGCTGCGCCAATATCATGAATCAACGAAAGCTTCCGCTACTCGATGAGAAGATTTCATGATCCGAATGTGAGCATGTCGGTCCGAAAGTCACAACATCACATAATACCAACACCACAATAGATGTTTCGTAGATTTTGTTGGTGATGATCTCAAAAGTCGGCTCAAAATTATTATCACGTGGATCGGTAAAGACCTCCACTTGGATTAACCAAACATGCAATGAGTAGAATCAATGACTACGAGCTTGAACAAAGTACTACATCAAGAATGCAAGAACAACGGTTAATGTAATATCTGTTTGTATTCAATGTAATTTGAGTATATGTTTGAGGTGACCTCCTTGGGAGATTGTTAGGAATTAGAAATTCCGGTATTAAAGAGTCGGTCACCTCAAGTATATGTAATCGTTAAGCTCGTAGTCGTAGTTATTTTATGTTAAGTAGTTCTTAGTTAAGTAACACCGTGGAGGACGGACGAGTCTTTACCCACCGATGTCGGATCCACGGCCCGTTGTGTGGCGTTTATTGTAAGATTATAAATACTCTACCTCCCAAGGTAGAGTTGGAGCTCATAATAATATCTTTCACTTTCTCTCACTAAGTTCCCTAAACCTCTAACTTTCTCTCTAAAACACTCTTGTACGCCTACTTGTGTTAATGGTTTGATGTGTATGTGAAATCCATATCCTACGGAAGGTTCCACCATTCATTACCTCAAACCTTTTGGTTGTCAAGTGACCATTCTAAACACCGATCCGTTGGGGAAGTTTGATGAGAAAGGCGATGAGGTTATATTGTGGGTTATTCAGACATAGCAAGGCTTACAGAGTGTACAATTTATCCGCCAAGAAGATAGGAGACTTTGAACACGAGATACATGGAAGATAAGCCCAATGTTCAAGACGAGGGTCATGTGTGGTCTTTTGACCTTGACTACTTAGCGACTATTTGGGTTATACTAGACATATGGCTAACCAAAGTGCGGGTTCTCAAGAGTCTCCCACTAACAATGCAGTACCTTAGATCTTGACTCGAGAAAGTGAATTTGAAGATAATGAACAACCTATACTTGTGCCTTCTTTCTCCCTAATAATATTGCGTGTAGCACCTCTAGAGATACTTCGATGAAAGTGAAGATGCATCACATTATCTTGAGGACCTTGCTAGGCTTGAGACTCAAGAGTTTGCACTAATCTTGAAGCGAGAAGGTGAATGGGGAGCTTGCAAATGAGGCCATCGATGGAAACCATGTTTCTGGCGACACCGATCTGATCTCTCCCATCGTCATCAAATCTCTGAAGGCTCGGTATGTGTCTACTCCTATTCCTTCTAAAGTGTCCACGGACTTTGGTGAACCTATACTCGCTTTCCAAGACCTTGGATCTTGGAAATCATCAACCCAACTGCATTTTCACCTCACCTTCCTATGACACAACTTTTGTACCAACTGTGTCTAATCTTGAACCTTCCATTGAAGTCAACCCCATCGCTACTAAAAGAATCAACATCACTCACCCTCAATCAACATTATTGGTGACATTCTAGCACTGTTAGAACTCGAAGGGCTATCTCTAGTCCTAAATTTGGACAAAGTTGCTTTTCTCTTATGTCTCAAATCGGCAAAGAGACAATCACATGACTTCAAGCATTGTGCATTTGCGTGTTTTCTTTCTCAAGTAGAACCAACCAAGTGTCACTCAAGCTCTTGAAGACTCAAGTTGGATTGAAGCAATGCAAGAAGAAATGCAGCAGTTTCAACACCAACAAGTTTGGATCTTGGTACCATTACGGATGGCAAATATGCTATTGGAACTAAATGGATTACGAAGAACAAAAGAGATGCAAGGGGTGTGGTTATTAAAACAAAGCAAGATTAGTAGCTCAAGGTTACAGCAAGAGGAAGGATTGATTATGATGAAGTGTTTGCACTGTTGCTAGAGTAGAGGCTATTCGAATTTTCTTGGCCTATGCATCCTACATGGGCTTCATCTTTGTGTCGGATGGATGTTAAAGGTGCTTTTACGTATGGTGAGATAGAAGAGGAGGTTTATGTCACTCAACCTAAAGGATTTGAAGACCCGGATCATCCTAATCATGTTTACAAGGTGGTTAAAGCTCTCTATGGACTACATCAGGGCACCAAGAGCATGGTATGCTAGGCTTTCATCATTTCTGTTTGAAGCATGGCTACGTAAGAGTGCCATTGATAAGACTCTTTTACGAATAAGAACTCGGCGGACATCATACTTGTGCAAGTGTATGTGGATGACATCATTTTGGATCCACTAAAGAAGCTTGGTGGGGAATTTGAGGCCGATGAAGGAGAATTTCATATGAGTGCTATGGGGAGCTTACTTTCTTTTGGGTCTCCAAGTTCGTGAGAAACAAGATGGGATATTTATCGGTCAAGATAAATATGTGAGGACATTTGAAGAAATTTGGTATGGAAGGTGTCGAATCGCCACAACACCTTATGAAGTTCCAAAACAAAACCAACAATGAACCAGATCTACACAGAATGTTCATTTATACTGAATCAATGATTGGTTCATTAATGCATCTAACGACTTCAAGGCACGATATTACTTTTGTTGTGAGTGTTTGCTCTCGAAATCAAGTCACTCCACTTACTTCCCATCTCAATGCGATCAAGAAGATCTTTAAGTACCTCAAAGGACAACCTCATTTAGGCCTTTGGTACCCAAAAGAGTCTCCTTTTAAGTTGGAAGCATATAGTGATAGTGATTATCTTTGGTGCAAATCTGGATAGGAGATCCACAACCTGGAGGTATGTCAATTCCTTGGAAAGAGATTGATTTCTTGGCGGTCAAGAAACAAACCATTGTGGCTACCTCGACTCATGAAGCGAGTATGTTCTTCTTTGCAAATTGATGTGGACGGTCCTTTGGATTCAAAATAAATTGTTGGATTATGGTACAACTTCATGAACACAACACTTTTATTGATAATAAAAGTACCATATGCATTGTCAAAATCTAGTTTTCACGGTGAGAACCAAACATATTGAAATCAGGCACCACTTTATAAGAGATGCATATGAAAACATTCGATAAAAGTGGCTAAAATTCATCTGAGATGATAATGTGGTGATCACATTAACAAAGCTTTTGATGGACCAAGGTTTCAACACCTTGTGGTCAATATTGGAATGCTTAACCATAGCGCAAAGTTTAAGGAGGCATAAACCTCGGGGAGGCATATGCCTCGGGGAGGAATTTGTAGTAAACTTTGTGTATATTACATTTGCTAACACTAACTTGCTAATAATTTTTAGTATGTTTTGTCTCGTTTTGTTCTTGTGTTTCTCTGAGTTTGTTTTGCAGTATGCCCTGTTCAGTTCAAGTTCATCAAGTGTGGTCCTTTGGTAAATGGTCAAGTAAGCTTAAAGCTTGTTTCCTCTGAAAGCTAAGTACTGAAGTGAGCAATTTGTTTCCACCAAAGATAAAGTAATGAAGACAAGTTCTGAAGTTAAAATTGTTCATTCATTCATTCAAGTTACAGCTTACAGCTTACAACTTGCAATCAACTTCAATGCAACTACAAGAAAAGTACTATACATGATCTACTAATCCTATTCTAGTTCATAGAGAATAGTCCAACGGTACTTTGGATATGCATTCGTGAAGTCTTGCATAACCACATTCCTTATCTCGATGGTTGGATATGCATGACCGATGCGACGAAGATGCTAAGGATCAAAATGGGAAGGATGGATTGATGCAACGATGATGATGAAGATGACGCGCGTGTCCTTTGTGCTTCATCTACTTGGTTTCACCAAAAGCAATCCATCTACCTTCCTTAAGCTCTTCCTCTATCTGAAGTGTGAAGATGCACCAAAACATGGCGCGGGTGGAAGCAAGCACCACCTCCCTTTCGGCACGAGGCCTTTGTTGAGGTTGAGGTCTTTGGAGGTTGGGAGTAAGAAGTTATCTCGATAGTGGGTTCCTGCGAGTCATCGGAAGACTCACTGGATCCACTACACTATCATCTTGAAGAAGGAGAAATAGGGATGTCGAAGGGCGGTCGGTGGACATGACCAAAACCGCAGGAAATCACTGGATGATGATGATGATGATGGAGAAGAGGTTGGGTTAACAACCTCGGTATAGTATTCATAGTTAATTTTGGTTGATTGGGTTTGTGATGATACTAGGGTTTGTGATGGTAATTGGGGTAAAATTATGTGAGAGAAGTATGCATTGGGATGATTAAATAGGCGGATGCAAGGGTTAATGTAATTTAATGCGAGTTAGTTGTACGGCAACTCTAGAATCTTTCGAAGATATTCTAGTCTTGGGGTGGTTTCTGTGAAGTATATTATTTCAAATGATTGGCTATTGTTTATTGAGCGTTATTTTGTCGTTGGTCATGTTGAAATACACATAGGATATGGTCAACTAAAGTTCTCATAATTTTGACTATATTCTTGGTAGCGCTACCATTTCTCTAATCGCATTTCTTCCACTTCAAAAGAAACAATTCCTCTTCTCCTACATCCAAAAACTCTTGATTCAAAAAAATCATAACCCTAAAATCACATATCTCTCATGGCTCTTCAATTCAAGAGATCACAATAAAGTTGCATTTACAGGTAAAGCAAAGGCGATGAATTGTATGAACCAATGGTGGAGTTCTGAAGCGGTCTAAGATTCACTATGCCTAACACATTCCCCTAATGCGATTTATGAATCGTTGGTTAAACAATTTTGGGAATCTGTTGAAAACGCGATGAATCGAGAGATTGTTCTGTTGATTGATGAAGCGAGCACGTGGTGACGGAGGACGATAAGGAGAAAGCTTAGTTTGGATGATCTTGATGGGGTTTATCACTCAAGTGCGGAGGAGATTCTCTCCAGGTGAGAGCCATTGGGTATCAAGGTACAAGACGGACATATGGTTGAAAAGCATTTTTGCCCTATGTGGAGATTTTTGTTCACACTGCTTGATGCATTAGCAACAAATCGGGCGTGGGATCAATTCTCTCATGATTGGCTTGTGGTATTGTGTGTCTCATGGGATAACTTATAATTTTTCTAAATTTATTTTTGATAATATGGTTGAAAATATAAATAGGAAACAACATAAGTTTTAATGTACCCTAGATTCTTACAAATAATCATAGACACCTCTACCCAAGTCCAAGCCTTTTATCCCATAGGATCCCTTTCAGCTAAACTATTTGCCTCTATGAGAACTCACTTTGAGGCGCATCATCTGTTGACAGCTATGTTGCCTCAAGGCAATGAGGCTCTTGATGAGGAGAATGTTGCTAATATCCCCCTCTTCAAATGTTGCTACGATGGCAATCCATCGGTTAATATAGATGAGGGTCCTCTTTTCTTCTTGAAGCATCTCATATTGCTCGACCATTCTCCACTGTACCATCACCCGATCGAGTCCACCACCTATCTGAGGCTTCAATTAATGAGTTTGATTCGACACGAGCAGGATGACCACACCCAGGTCCTCAAAGGGAACCTTTTGATGAAGTACCTCCTCATTTGAGCATGACCATATTTCCAGCGAAAGGTCCAATGAAACTCCCTTTACCACGAGCAATCTGGTGGAGTGAGGACCTATTACTCTTACATTTGTCATGCTCTTGTTATGCAATTGTCACGGTGGTGATCTCAAAAGGAGCTTATAGAGACCAAGTCTACTCTTGGTGATAAGATTGAGGAGCTGAGAATAAAGTTAAGGACCTAGAGGATCGACTTGAAAAGAGTAGCAAAGGAAGTTAGTCATTTCTTGATGAGGAGGATGAGGACTCTCGACTTGCTTCTCTAAACATCTTAGGCGATGTGGCTCGAGATAGTTGTTCCTTCTTGATTGATGTTGAATCATCAAAGATAAGGCACCAATTCAGTTCACTAGGAAGAGGAGGCGATCTTATTTGGTTAAGGGATCTTTGTAGTCTCCAAGAAACCAAGTGTTGACAATACTACATCTGTTGAGGTTCAAATGGAGGACATTGCATCGAACCTTATCATCATGCACTGTTCAAGAACCATCATGTCCCACCCTTGACGGATGATCAAGTAGTATTTCATGTTGAAAGAAATTTTGATTTGGATCACTGCAATCGATATCCTTACCACACCTATTGAAGATCTCTCTCAAAATGTTTCTTCCGAAGTTCAAATTGGTGATTCTCCTCGGTGATGTTGTTTATGAGTCTACTAATAAAGAAAGGTGTAATGATTGAAGATGAGCTTGGTCCGGATCGGTATCCGAACAAGAAAGGCAAGGACAAGCGAGTTTCTTTGAGTTTGCGGATCGAGAAAAAGTGAAGAAGTGGCTAAACAAATTGCGGATCATTCTACTTGTTTTGCCTCACGAGAGGCGAAGAGAATTGGATGTTTTAGCTACTCGGATACTGCTTTGCACAATGGGATGCTCTTACTAAGCAAACCACTTCAAATCCTACACTTGCTCAAAGTATCTTAGGTGCGGACTTTGATAGTGAAACTTTTGTGGCTCGAATGATGGCGCTTGGAGAACAAAAGAAGCAAGCAGCGGTGCAAAAGGAAAGCCCTTAGCTTTGAAAAGAATAATGCAAAGAGAGAGACCTCTTCTGAAGCTCGAGAAGAAAGCAGAGATGAGGATTGGGTGAAAAATCAAAGTTCTTGATTGCTTAACCGTGGTTTGACAATGAAGCAAGTCTTGGCTTTACACGATGCAAAATTGTTTTCCTATACAATATGATTATGAATACTTCTTCTCACCTTTAACACCATCTTCCGACTTGAAAAGAATTGCTGGGAATGAAGTTTCACCAAAGGCCAAAAGACCCAGTTTGTTGAGATAGTGGATAATTTTGATGATATTCCACCAATGGCGATCTCTCAAATGGTTTCTTACAAAGCAACTTCAAGCCACTCCTTCATCGACAAGGTTCCTTACTGGCTGAACCATCATTGTTTCCCAAGCACTAGTTATGCCCTCATCTAACCTAAATGTGGCATATCTTCTTTGCAAAAGAAGGTACTGGTTAGGGAAGATGACGGGTTATACTGCTTGAACCTCTTTGTTGTGTCTGCTGAAGCTTCTACAGAAGTCACTAGCTCATTGAAAAGATCTCATCTGCTTGAGCCAGACCACCATTTCCTCAGAAGCACCTAATGTACAAGCTTACTGCTCCATCATGGGATCTCTTGATACAAAAGGAGGTGGTTCGATTAGAAGCTAAAACCACAACTGTCAAAGCTAAAAAGGCAAGAAGGTCTTTGGAAAGAATGCATGCCCTTCGTGATGATGTCTCACCTAAATCCACATCTACTTCTTCAAGTCCTAATCTGAAGTTAATGAAGAGACCAAAGATATTCCATCTTGAAATCTATTCACTGGTAGAAGGATGAAGAGGATGGCCAGAGAAACACACATCTACGAGAAGATGCATGAGAAAAGCGAGGACTCATGCATCGAAGAATAAGCCATCACACAAGCATGTTCCTTTGGACCTAAAGGGCGATGACTCAACCTTTATTAAAGAGGTGCCTCTTGATTTTCTGAGGATATCAAAATGTGTTGGTCAGTGGTCTCGATAAATGATGAGATGAATGTCATTCATCGATTGGACAAAACTTCAATGGAGTTCACCTTTTGAAGGAAATACTCCATTTGGTGAGCAGGCGAGATATACTTACTCATACACTCTCGTCACCAACCATTACTTCAATCTTGCACCACAAGGTTACGGGATGTGCTTATTGGGAGATCTTCATGTCACGATTAACTCTCAATCTCCCAATGGTAAAGGCATTTCATTTGGAAGAACTCACATCTATGGCGAGTTGAGTCACGGAGATTTTATCCCTCCTCGTGTGCATGTAGTTGAGACAAAGGTGGAATCACGATCTGCATGTTTCTTTGAAAGAACTTATCCATTGTCCAAGAGACTTATGGAAAGGATGCTTTGTCGAGTTGGAAATTCCTCGAGATCGATGGGAAATGAAAGACTAGGCATTTGAGCAGTAGGTTGGATTGATCGAGGCTCAACTTCGCAAGCTCAATTGCATCTTCATCATGAGCGGTAATCTACATTGTCTTTTGTAATATATACGATATTTTGTGTTGTTTATTTTCTTTGTTTTGTTTGTTAGTTTCTTAGTTTTAAAAAAAAAAAAAAAAAAAAAAAAAAAAAAAAAACTTTCTCTTGCAGGTTTGTTGTATTTAGTTGATGGTTTTAACTCACGGATATACCTTGTGTATATCAAAGAGTTAGCTAGTCAAAGGGTATAGCTTTGGTAAAGACGCATCAAATCATTGATAAACGTAATGATTTGCTCAAAATCATAGGGTGCAAACCACCCATGCTTAATTCTTTGAGAGTTGTATGGTCATCAATTCACCATGGTATATTCCTTGTTGGAATCCAAGAATTGGCTAGCCCACAAGTATATGGCTTGTGGTAAAGGCAGCGAATCCATATTTGGTTATCAATTCACCAATTCTAAAATTGACTAGTCTGAGCAAGCGGCTACGGTAAAGACACATCAAATCCGTTTATATAGTTCTTTGATTTGATAATAAATCGAGATGGTTATCAATGTACCATAGTTTTCGGACTTAAACATTTGGCTACTCCGGTGGTGATGGCTATTGGTAAAGAGACATCAAATCCATTATTGTAACACCCCACCCGGCGAGGGTAGAAGTGTCGCGTGCGGTGTCATGTCGGAACATACAATTAAAATCTTACAAGCGGAAGTCTAAAGAATAATGTACCAAGTCATTTAAACAAATGACTTACAAGGAAAATTACAAAATCCAAAATTTCTAAAATAAAAGAAATCTCGAACAATAGCAGGCAAAATAAGTCGAATAATAAGGTAACTAGGGTTGGTCCCTCGGATAATCCAACTCTCACCCATCAAAGCCCATCTTCAAACCTAAAACTGCGCGGAAAGAAATGCGGATGAGCTTAAAAAGCCCGGTGAGCAGATATAACAAAGCGAAAGCTAAACAAAAGCGACGAAATGAAACAAAGGCGATAACAAGATCGCGGCGAAAGAGAACAATGAGTCAAGAGGATCTGCGAGAACACAATTACGGATATCCAAAAGAGAGATAACAAGGAGAATGAAGCAAATCAAAGCATCGATGACATATATACAAGCACATACAAACCAAGCGTACAAATCTTTGAAACATAAGTAAGCATAGCGGGCGTCGTATCCACAACATATATATGGCGTACAATCGATTCGAAATCATAAGACATACAAGTCAAGAAATCTAAAGACAAAGCGGAAGCAATTAATTAATAAGTGAGCATGGCAATCACGCGGTCAAAACCCTTAGTTGAAAACATAATCGATATCATATGATGGAAGTACTAACGATGGTCAAAACATGGCGGTCGCGTAACAAGTAAGAAATATAGTATGAACATTATAATTAAATGAACTAGGGACATAGCGGGCAATTAAACAAGTTAACAAGCCGGCGTCATAAGTTGAACCATTTACCCAAATCGGCCCGTAGCATAGCCAAAATGTAAACATGGCGGTCAACAATAAGCGGAACAAGGATACAGCGGATAGTCATAGTCCACGAGATTAGCGGGCAGACTACACATAATAAGCAGACAAAACTATCGATTACACATTAGCATGGTCACTAGACAATTGGAGGGTCACATAACGGTGAGATCACATATCATCGAGATGACAGGTAACTCGAATAACGCATATTAATCACATCATAGCGGGATAATCGGTGAGTCGCATAAAACATGAATAGCATAATCAAATTCAATAAACATATAATAACCCGATGCGTGAATGGAGCGATAGTAAAATAACGGAATGAGAGTGTGACAAATCAACGCAATGGAATATATATATCTTGGTAGTTGAGTGAGTCATATAAAGTCTTGAGTAATGAACAATTAATATAGAATATGGGGTGTTGGGGAATCTGAAGGTACAATATAGGTATATCAAAAGTGTAAGGGTTGTGAAATCTACCACGAGCCGGAACATATCATATCATATCATAAGTAACCATTGTATTCGGAGGGTGACCTCGAATACCATATATAATAGGAGGAGACCTTAGTAACCAATGGGTAGCTAGCTCCGGAATGTGAAGGCAGCGTATTACCTGCGACATCATTCACCATATAAATCATATCATATCGTATCATAACATAACATATCTAGGATGCATCCATCGCCCCAGGAAACATAGTGGCCAAACATATATCTTGAGCTCATAATCATATAACATAATGGGGACGGTGTGCAACATCATCATCTGTGCTGGAGTCATGCATTGGTGCATCAATGACATGGTCATGTTACCTCCATGACTAGGAACACATATTTGGCTCGGGTATCAAACTGAAGGGTCAAAACATAATCATATCATAAGGGCTCATATCAAAGGTTTAGAAGTCAAAGGTTCATATCAGAGTTCCATAACACAAGTTCATAATCAGAAGTTCATATCAAAGGTTCATGTCGGATGGTTCGCGATTAGTTGGTTCATAATCGTAAGGTTCTTAATCATAAGGTTCATAATCATAACAAACGAATATCATAGCGAACAGAATCATATCAAAGGATCACAGTAAAGGGAATCATAGCAAGGGCATCATAAGTGAGATAAGGTCAAGGATCAAAAAGTCATGAGAAATCCCTACTGAAAAGGGATAGAATATATGTACCTTAATCGAAGCAAGCCAAATAGGAAAATAAAGTCAAGAGAGGAGATCAATCTCGCCGCCCGGAACCTATATGAATTAGGTAACGCTTAATAAGAATCAGATTACTAATTTTAGACGGCTTCCCATTTTTAGCAGGTTTCCACTTTTAATAACTTCCCATTTTTAGTAACTTTCTATTTTAGGCACGTTTCCATAATTAGCAGGTTCAGCCATAAATGATATAATCAAAGTCAAATTTTGTTAAAATAGTAAAAATAAATGTTATCATAATTTAAGGGTCATTTATGCCAAGTTTTACAAGTTTAGGGTTTAAACCGTCATTATTACAAAGTATAGGGTCATAAGTTTAACTGTATCAAGTTTACTCGTTTTACACCTTTAGTCCATTTAGTTATCATGTTAACATATCAACCCTCAAGTTTTACCATTTCCAAATCGACCCCTATCTTTTATGTAGAGACAAAATCCTTTTGAAACTCTAGTCCATTTCGATTTCCATTTACATGTTAAGCAACTCGAAACCAATTCCCATAAAGATATCGACCACTTGTGTTTCAAATCTTAGGTCGAGACATCGTTAGATCACATATAATCCCATTCGACACCATAAAAACCATTCGAGACCTTGTCATATTTTTAGTCACACAAGTGTTAGAATATAGTATATATCCTTTGATATTTGGGACATCTTCATATTTTACGTGACACCTTATTAATGTGAGCCTATTATCATTTCATGTATCAAGTTGTCATTTCATGTGTGGTTAAATTAAGTGAATTATGCATGCATGCTAAATGGAGTCGCAGCGAAATAAAAAGCGAAAGGAGGAGGAATCGAAAGAGATAGATGACACTATACCCTTGTAGCATGCGTGTGAAAAGAAAACGAGCACCCAAGATAGGGAGGCTGCGACAACATCAATGTACCAGCGACGGCCGCTTTCAAATCAACACCACGACCGCGGTGGCTTGAACGGACCAGCGACTTAGCTTCCTTTCGACTTAGAACACCACGACGACAACAAACCAAAAAACCTCCTTGAATCAATACCGCGATCACAACACCCTTTCAAGACTCCTTGCACCTTTGTTTTATCGAATGAAAATGGAAGGAAAAATATCCGGTAGTCACTTTTGTTGGTTTGGTTTGTATGTGTGATTTTGAATATGAAAGGAAGTTACAAATAAGAGTAATAAGGGAATTAAATGGGAAAATTATGGGAGTTAATGGAGAATGATTTTTAGCCGAGATTATGGGGAGGGTGATAGACCAATTCAATGCTTCCATATTTGAATGTGTAAGTTACAAAGAAAATGGAGATAAATGGTGGTTAAGGAGCGTGAGTTTAGGCCGAGTTTCAAGGGAGCTCACATACAGATTTTGACTTTCCAATATTTGATATAATAGCTTAATAATTAAATTGTAATGTTATGTATTTCTTGGTTAAGTATTCAGCCTACGTACTCAAACGGGCGAGTCATATTTTGACATAAGTGTAGGTTGGTTTATTATCTTGCACATGTTAATCACATCACATATATATATATATATATATAAGTTAGATTATAACGTAGTTAAATGAGCTTGGCGTGTGTTCAATTTTCAAAGTTATTTAGTTGAGGGGCAAAAGGTCATTCAACACGTTTCGATTTTAGGGTTTTACAATTATTTTCAATGATTCACCTCTCAGGAGTTAACTCACACGGATGTGATGAGAATAGTATGCAACTAATGAGTTTTGATGTACTCTATGTCATTTGTTCTTTGCCAAAGACACTAGCGTTTCAAAGTTTGGTCATCATAGAGATGAGATTTTATTGGTTCTTTACTCGATGTTTGAGAACAATCCTCTAATCTGCGGTCTCTAAGATCTATCAAGGTTAGGAAGCTGGAACTTAACAGTCAAATTCCGGTTTAGGGAGGATTGTTGGGAATTATCACAGTAGGATTTCTCATCAATGCGAAGGATTCTGCTGAAATAAAGCAGAATCTGTTGAAGAAGAGATTATCTTTGAAGAATAAAAGCCGTGCCGTATATCTGTTGAAGAGTGGAAGCGACTAGGATGCGCATCGCTTTATTAATTACATGCTAACCCGTCATTATTCTTGAGCGCTTGAGGTTAGCATGGGTATTATCTTGCTCAATATTGTTTAATGTGTTTCCATTAAATGCATGCTTGCATGCTTAGTCGATTGAGTAGAAATAGTTTAGGGTTCACTTGTCTATAAAAGGAACTTCATAGTATGTAATAGTCACTCATTGAAATATAGAGTTTCGGTTAATAAAAGATCCATAGAGGATCTAAGTGTTCTTAGTTATAACGACTTGTATTTACATTCCGCTAAAGAATCTGAGTTGTAGAGATTTTCTATTAGTTTGCTTATGATTACATAGGCAACACTAACGATCTACGAGTGCTCAAGATCTGTCAAGGTCTTAGTGTTTTCAACAAATGATAAATACAAGTATTAAAGTACATAGTACACAATTCATGCAATCTACTAATTAATGATACTTAGGTTTTGTTAAACATTGTCCACTGGGCAATGGTTAAACCAATAATTATGATAAATATAAACGTTAATTTGTAGTTTATTTATTGTGCATTAAATATATGACTAGTTTAAATATAAAAAAGTATGTTATGTAAGTTAACTTATATGTTCATTTATTGTGTATTAAATACACAATTACTTTAAATATGAAAATAATATATTATTTGATTTGATTTAACCATTGCCTAGTGGACAATGTTTAGCAAAGTCTTTATTAAATACACAGCTACTTTAATATGAAAATAATATATTATTTGATTTGATTTAACCGTTGCCTAGTTGATTTGATTTAACAGTTACTTTAAAATTCCTTTTCAATAAAAAATCTGATTAAAAAACACGTTGTCTGGTAAGCAGTCTTAAACACAAAAAACAAACAAAATTTATACATATTACGAGCAAAGTTTCACCAAACTTTTGTCGTTCTTTATAATCATTATAAGAAAAAGCTAATCGAGAAAATTTATTATTGAAAAAGCGTCTGAATAAAATAAATTATTAGCCGAATAAATTAAATATCAAGTCTTCATAAAGCGTCGCATGAGAACCACGGTAGTAATCAATGAAGATGTAACGGATAACTTACTAACTAAATATGGCAAATGTAATTGCAAAACTAATGTCATAGAATAAAATTTTATTACGTTATATAAACTGGTATATTTTCTAACTCTTGTTCTTCAAAAAAAACAAAACATGAAATTCATGTTGAAAACATGTCTCGTATATAGTCTAGTGGCATTTTCTTTTATTTCTCCAACATTTTCATGTTTTATAGCAAAACACTGGATGATTCACATCACCAATAATATCCTAGATGATATTACGATTTTCGTTAAATCAGGAGATACTGATTTGGGAAATCATACCATTCCATTCAATAACAAATATGAATGGAGCTTTTGCAATAGAATAGATGGACGCACTCTTTATTTTGGCTCGTTTTGTTGGCGGTCATTATTCAAAAGTTTCGAGTTGTTTAATAAAGATATTTCTAGATTTTGTCATACTCATGGTGCCCGTCATGAGAACTGTTATTGGTTGATAAGAGCAGATGGATTTTGGATATCTCGTCGAAATTTACCATTTCCGGATAGCTGGAACATAATGAGGACATGGACCGATTAAGGAGAATGGAGAATTTTACCGGCCGTTCCACTGCAAGAAAAGTTGACTATATCAAATAAAAGCTTACCGCGTTGTTTGTTTAAAAAAAATTGTTAAGTATATGTTGGTAGTTTGATGTCTTTTCTTATTGTTCATTGTTAAGGTTGGTTGTATTTCAAACAATATCTCATTTGTTTTTCTAGTGAAAACTACCTCATATTGTTATGTTATGGTTTATTGTCTAATGTTCTAAACTAGTGCATGTAACTTTAAATTGAATGTGTCGCATCAGGTTTCTCTCTACTCAAATTAAAATTCTTATATGATTTAGAAACCCAGCCTCTTCAACTTGTATCGACTCGTTTACAACCATATTTTACACAAGTTACGTTTATCTATATCGAAACTACACAGGCATTGAGCCATTTCCAAAAGCATCTCCAATACACTAAACTTATATGAATCTTATACAAAATAATGAGATTTTTAATGTTTAATGAGATATTTTATTTACACATGTGTTCATGTTCTCCCCGGACATTTTGGAGACTAAAATTCAATCAAATAGTGACACTTGTTTTGTAATGAACCACTGGCTTAACTGGTCCTACTGTCTAGTAAACCGGTTCGTTTTTTAGTTCAAATACAAGCCTGCAGGTTGAACCATGGACCATTCGCTATACCCTTTATGGGTCTACATTCACTCATCTTAACAAACCAATACCTGTGTGTAAGTTTGCCATCGTAAATACTCCCAAAAATAAAATACAAACAGAAGTAAATGATTTGAGACAATAATATTGTCTTTACACTAATGTACAAGGTTATGTACTTTGTTCTTGCATCACTTGATAGTAACTTATACATGTGATGAAAACTTTGTTACTTGTAAACTTCATTTGAGTTAATCTTGCAAGAAATAATCTATTTGATACAAAAAAAAGTTCATGTAACTTTTATCAATAACAACAACAATGCTAGATTCGGTCGGACACGGTCCGTAAAATTTGAATGTATCATTCACACCCCTATTCGATGATAGGGACTTTGAACATTGAAAAATAAAATTTATGAGCGAGAATGAAAGCCGGTTACTTGTAAAAACAATCAAGAGCACACAACAATCAATACATACACCAACCAACCACGTGGTGTAATTTTATTATAACGATGTCAGTAGATAAGTCACGTCGGTCTTTAAACAAATACACAAGAAAGTTGATCTCTTCAGGAAGACGCAATCAACCTCACTACTGAACTCTCAACACAGAACTACAAGATCAAATAAAGAGATTGATCTTGATACAAAACCCTAACGAGATATCAAGATTGATATCAACCAATAACCGGACTAATATGAAGCGTATAGTGAGAGAGAATAAAACAACTTTTATTGTGAGAAAGACTTAATGAATACCCTAACTCGGATAAAGTTATATAACCTCCAAAGTTGCACTCTGGCCCACTTGACTATAAATCTTGTCAACTCTAGCAAAGACTTGAGAACACTTGAGAATGAGTATCGAGATAATGACAACTTGGTCCTCTAATAATAGAAATAAGCTTGAACAATATCTTGACACCTCCTCGGTGATTTCGAACTCCTTCGACTTGTCCATCACTCATACGGAACCGAGTTATTAATACTGCAAACATATCAAACAAACCAAGATTTTTGCAAAGCACCTTATGTTGAGCTTGACCAAGACATTTTGTAAAAATATCAGCAGTCTGCTCATCAGTATGAATCTTTTTAGTGACTATAATACCAGCAGCCACCTTTTCTCTAACAAAGTGCACATCAATTTCAAAATGCTTTGTTTTCTCATGGAAAACAGGATTAGCAGCTATTTGAATTGCAGCACTACTATCACAGTACACATTCACAGGAAACAAATCACAATATCATCTACATAAACAAGAAGAGCAACAAAAATAGACTCCTTTTGTTTAATGTATAATGAATAATCAAACTTGCTTTGAACAAAACCATATTGACCAAGGCGTTGTAAACAGCATTCCACTGCCTTGGTGCTGTTTAAACCATACAAAGATTTATTAAGTTTGCATACTCTAGTTTTATCATTCTTTGTTATACCCTTGAGGCAAAGTCATATAAACATCTTGAACGAGATCACCATACAAGAAAGCATTATTAACATCTAATTGATACAAAGGCCAAGACATTTTGTGACAATACTAATAAGACTTCTCACAAAACCATTTTAACCACGGGACTAAAGGTTTCATCATAATCAAAACCTTACTCTTTGATTATAACCTTTAGCAACAAGTCTAGCTTTATACCTATCCACTTCTCCTGTAGATTTATATTTGATTTTCCAAATCCACTTTGAACCAATAGGTTTTCTACCTAAAGGCAAATTACACTCGGTCCATGTATTATTTCTATTTAAAGCTTCAACTTCATTATTCATAGCATCAACCCAATTAGGATCTTTAATAGCATCATTAAAACAAGTAGGCTCAGCAGATTTATTTAAAGAAGCAAAACATCTACTATGCATATTCAATCTTTTGTAATCCACATATTTTTCAATACCATATCTCAACTTAGAACTTAACACATAATCATTAAACACGATAGGTTGCTTAGACTCTCTACTAGACCTTCTTAACATAGGAGATTAGTGTCGGTCGCACATCAATGTTTTCATAACTAGATTGAGATGACTCATTTAGATTTTGTCTAATATTGCCCTCGCAGACGAGTTTTGGTCACCATAGTTGGTTCTGATTGCCACCCTTCATGTTGCATTTGTGCGACATCGTGTTAATACCTTGTGTATTATCTGCTTTAATGATGAAAGGTGTCTCACTACCATCCTCAACCTGGTGTATCTCCCCGTCATCATAGGGACTTTGAGACTCGAGATTATCAAAAAATTCAAATGATCGCTTCCTTTACACATTGTATATCTGCAGAATCATAGGTTTTCATTTTCGGAGGAAAAACATTTTCATAAAACCTTACATCTCTATGAAAAACACATTTCTAGAATCTAGACTCAAAAGTTTATAAGCCTTTTAACGAGAAAAACCAATTAGAATACATTTTCGGATCTAAAACTCATTTTATCATGATTATTCAAAATAGTTGCAAAACAAAGACAACCAAAAGACCTCAGTGGGAAAGATTAGGTTTTCTTTTGTGAATCATCTCAAAAGGACATTTACCTTTTAAAGCAGAAGATGGCGACTGTTAATCAAATGAGCGGTGATCAAAATACAATCGGACCGAATTTCAAAATTCCCCACGAAACATAAGACTCCTTGCCACATTAAGCAAGTGTCTATGTTTCCTTCAACAATCCCATTTCTTTGAGGTGTATGAGCACAAAGTTTGATGTATTATACCAAGTTCGGAAAAAACATGATGCATTTTTATTCACAAATTCGGTTCCATTATCGGACCTTACGGTTTTAATTTTTGAATTAAAGCGATTGGAAAACATGTTTATGAAAGTCATAAAAACATCAAAAACTTCATCTTTGGTTTTAACTAAATATACCCATCTGACCCTAGAGAAATCATCAACAACGATCAAGAAATATCTATAACCTTCTGCTAGTGACTCAGTATGGACCCCATAAGTCAAGATGAACAAGTTCACCTAAAATCTCGACTTATGGTCAGAGACAAAGGAAAAGGCTCCCTTGTTTGTTTAGCCACATGATGATTTCACAAGCAGTAGCGTATATTCTTGGAGAAACCAAGATCAGTTTGAAGAACATTCAGAACTGGATCAGCAGGGTGACCCAATCTATTATGCCACACAAACTTAGACACATTATGAGACATAATCAGGCTACAATTACTCACAGAATCAACAGGATGCATATCAAACAGATACAGACCATCAGATTGGCTACCAGTCCCCAAGACATTCTCCCTTTTCAAATCCTGAATATAACATTTATCCTCATCAAAACCAACAAACATTTTACTATCTCTTATCGGTTTATTAACGGATAAAGACTAACACAATAACCGAGCACAACAAGAACATCATATAAAACCACATTATTAGTGAGCTTAAGATTCCCAACATGACTAATAGTAGCAAGAGTGCCATTAGGATGACCAGCGATAATATGTAAACTAGATATATCGACAATGTTAAACATTCCTTGATAGAAAGCGATGAAGATTTGATTAGCACGGAATCAATGATCCGTCCCAATGTCAAACTTTTAATAGTAAGACTAGAATTACCAAAATAATACTTAGAAGTTCATATTAAACCAAACATTATGATTATAGAATGAAGCCACACGCCATGTTGGCATGTATGCTTCGATGAAGAATCATTAATCAAAGACAAAAGCTTCTTCATCATTGGAAGTAAAACCGGAAGAATTGCTAGTAGAAGAAGATTTGTCAATTGGTTTAACCTCAACATTAGCATTAAATGTTTGTTTAAAACCATTTTGCTTAAAGAACCATTTGGTTTAGAAAACCGGGAGGAAAACCAATTATTTCATAACATCTTTCAATAGTATGTCCAATTTTACCACGCTTTTGCAATTTAGATTAGGATTAGGACCTCTATTAATAGTGTTATTATTATTAGAGTACTCCTAGTGTTATTATTAGTATTATTATTAAATCCTCTTATTGTTATTAAAAGACTTAACAACAAAGAAGAAGCATTGATTTAGATTCGGTAACACTAGAAGACTCGGGAACACCCCTATGAGACTCCTCTCTAGAAAGCAGTTATATAAGCATCTTTAACCTCAGGGAGAGGATCCACTAGTCAACAAAGAAGTTCTAACGGTTGATAACAATCATCCAAACCCATAAGAAGCGCATTAATCTCAAAAGTTGGTTATGCAACACCAACTCTTTACTAGCGACACAAGAACACTTAACTTCACAAACACATATAGGCATCTTAGTTAAAGCATCAAATTCTCTCCACAGGGAGTTAAGTCTATGATAATGTCGACAATGAAGTACCACCTTGTTTAACACAATTAATTTTACGTAAAGACTATAAACCACGGAACCATCAACTTTATCATATGTTTCTTGTAATTCTTTCCGAAACATGCGGCATTATCGAATAAACAAGACCCATATAAACATCTTGAGATCTGAATTCATTAACCATGTTAAAACAATAGCATTGCATCTATCCCATTGAGCGCAAGCACATTACTAGTAGAATAAGTTTCTTTAACACAAGAACCATCAACAAAAGCGAACTTATTCCTAGCTTGTAAAGCTAATTTCATAACACCGCACCATATTCTATAATTTTCGGTTCAACAAGTTTAAATGGAATAAGAGCGATTACCACTTGTCATTAGTTTGAATATGAAGAGGATTACCGACATCAAATTACTAATTAAGATTTCATTATTACCACTAGGTTCACCAATAGCCATAATGAGGCACGAGATAAACAATTAAACCAATGGATAAAAGAACAAATAATAACCAAACAAGATCAACTAACAAACCAAGACAACCACAATGACCTCAATCACAACTTCTCAAACCCAAAACCTATCCTCCTTCGACCTAGACACAATAACCTAAACTCACTTTGAAGAGTAACCAAATACCGGCCAAGAAGGCGAGAGTGGCGGGCGGGTTTCGTACCACTCACGGTGGCAGGTCAAGGTGTTAACCACTCTGTTTACACCTTCTTAACTAAGTAAATGTTATCTTAAAGATAAGAAATATACTTACAGAGAAATACCAGCGGAATGAAGTACAAACTCACTAGATTCACTTAGTCTAGTGAGATTGTAACCAAGAACGGACCCAAAAATATCAAGAAACCACCAGGGATAAAAATCCCAATAACCAAATTAGGGTTTCAAGAAACCTAATCAAATTACCACAAAATCACGGATCTAATCCCAAACAGATCAAATCAACCACGGTAGTTAAGAAAACAAACCTCGATTAACCAAATAAACCTCGATTGCAAAATCCCCAAATCAACCTTTGAAACCCTAGAAACCCTAGAATCTCAAACCACCAGATCGAGGCAAATGGCCTCGATACCATGTAAAACAATCAAGAGCACACAACAATCAATACATACACTGAACCAACCACCCCGTGGTGTAATTTTATTATAACAATGTCAAGTAGATAAGTCCCCAATCGGTGCTTACCAAACAAATACACAAGAAATGATTGATCTCTTACAGGAAGACACCAATCAACCTCACTACAAGAACTCTCAACACAAACTACAAGATCAAATAAAGAGATTGATCTTGATACAAAACTCTAACGAGATATCAAGATTGATATCAACCAATAACAGACTAATATGAAGCGTATAGTGAGAGAGAATAAAACAACTTTTATTGTGAGAAAGACTTAATGAATACCTAACTCGGATAAAGTTATATAACCTCAAAGTTGCACTCTGGCCCTTGACTATAAATCTTGTCAACTCTAGCAAAGACTTGAGAACACTTGAGAATGAGTGTCGAGATAATGACAACTTGGTCCTCTAATAATAGAAATAAGCTTGAACAATATCTTCAACATTACTCATATGCAAATTTAACAAAAAAGCTTAAATGTTTTTCCCCATATTTACCACAATGTGATTAAATAGTATACTTCTCCGGTGATTATTGCATGAAGAGTAATTTTGCTATAATCTCTAGCTTAGGTCGAGAAATACTAAAACTAGATTCGAAAATGTGTACAAACGCTAGCTTAGGCTTCAAAAAGCTACTCAAATAGCTCAAAATCATCTCCGGGAACCATTTACGTAAAGCACACCATAGTCGTGGTCAATCCAAAAATATCGAAAGAGATTTATAAACTCGAACACATCTCATATTCTAAACATAAATTTTCCTAAAGTTTCACATTTTACCAAACGTAAAATACGACCCTATAGTTGATTTTATGCTATTTTATTTGTTCATGGTCCAATTCTAAAGCAATAAAGTGTGCTAAATGTGTATGATTATTTGTTGTCTTTTTTATTTTTGGCTTTTTGGTACTAAAAAGAAACAAAGGGTAAATACAAAGTGTGTAGAGGAACGTCTTGTCGCCACGTGACTTTTGCGTCGACCAAATCACTACTTCTTTTTTCATCCTTTCGACTTTTTATTATTGTCATTTACAGTCGGCTCAACATCTTGCCATGCCATCATTTAGTTTGATTGTTGGTCGAAATTGTTTGGTTTGAGATTTCGACGAGTTTTGTTCGAGTCTTTGATGGTTTTCACCCGCTTCCATACTCTTTTATTGAGTGGTTGCCCTTAGTGGTTTGGCGTTATATTTGGGTTGGGATGGCGAGGCTCGTCTTCTTGATTTTTGGATGTTCATCGTTGTAATTTTAAGGTCGTTCGGGTTGTTGTTTGTTTGAAAGGTGTTGTTAGCTTAGGGTCGTTGAGGTCGTTGTTAGTTTAAGGGGTTGTTGTTAGTTAAAGGGTTGTTGAGGTCACTTTAAGTTGAGGATCATTGTAATTTGAGGGTGTTTGACTCGTTGTAGTTTTAGGGTCATTGAAAGTTTAGGACCGTTGTAGTTTGTGAGTCATTTTGGTTGTGGTACTAAAGTCGTTAGTTAAGATTATCGTGTTGTGTTGTTCTAATTACTAGTATCTTACTAGTTTTTTATTATTTATATGCGGGATGTCTATAGAAAACCTACTACAGTTTTCGGATAAGGCGATCATAGTCACATTCAACTTCACTCATTCATCTTTCACCTCGGTCTGCATTACCATTCATCACGTCATTTTTCACACCTTTCAAGTCAATGGTCATCGCTTCTCACATTTCAAACATACCCCACAAAATACATATACTCAAATTAAATAAACAATAAATAAAGTGAAAGGTGATTTGTATCACCTTTCGTCTCTCCTTTTTGCTTGCCTTGCGCGTCACATAAGGTGAGTGCAAGAGTGAAAGGTGAGGGTGAAGAGTCACCCCTCACACCCATACTAACTAGTCTAAAGTTCGCATGTTCAATGGGTGGAGCTCTCGTGCACGAGTCAATATACTCGTGTTCGAGTCCCACCCTTGTCCTAAAGTTCTCAATGGTACCATCCCTCACTGCAAATGCTTATATTGACTGGTTAACGAGAGGCCTATTGGAGAAAAATGGCTATGGTTTAAAGTCCACTTCCTGATAAATACAATCACTGAGACAGATGCTTATTGTTTGAGACCGAGTTTTTGGGTGGGGTGTTGTTGGCATCCTTAAGATGCATGAGAAAAGGGTGATCCCATCTTTCTTAAGTCACAAACTTAAATGTACATTGACTAAAGAAATCACTTATTTGTTATGTAAATGTACTATTTTCTGTTGGTGATTAGGGAAAGAATCTAGTGAGAAGAGAAAATAAAATAAACAAAATGAGATATATATAGTCACACATTTTAAATAAAGAAAAAGAAATTAATAAAAGTTTCTTAAGGTGTATCTGAAATGTATGATTGTGGTTATTTCTCATTGTTTTTATTTTACTTTTATTTTTTATTTGATCTTTACTCGTGGTGATTCACCCCTACAAAATAAAAGTGGATTTTTAAACCAAATGTTGCAAGTTGAGAGAGTATGAGGGAGTGAATGTAAATCTTGATAAAACTTCACAGTACATGACACACGAATAAAATGAACTTACAATTAAGGTCCTTTATTTTCTGTCTATTTTACAGGTCTATTTACGAATTTTTATGCCTACATTTTTGGCCGTTCAGTTGATATATTTCCTTTGAATTTTTGATTCTTCAATAGGTGGATATGGTAATAGATTATCGGACGGTGGATGTAAATTAAAACAAACTAAAAATCATACACCTTGCACAGCATAATTACGTGAGTTAAACGGTTAAAAACCATTTATGGTAACTCATTTAAAGAGTTGAAATTAATAAAAAAACCAAATGAGCACAAGCTGTTACTTTTTAGATGACTTAATTTTTATTTTTTGGAACGATTTAAATGACTAAATTGGTAAATGAAATTATGCTACACTAATACCTTGGATTGATGGATCATGGATGGCATTAGGTGTGAGTAGGTAGACTTCTAGAGTGACAATGTTGAGCATTACCATCTTAATTAATTTTAGAGTAAATTGTTTCACACTAGCTTTATTTATTAAATTTTAACCTAACTTGTGTAGTTTGATATTTTCATATCGTGAATGATGCAGTTAAAGGTGTGCGTTCGATGGTGTTGAAAAATAATGAAGAGAATTGATCATTACATCACATTTTTGATCATCATCAGCATCTTGTGCATTCTGCTTTATCTGCGTCTGATATTGTAATCTGCATGATTGTGTGCGTCGTAAAAATGTGATGTTAAGATCATCCCGATAATGAAACTACTAAACTAAAAAAGAAATAGTATTCCACAATAACTAAAACTTAAATGTTTATTTCTTAGTTTGGTGATTTATACAATGTGTTCTACTGTTAGTTTACAAATAAAATTTAAAGCTAAATATATAATATTTTTTCTGTTCATTTTACTCGTAGAGGTCCGTTCTTTACCTCAAATTTACACCGCCTAACCAGTTATCTTCATTTTTTGTTATGGTCTTTCTTTGATCATCTTCAAATTTGTATTGAATGACGTTTGAACTTTTGATCTCTATTGAACAAATAAAGTGTTTTACAACTAAGTTATTTGACCCCGATTTTTACAACCCGAAAACATATATACATTTCATTGAAACTCATTCCATTTCCAAGGGTTAAATTTAGAACCAGAAAAGATTTTTTATTAACCATGTAATGTTTGGTATTGTGTGTGGGTCCTTTGATGAACAGTCTTTCGGCCGTCTGCTTTGTCATCTCCCTGGTTCTTCCTCCACCACCTTGGTTCTTTTGTGTTTGATTCTACTTTCTATCTCAAATAGTTACTCCTAAAAACACACATTTTCTTTTCATTTATTTCACTTTTATGGGTAATTATCGAAAGATCGATTGCGTATATACCCACTAAAACTTACGTATTTACATATATACCCAAAACACGCTTAAAATCGTTTATGCATCATGCGATAAAAACTTGTATTATGGGAAATATGCAGTTTTAAGTTTTAGTGGATATATGCAATTCTCACTTATCAAAAAATAGACCATTTCATTTCTGACTTATTAATTTCTAGACCTAAAATTTTCAAAATTCCAAAATAAAACGGGCGATTGGGCAACTTATACAACTCAGCCATTAGTCGATAAGTATCCACTTGTGATATGTGAATTAATCTTTTTCTGATTTTTTAAGGACATGTATCAAATGATGACACAAATTATCCAAAAAATGAGTCGTCATCAGTCTATTTTAGATTTTTGAAATTTTATGTTTTAAAAATGTTAAGTCGTAGGACGAGAGGTCTATTTTGTTAATTTTCTCCACTTTTTATTACCAACAATGGCATTCACACAATTTTTTTAAAAAAAATCCGGTCACAAATGCATCAAGTGACTTGTATCAACAAAATTGTATTACCAGTCATTATTTTCTTTCTTGTTTACTCCCTATAACTAAATAGGGTTATTATCTAAAAAAGTCGGCTAAAGTTTGCGGAAAGTTTGTCAAAGTCACTAAAGTTTAAAAGTGTCATTCGGGTTCTCAACGTTAAAAGAAACACGTATACATAATTTCAATGATTTTTAAGTTTATTTTTTATATGTTAAGTAACAAAATGTCATGTCTTTCTGAGTTCAATAATACTGGATGACAACTTTCATAAGTTGATAACGTGGTTGACAACTTTTATAAGTTTAATAACGCGAATGACAACTTTTAAACTTTAGTGACTTAGGACAAATTTTCCGCAAACTTTAGTGATTTTTTTGTATAATAACCCTAACTAAATAACACATGCATGTATGTTGATTTCTTTTTATAGAAATTTTGTAAGTGTGGATATTTCTTTTTTATTATTCTAAATTTCACTCTACTGTTTTCTTAAAGATAAATGTTATGTCCACATAATTTTTACAAAAGAATTTCACACTGGAATATGACCAGATAAATTGTTCAATCGAAACAATTTCTCTTTCTTGACAAAACAAAAAAATTGATTGACAAATGATCTTGAGTAATCATTGTGTGAAACATTTTATTTAAACTTTGTATGAACATATTGTTACATTTTCTTAAATTAGCAATAACACGTTTATTTTTCTTCCCTCTCACATTACACCTACAAAACACACAAGTATTTAATACCTTTTTTATTTGTTACTCCCTTCGTCTTATAATAAGTATCCACTTTTAAATGCACAAAATTTTAGAAACTCTCATTAAATACACTCTCCGCTAGGGCTGAGCATCGCAGACCCAAAACCGACCGAAACCGAGAGGACCGGTCGGAAACCGACTGAATCGAAGGACTAACGGTCCGATCTCGATCCGCATTTTTTCCTTATTTCGGTCTCGGTCTGGTCCGGTCTGGACCGGTCTTACGTAAAACCCGACTATTATGTCTTTTTGGACCGGATCGACCGAAGGACCGGACCAACCCGGACCGGACCGAACACATTCGGTCCGGTACTCGGTCTAAGGTTTTGGGCTAGTTCGGTCTTGGTCCGGTCCGGTTTTGGTTGTTCCGGTTCGGTTTTGGACCGTTGATCACCCCTACTCTTCGCTAATAAAATATCATTTCAATCCACTAAAATATCCTTTCATTAGTTAAAATACGTTGGACGCTTATATTATGACATACCAAAATAATAATATGGACACTTATTATGGATGGAGGGAGTACACACTACCTAGAACTATAAAATTATTGCCATTAGGAAAAAAATGAAAATTAAATGAAAATTAAATGAGAGTTTCTAAATGCATAAGCTTTTTAAAACATGAGGGTAGTACAAAGGATTTTTCCGGCTCTATTTTACAATTGTATTAAACATTTGTGTTTTTTTTTTCAACAGCCTCATAACTTTTTAGTTGAGAGAATGAGCTAGGTTTTCAACAGCCTCATAAAAGGATGAAACGTCGATCGTCTGATTGTTTCGTCTATTGTTGTCACAAGTAGGAAAATGATACAGTGAAAAGAAAAAATAAAATGAGAAAGGTTAGAAGTATTTTTAGCCACACATTATAAATAAAAAATAAAAACTTAAGAAGAAATGCATTTACAATTTGTAGATCCATTTAAAATGTTTGATTATATTTCGTTCTCACTTTTTTATTTTAGTTTTACTTATCATTTGATTCTAACTCGTCACAAGATATTTCTTTTTGGAAAAATTATAGTGTCACCACCACCGCACGAAAAGACTTTCTAGAAAAACTAACAATTCAAAAGATCAATGTGCAAGCTACTTTACTTTTTGGCGACGACACTCTATGACTAGGCCAATAAACGTTGGCACTAATGCCCAGTCGTTATTTTCACGTCGTAGTAGATAATCTAATAATGAATGGTAAGAAGAAAAGGCATATAAACTTTCTTTTGCAATCAAAATATCTCCATTTTGAATGCAAAGAGGTGAGATAGTCTAAAAATGTTTTTAACTATTATTATTAAAATGATTTATGTTAGTTGTAAATAGGGGTGTTAATCAGGTCAGAATGTCAGATTGGTCAGCTTCGGGTCAGGCTATGGCTAAAAATAACATACCCGAACCCAATCTTATATAAATTCAGGTTAGTCGGATTCAAGTATATTTGGGTGGGATCCATTCAGGTTCGGGTCAACCTGGATACGAGTAAAATAAAAATAAAAAAATTATCTATTTATACTTGTTTAAATAGATAATATACAAATTCTATATATATAAAAAGACACCTTATTTGAGTCGATCGGGTTGACCGAACCCAGTTAATTAAACATTTCAACCCAGTATCCCAATATTTAGTATTCGGGTTGATGCTAATAAGCGTAATAAAATTATTGACTGAGAATCAATCGGCCCGTATATACCATATTCAGATTCGGATCAGGTGAGTCATATTTTTGAAACCCCTAGTTATAAATACGAAATTATATTTAGAAAAAACAAAAATGGAAAAAGATATAAAACCACCTTCATTTTTGCTCAAATATAACACAGTTTCTCAATTCATTTCATTTTCTCTTATCCTTCACTCTACCACACTTCCTAAAACAACCAAAAAAAACCACCCTCCCCATTTCCACTTTCTCTCTCACACAGTAATTACCCTTCAAAAACCAATCTGGGTTCTTTTCTTTTTTAAACATCAGACAAGTGTCTTATCAAAAGACCACCCAGATCATCATATTATTATCATGTCTAGTCAAACACTCTTTTAAGGTTCTTGTTGTTTTTTGTTTTGTTTTCTTGAATCTTGATGGCTGGCAGTAATGAAATCAACGTAAATGAAGCCAAGGTAATCTTTCTGATCTGTTTTTTTGTAAATATTTTTTATGGGTTTATATCAAGTTTTGATTTTTATTTTATTTTTTATAAATCTTGATGTACATTTATTTATTTTCATCATCAAAGTTTCCATTTTTATGGGTAAGTGTTTGGTTTTTTATTTTCTCATGATCTACAACTTTCTATTTTTATATTTTTTACATTTGTTTTATAAAAAAGTTTCTTTTTTGGGTTTTTTTTTTTTTTTTAAACTAAATTTACCCTTTTATTTGTTAGGTTTTGTGTTTCTTGATCAAAAGTAATTTGACCCTAAAAAAATTGTTTTGTTTTTTATAAAAAAAAGTGTCTTTAGAACTACCCATTTGCACTTGATCAATCTTGTGTAGCCAGCTGTAAAATCCATAAAAAAAAAAAAAAAAAAAAAAAAAAAAAAAAACTTTGATACATGGGCCTAATTAAAGAGGCCTAAAGGATGTACTGTACAATCCATTTATACATTACGCCTCTTTAGTCAAGTCTATTTATCATTTTCCTAAAAAAGATCACATTTTTTTTATAAAAAAATAATAATTTATCTACTTTTTTTGTTTTGTTTTCATAATCTACAGTATTTTTTTCTTGATTCTTGTTATTGCCATAAAATTTCGTGTATTTATGATTACCCATTTGTTTCTGATGAATCTTGTGTAGACAGATGTAATAACTTCTCTGCAAAAAAAATAATTTTTTTTTATATAAAATATTAATAACTTTTTTTATGTTTATTTACAGAAAGTTGTTCCACTACACACATGGATACTTATTTCCAACTTCAAGTTGGCTTACAATATGCTCAGGCGCCCAGATGGTACATTTAACCGAGAATTAGCCGAGTTTCTAGACCGAAAAGTAGCCGCAAATGCTGCCCCGGTAGACGGGGTCTACTCGTTTGATGTTTTGGACAGGTCTACTGGCTTACTTAACCGTATTTACCGTTGTGCCCCCACAGGGGCACAATCGGCCCCCTTCGGGGTCCTAGACCTCGAAAGCCCTTTAAGTACCACGGATATTGTGCCCGTTATTATTTTTTTCCATGGTGGGAGTTTTACGCATTCTTCTGCTAATAGCGCGATTTATGATACTTTTTGTAGACGGTTAACCGGGTTGATCAAAGGGGTTGTGGTGTCGGTTAATTACAGAAGGTCGCCTGAGCATAGGTTTCCGTGTGCTTATGAGGATGGGTGGGAGGCTTTAAAATGGGTTGACTCGAGAAAATGGCTAAAAAGTGGTAAAGATTCTAAAGTTAGGATATTTTTGGCCGGTGATAGTTCGGGTGGAAATATAGCACATCATGTAGCGGTTAGAGCCGCGGGGTCGGGTATTGATGTGCTTGGGAACATATTGTTGCACCCTTTATTTGGTGGTGAAGAAAGAACCGAATCCGAGAATAAGTTTGATGGGAAATATTTTGTTAGGGTGCAAGATAGGGATTGGTATTGGAGGGCATTTTTGCCCGAAGGCGAAGATAGGGATCATCCGGCTTGTAATATATTCGGGCCTCGTGGGATTGATTTAAAAGGGGTTAAATTTCCTAAAAGTTTAGTTGTTGTTGCGGGTTTTGATCTTGTACAAGATTGGCAATTGGCGTATGTTAAAGGGTTGGAAAATGCGGGACAAGATGTGAAATTGTTGTTCTTGCAAAAGGCGACCATTGGGTTCTATTTCTTGCCTAATAACGAGCATTTCTACACGTTAATGGACGAGATTGAAAACTTTGTGAGATCTTGATTTAATAACCCTTTTGTTTATAGGATTGAAAACCCCTAAAAAAAGACTTAACTTTTCGACTATAGAAGTTATACATAACACAAGCTTTTGACATTTTTAGTACTATTTGTCTATCACTACTACTAGTCTTTTTGGTTTCTTGATCTTTTTCCTCGTGTAGTTATATATGATTTTTATGCATTTTGTTGATGTTATGATTTGAGAGATGGGATATCTCTCGGGCAGGGGTGAAACGGTAATTTCACACGGGTTAACGGGGTTTGAGAATCTGTTTTGCATTTGATCAAACCAAGGGGGCTGATCATTGTTAGTTAAACTAACTTCAGAAGAACATGGATGTTTGAAGAGGGTGTCTCTCCGTCCGGGGTAAAATAGTAACTCATGCGGGATATCCGGATTATTTGCAAGAATATCATTGTTACTGAAGCCAACTTCAGAAGAACATGGATGTTTGAAGGAAAGAAAGCATCCATTGATGTTTTATTGTTGCTAAAAACTTTGTAATGTTACTATTATTATTGTTCTTACATATACTTTTGGTAATTGATCTAGTACAGTATATAAAGGTTTGCTTGGTTTGCTATCTGTACTGTCCTTGAGTTTCTTTTTACGAGATATAGGTAGCTGATTAACTTAAGTGAACCGCGTTTATTGCTAATCATACTTATTATAAACAAACCTCTTAAAAGCTTTGCATGGTTTGAACATGGCATATCATGCTTAAATAGGCAAGCATGTAACCTTCTTGATTATCATTGTTGCTCCCGAAATATCCATAAAACTTTGTCGAAAGTTATTTGAGAATTCACCCGACAAGTAATAACTTAACATGTTAAGCTATTAGCGCGTGTTAATTGATGATTTCATGTTTAAGTTATTTGAGAATTTACCCAACAAAAAAATGCTGACATGTCTGTTTAGACATAAAATTAGGCATGTTTTTAGTCATCTCAATTATTTATCTTTGGGAAATACTCACTTGAGCATAAGGTCTTTAGGTAATTTCGCAAATTCCCTCATCGCGTATAATGCTATTTTTGTAAATGTTGTTGGCACGACTTATACTATAACTAACTATTATTGTTTGAGTCATGTGAAATCAAAGTGATGGTTTTTCAACAAAGAATTCAAGTATAGTCAATTGAACTTTTACACTATGCTTTAAACTTAGAAAAATACAAATAAGAAAAGTTATATACGAAACGATTGTTGTTTGTGCAAGTGTGGTATGTGTGGACCATTACAATATGGAATAAAAGCATTTAGAAAAAAAGACAAGAGAATTTGGGAAAAGAAAATGATTGGGCAAATGGGGACAAAAGTCCAAATCATGCATATTTCTTTTTCTTTCTTTCTTTCTTTCTCTATTATATATTTTGATTTATTAGTTGAAGTCTTATGTGTGATTGCTTGTTGTATTCATGGGTTTTGTTTTGGAGTTTAGGATAATTGCATCTAACAATGGGAGCAAGATTTGGCTTTGTGTCAATTCCAATAGAAAATCAAAACTTCTTCTCACTTGTGGTTGGGAGCTTTGGATGCAACCTAGGCTAGGGGCCACTTTTGGAAACCACAATTCCCATGCCTTTTTATCTTCAAACTTTTATGTTTTTACTAATCAAAATAATACGGAGTAATTTTTTTTTTTTCTCTTTTTTTTTTTTTTTTAATTTTATTTTTAGAACGACTAGTTAGTAGTTAGTGATTCAAATCGTGCAATGACATTCAAGTAGACAATATGCTTCCTCAAACCTTCACCTTAAGGGAATAAACCCAACTTTTTCTTTTTCCACTTCGCCTAAAACGAAAACCCCATTAACAAGACTCGAACCCAAAACCTACAAAAAAACCAACCCCCTCTCCCTCTCTCCCCAATGGCCACTCGATCTAGATTCTAGACCAAGTAATTATGGGTTAATTGTATTTAAATTCCTCTTAAAACTAATTCTATGTAATATGGTTCTTATTGACACATAAGAGCATAGGGTGTAGTAACTTAGGTTAAGGTTTAACATCATGGCACGTCAGTGTTATATCAGCTTTAACATTTCACATTAACTCAACAAAAAAACAACCCTTATTATAACTTACCCAAATTAAACCTTAACTCAATAATAATTTATAAAAACAACCTCATTCGGTGACATAAATGAAAAAAATAATAATAATAAAAATAATAATAATAATAATAATAATAATAATAATAATAATAATAATAATAATAATAATAATAATAATAATAATAATTTATAAAGGAGCTCTTGATAAGGTGATCTGCACACCAAGACATTTCTTGTTGGGTTAGCCATTAGCCTTGCCTCTTTGTCTCCTTAAAACCTTCGCCCGAGGAGCAACATGGAGTGTAGGTGCTCTCTAGCGCCCGTCAACAAGAAGAATATATCGCTAATGCC
Source organism: Chrysanthemum lavandulifolium (assembly GCA_022545495.1). NCBI lineage: Eukaryota > Viridiplantae > Streptophyta > Magnoliopsida > Asterales > Asteraceae > Chrysanthemum > Chrysanthemum lavandulifolium. The sequence continues at coordinate 74,896,258 of CM040241.1, read as the reverse complement.
ATTCGGGCTTGGGGTACGTCTAGTGGTAGTTTGCGACTTGTTGAGAGGTTTAATGAACCTCCCTACTTGGTCTAATATTGAGGAGGAAAACACGGAGGTAGGTGGCGTAATGTCAAGCAATGTAGGAGGAAGATTTGTGATGGTCATTATCTGCTGCCGTCGAGTTCTCTTCTTCGTGTGTTGCTCCTTACAATGACACTACCTCCCGAGGATCTAAAGGCTAAGCATCCTTCAAGTCTGCTTCCTTCACCGCCTAATATACCTATTGATCATCATAACCTCATTGCATCTCCCCGTGGTTCTTGACATGATTAAGAGTTTCCCGTGGTACATCTTGTGGTCGAGATGGTCTACGCCCAACACCTTTTGGATTGTTTTAAGCGGTCTTCTTGTGGCTATATCGATGAGTTAATCAACTCCATCACCCGGTGGTAAATCTTTTCTTGATGGTAAGTGTCCTAAGGCTTTGGGCGAGTATATTGCAGTGCTCTCTCACACACCGATCAAACCAGTGGTGGTATCCGTCCTATTGCGGTGGGGGTATCGGAGGCGTTTAGTCTCCAGGTGGAGCTTCTATGATTGGCCACTTTTAGATGGATACTTGAATGATCTACGATTCGGAGTTGGGGTTTCGGAGGAGGAGGCAATTCTTCATGCCGTGAATCGGTTTGTTGAAGGCCGTGGAGATGAGGTGGGTCTTTCGATGTTGTTGGTGGATTTCAAAACGCTTTCAATCTGGTGGACCGTGAGGTTATGTTACAAGAGGTTCGCCTCAATGTCCCGCCATATCACGTTGGGTTGAATTTTGCTACTCGGCCCGGATTATATTATGGGGAACACACTTTATGGTCGCACCAAGGCGTGCGACAGGTGACCTCTCGACCTCTCCTTTTGCTTTGGTGTTACATCCTTTGGCTCGCAAGATCAAAGAATCCCTTTCTCCCTTTCAAGCTTGGTACCTCGATGATGGTACGATCATTGGAGATACTCGTCTGTTGGGAAGGCCCCGGAGCTCATTATGATAGATGGACCTCGTTATGTTTTGCACCTCAACGTCGATAAACCGAGGTTTTTGGCCAGGAAGATCCTAGAAGCGCACTCGCGGTGTTTTCCTCCCAATATTGCCCGGCCCGCATGGTGTAAAATTGTTGGGTGGGCATGTTGGTGCCGACCTTGAGTTTAGCGAGAAGCTCGCTTTGAAACGAGTTTCTAAAACCATTGAACTTATGGACGTTGTTGCTAAGCTTAATGACCCCAATGTGAGTTGCTTCTTCTCCGTGCATATCTTGGCATTTCCAAGTCAGTATTTCTATATGCGCACATGTTCTCCCCGTGTCTTTGAACGTGCTCGATTTCATTCGATGAGCACTTCGCTCCTCTTCGGAGCGAATTGTCACCGCCTGGGCTGGGTTCGAAATTGGCAATGGAGACCGCCACTCTACCTTTGAATTTGGGGCTTGGTATATCTGGCGCTAGTGATGTTCAATTATGCCTTCCTTGCTTCTAGACTCAATCGGCTAGCCTCTGAGACCGAACTTCTTGGCTGATGCCCGTGTTGGTGCTATGGACCTTCCTTTGATGATGCCCCGCATGTTTTTAACGAGAAACGGAGACCGACCTTTTGGGTAGCTCTTGTGAAATTGCGCCCCCAACTCATGAAGAAATTGGCGATTTATATTTCACACGTGTCACAAAAGAGGCTGAATCCACCTTCTGCTTATCTACTAGACAGATGGCCCTATGGAGATCGCAAATGGAAGACCATACTTCAGACTGGCTCAGAGTAGTCCCGATAGTTGGGCTGGGGCAGACTATGAATGCTAAAACATACCGGTGTGTGTTATGCTATCGTCTAGGTGTTCCCCTTTTCTCCACTCAGATGCCATGCTCTGCATGTTCCAAGGTTTTTACAGGTGATATCTATGGGGATCACGCCGTATCATGCGCAGGTATTATTGGTATCAAACATCGACATAATGTGGTGCGTGATACTCACCGATATCCGCTCCGGGTAGGGGTTTCGCTCGTAAAGAAGTTGATATCGGCTCATGGAGAGGACAAACACTTACGCCCAAATGACTTGTTACCGTACTCGTGGGAGAGGGCCTTGATGTATGTGTTGATCTTATGGGTCATCACCCTTGACGCAACCGGTATGACGGACTTTGTGGCGGGCGGCGGTGATTGAAGTTGCACAACATGAACGTGTCAAGTCACGAAACCAAATGCGCTGATATTGGATATGGGTTCATCCCTCTTTCTCTTCTTTTGGTGAACTCGAGAGGGCGGTGACCTGCTGAAGCGAAAAGTTCTCATTACTCAAGATATTGGCGCAGCGTGGTGCCAACTATATTTTAGTAGGGTGTGTTTTCTATTGCTAAAGGAGTGGGAGCCCGGTTAGTTTCTGCCCCCACCAATTTCTTGTAATTTCCTATGATTTTCTAATGAAGTGATGTTTAAATAAAATAAAAAAAAAAATAATAATAATAATAATAATAATAATAATAATAATAATAATAATAATAATAATAATAATAATAAGAGTAAATTACACGTTCGTCCTTGTGGTTTGCGTTGACCGCAGGTTTAGTCCTTTGACCAAAAAGTTGCAACGTTCGTCCTTAAGTGTGAACGTTATGCTGCTGTTAGTCCTCGACCAAACGACGTTAAGTTTGACCGTTAAAAACCCATCATGTGACTTGCACATGAGGGTAAATTCGTCATTTCAACACCATAAGGACGAACGGTGCAAAGACGAACGGTGTAATTTACTCTAATAAGAATAAAACTAATCCTGTACCATCACTATCATTTCTGACTCTCTCTTTTTCTCTCTCGTCAATCAAACCAATCTCATCAATCACCAATATTATTACCTTTCATCAATCAAACCAATCTCATCAATCACCAATATTATTACCTTTCATCAATCAAACCAATCTCATCTCTTCCTCCCACAAGGACGAACGGTGTAAACCCTCCAGCCACCCTTCCTCCCACCTCCGGCACCAACACTGTTATCATCTTTTCTTTTTTTAATCGAATAGAGAACGGGTTATTATTTTCGTGGATAAAACATGGCTTAAAAACACATTTTGATTTTGTTTCGTGTGGAAGGAATCTGCAAAATGATTTTGTGTGGTGAACTAATGTTAAAGTGTTTGTTTGATTCTGGTTTAAACACAGGTCGGGTCATACCTGAATCTGATTTGGGGATTGATATTGTTGTTATGGTTCTGATTTGGATCGACTCAATTTAGCCTCGGGTAGAGATTTGGATTTGTTATTTGATTTGTAGATTTATTTGGGTGTGTGGTTATTTTTGCTTTGGTTTAATTGTGGAACCCGATTAGGATGTGCTCGGTTTAGCTTAGTCCAGACAGAACCCCCACTTAGGGTCCATTTTGTCTCAGGTTCACAACAGCAACACCAAGGGTGTTTGCATCTCTGTGTTTTGCATAACCTGCATTTGTGTTTCCATATTGTGTTTCAAATAAATGGTGCGTTTGGTTTTATAAATGGTCCTCTAGCCCGTAATCATGTTTTGTTTAAATGAACCTAAGCCCATGGCTAGTAAACTTAACTTTAAGATCATTTGATTAACTAAGAAGGTTCACCGGAAAAGGGTGTCGCCGTCTTTAAGATCATTTCATTTTTTTCATTTTTTTCCCATCACTATCATCATCTATATGTTCATCCACAACAACCAAATAAAACGTTATGTGGTCAAGTCTTTCTTTTGTGTAAAAACATCAAATAAAACCCACTTGTTTGTGGTTTCGGGCAATGGATGAGGAGCGAAAATTATTATGCCGCGAGTGTGGTGGTTGATCTTGGTGCAAAGTGAATTAAATCTGGTAATGGTTTTAGATTCAGGATTGGTTTTCATATTCGAATATGGATTCAGATTTAGTACTGGTTATGGTGGTGACTGGTTGGGATTCGGGATTGGTTGTTGGCGTGAAGATGGACAGGATGGTGGTGGAGGTAGAGGTGTTGTAGATCTTGGATGAAATGGAGCAACACACCTTTATGTGGTGGTAATGGTTAAGAGAAGAAGATAGTGAGGGTATTTTAGTAATTTTACCCGAGTTTAACAGTCAAACTTAACGTCGTTTGGTCAAGGACTAACGGTGCATAACGCTTCACACTTAAGGACTAACGGTTGCAATTTTTTGGTCAAAGGACGAAACCTGCGGTCAACGAAACCACAAGGACGAACGGTGTAATTTACTCTAATAATAATAATAATAATAATAATTATAATAATAATAATAATAATTAAAATGCTTTTAACGTGACGTTATAGTCTTAACATGGTGTTAAGGCTTGCCTTAACTCCCAGGGCGGTGTGGTTAACATGCCTTTAATGTTCAAATGTTAAGATTTAACTTGGGTGGCATGTTACCACACCGAACGCTCTAATGGAAAATAAGTTACTGTTTTATGTAATTCTTACTGTTTTGCTGGTATAAGTGTGAAAGTAAATTGTAGTTTCCTGCAATTGGCTTCCGATGTAAAAATCAATATGAAAAATACTACTGCATATTTAGCACCTAGGAATCTGAATTGGTCATGGGTAACCATGGTTTATATCATGTACTAACTTGTTGCCCAATTGTTATTTTTACCTGATGATTTGATTGGTTGATTTAAAAAAATGATTTGTGAAAATTTGGAGAGAGTATAAATAATACAATTGTACAAAAGATTTATGCATCAGACATGTATTTAAGCATGTGTTATAGGTCTAAATACTACTCTATCTGTACAGTTACTTATGACGACAAAATTAGTAAAAATCGGTTGACGGATCTTCAATAGAATTTTATAAGATAAGACATACATGATAATGTGTACTTGAATAAGCCAAGTGGTAAGCATAGCTTATACGATAAATAACTTCTTGTTTAACTTTTTCTTTATATTGTATAAACTATTGTGATGCTAAAATCCGTTTGCAACGACAAAAAAATTGGTTTTAATTTACCCAAAAATGGTAAAACAAGTGTCAAAAATACTTGTTGCAACAAGTAGTAAGATATTAATCGCAAGTTTGGATTTACTCGAAATCCACTTGGTTTTTCAAGCCACTTTTCGAATTATACTTCGTTATACGAAGACAAAAAAATCGATTGAATTTATAGTTTCAGACTAGAAAAACATCAAATAAGTATGATTTTGAATAAGTCAAGTACGAAGCATAGTTTTAGGATGCAAGCTTTTAAAGTTAACTTGTTTTAACATATGTAAATTGTCGTGATGCTAAAATATCTCTACGATGAAACACTATTGTTTTTGTTTTGTGTCATTAGAAAGTAACGAAATACATGTCAAAATTAGTATGGATTTGAATATGTCAAGTAGTATGCATAGTTTGTTTGATGCTAAAGTGTGTTAACCATGAATGATATACATCGATATTCTTTATAAAAATTGTAGTTCATATAAATATGACTCGACAATGTTCTCTCATAACAAAAAGAAAACCCATTGTTTTGTTTGTGAGAAAATATTATGTTCATATGAATATAAGAGGATCTCAATCCTATCTTCTAACTCAGATATTTCCGCCCTAATAAAGATCATCACACTCTATTAGATATTTGATGAAGTACTCTTTGTGTCTTACATGTTGTTAGGCCATTTTCTATGTCGTAACATTAGATATTTTATAAAATGCAATTTAGATGTACATTATTTAATATTCTTCTATTTAAGGATTTTAATATTGAATGAAGTACTATTTGTGTCGTATAGGTTGTTAGGCACTTTCCTATGTCGTAACATGGAATTGTCACTTTAATATTGGTTGTACTTTTTGTATTATTGGTTGATATGACGTAGTATCAAGACAAAGTCATTGTCTATTTATTTCGTATAAGTTAGTAATTAATAACAACGTAATCAATCATTAGCTCGATAGTTATTCATCTCCTTGTTATCTTGCAACAATTTACCCTTCTTAAAAACTAGCTTTTTCTTCAAAGAATGCTCAAACAATAACAATATCAAATCTCGTTGGAGCAATATATGAAGGAAAGATAATATAACCAGTATTTTATAAAAGCTTGTGTTTTTCAAAATCTTAGGGTGTGTTTGGTTTATGGTTGTAGAATCATAATTTAGATATCACTCAAATTAAAAATGTTTGGTTCATGCTTACGTAAATGGATTAGGATTCATTAAAAATTGTGGGCCCAACTTTTAGGGTCATTTGCATATATATCCCTCCAAAAATGCAAAATTGCATATATATCATTTGCATGCATAAAAATCATTGTAATATGTGCAATAAAAACTTGTAAGAAGGATATATATGGAATTATTCACCTTTGGAGGGATATATATGCAATTCCCCCCAACTTTTAAGTGTATCTCTGGGCATTGGTCCAAAATCTAACCAAACCGATGAAAACCGAACCGAAATCAAAAACCGTTAGTATATAGAACTGAAATCGAATCGAATATGGTCGGTTCAGTTTTATGCCGTTTCGGTCGGTTCGATTCATTTTTTATGGTTTAGGTGTGTTTTTTTTCGGTTTTAAGTCGAACCGAAACCAAACCAAATATGGTTAGTTCGGTTCGATTTTTTCGGTCCAATACGCTCAGCCATAATCTCTTTTACATTTTTGTTATAAAATGACATCTTTTAATTTAATTATTTTTAATAGCTTTGTATTAGTTATTTTATTAATAAATTATAATTTTTTCTCTTTACTAATTTTATTTCATGCCGTTACCAAATTTTAAATTTATTTCAAACTCATGTACAAATCAAACGGGCCCTTATATCATATTAATAGTTTGATACTGCATGTTTTTACGTGGAGTTTAGAACTTTATGTACATCATTTAGTTATATTAGCTTTTTTGTACATTCGTTTTTTTTTTTATTCATATCGAAAGTAAAGTAAAAAGGATCAAGGTTTTAAAAGTTGTAGGAAAATAATTGTATGTCTTGTATTGGAGACTGGAGAGTAGCTTGACCCAAATTAAATTTAGTTCGGCCCAAAACTACCTAATTTTCATGTAACCCATTACTATTTTTTGTTAAAAAATGCGTGAATGATGTATAAATATAAATCAGTTTCACTCTTACGATACATAAATGTTTGCAAACGTTAAATAGAATAATTAAGTCATAAAACTAGCACAACCTATCAACGAGGAAATATATTGTGTTAAAAATCATTAAACGACACTATGTCGCAATTTGATACCGCAAAATAGTCATATAATGTTGATTATATATTCTCATGTAGTTAAAGATCTTCATCATTTTTGTAAACTATTACTATCAATTAATTTTATGATTATAATATTGTGAAAAAAAGTGAAATATGATCTTATAATATACTTAATATTGTCATTTAACAACTAAAAATATTTTCAAAGAAAAACAATCCCAAGTACAAATTCAAAATACGCATGCTACAATTTGATTTCATAAACTAGATATATATTAGTATTATTGTTTAAAACACTCGTGTTTGAGTTTTCGTCATCGTCGTATTATCATCTTTAACATTTTATATTTATCAAAAAAATAATAATGGCGTAATTCTCTTTAAACGTATTATCAAATATCAAAGGGAAAGTCGAGAAAATAATGTCATTAATATTAGAGGATAGGATATGTCGGTAGGCCCGAGCCCGTCTGTGTCTACCTATATATTGCAGTGATCTTCCTTTTAAACCATATTACCTCACTATTTGTTGCAGCCTATATATTGCAGTGAATATACTGCACTTTTTTTTTACGGTTTTAGTGACTTTCCGCTTTTGAACGAGAAAAAAAAATAAACGCACTTAACGACCAAGTATTTGCATTTAAATGAGTCAGAGGCAATTTAAGGGCCGGTGCGAGCCTGTAGAAGCTTCAATGGCTCTACAAAATCAGTGGAATCAAAATGAAATGTTGCATAGCTTAGATATTGTCTGATGCACGAGTTCACAAGTTCGAGTCTAGTAGCAATCATTTCTTTTAACTTGACATGTCTTTCGAGAAGAAGGAAACTATATCTTGCATATCTTATCGTTAACGAGTCAAATCGACAACATAAAAAGTTTAGCTAATCCGATTAGTTCGATATTCCCCCCTCTTAGAGTTTCATTTCCGCCTTATAGCAACCATGAACCAAGTCTACGTTGTTTACTTGTTGTACTGTATCCACGAAACACCAATCGAATCACTCTTTCGGCCATCAAACTCTCATTGTCGCGACAACAAAAACATTAGCATCATGTTGCCAAAGTTAGACTTGTTCTCATTAGCGTTTTCGAAACTTGATTGGCCTATTGATTTAAATATTGGAAAATCATAGTTTATAAAGTTAATAAATTCTAATTTGGGCTATAATTTGTCTTAAACTATAGTTTATCTATCGTTATCTACACATTGTCATATTGGGCTCCATCCATTTAAAAACTAACTCCTGGAAGTCCTGGTTAACTTGTATATAATGAGTAACTGATAGCTAGAAAAGGTTAAAAAGGGTATAAAAAAATTAGTGATGACAAACATATAACTAAACTGACCGATTCGTACATAAATCGTACGTATATAGCGAAATGTTTGAGAAAGCTTGACTGTTAAACGCTCTTTAACTTTTAGTGTGAGTAGAGTTATAACGTTTGTGCAAGACCGTTTCAAAGTTGCGTGAGGCCTAAAGCGATTTCCACAGTTAGGCCTTATAACAAAAATCATTATTAGAGCTTCGATTGGTCTATTTTTTGGCAAATTTTAGAAATCGCATGTTAAATTACCGTATACTCTCGCCGTGAATTAAAATAACTCATTGCATTTTAAAAAAATAACCATTATCTGGGGAAGGGGTCAATCGGCATTAAAAAATATTGCACGCGGTCAGTGTTTTTCCGTCAATCTAAACTTTTCGAGAAATAAATGTATATTGTATTAGCCTAATAGGCCATATAGTACTATAGTATCAAGATCACTAGATCAGCAGTGTGAAATAAGAAGTTGTCAAAGGTTTGATTACTTGCACACAAACTTTTCCAATATTTCATATTGAGTAAATTGCAAAAATTGTCCCTGTGGTTTGGCCAAATTAAAGATTTCGTCCTTAAACTTTTGAAATGCATGCACCGTTTTTGTAGAGAATTTTGAGATGCAGCTTTCGTCTTTGTGTTGCAGTTTTTGGCAAGGACATTTTAGTTATTTTATTTTGGACAAGGATGAAAACTGAAACCTAAAGTTTCCCAGTGTCTACACTTTCGAAAGATTGAAAACGAAACCTACAATTTGGCAAAAACAACATTAACGATTTTTACAATTTACTCTTTCATATTCATATTAGAACCATCTCTGAAATTGCCTATGATCACTTGGGCAAGGTCAAATATAAAGATTCCAATGCTGCTTTAGATGCCATTGCTAATTTCCTATGCTTATTATAATATCATAACTTATATAGTTTTAACGTGTTGGTAGGGTCAAAAAAATAAACTAAGTCTTGCTTACATCATATTCGTATGTTAGAATATGTCTCCTCATAATCAATTTCGTACACATATAAAACAACATACTTCAAACATAGTTCAAACTCATAAAGCAATGGACAGATTGGTTAAGCATGATGTAAAGGAATTGAGCATTGTGTTCACTAGGAACCAAAAATGTTCCACAACTTTTAAGCTAACCAATTTGATGCATACCATGCCCGTTGCGGTTTTTGTAGAAACCACGAACGCGTTAGTCTTGTCACTAACGCGTTCGTACGGGGTTATTCCGCCTTTAGGGAGTGTTGTTTTCACTCTTGTATGTCGAGAATTGGATCAGCCGTTAGTATTGGCAACTCGAGACACGGTTATTGTTCGATCATCGATGTTGCTCACGGGAAAAAGTGACCAAGAAAGTCTTTGTAACGTGTTTTCGAAACCTGGGAAACATATTTTTAAAGATGGGATAATACCCGTTTCGTTTGTTGGCTCACACGTGATCGATTTCCTCTTATCGAATCATGTCCCCAAAGTCGATGTTTCGTTGGTTTTAGAGAAATCCGTCCCATTATGTAACGGGACGGAGCTTAACTCGTTGCTAAAATCAGCTGCTATGACCGGGAAGTCTTATTTGGTTACTTTTTTAATAAACGCGGGTGCGGACGTAAATGATCGAGACCCGGAGAGGAAATCAGTGATGTCATTGGCTATTGAGTCGGGAAATTTGGATGCGGTTCGTGTTTTAATCGAGTCTGGTTTCGTGATAGATCATTTAAATGATCGATATTTACACGATGCAGCTTCGATAAACGGGGTGGATATAATGGAATTATTGTGTATGAATTATTTAGATATCGATATAAACTCGATTGATTCACGAGGTCGAACGGCTATGCACATTGCCGCGAATCACGGTCACCTAGAAGTCCTTGACTTTTTAACAACATTAGGGAGTGATGCTAGTGTTGTTGATAACGACGGGTGGAACCCGCTTCATCACGCGTCTTATAAAGGGCACGTGGATGCGGTCGAGTTTTTGTTAAACTCGTGTAGTTACATTAAGTACGCAGTTACTAAAAATGGAAAGAGTCCGATCGCTTTAGCATACGAAAACGATCATACGGAATTGTATGATATGTTATACTTAGGAGACGTTTTGCTTAAAGCCGCGACGATAGATGATGTTAATGGCATTAGCAAATGTTTAACGGAAGGTGCAAATGTAAACGGAAAGGATCAAAATGGTTGGACCGCTTTACATCGAGCGGCTTTCAAGGGTCGTGTTGAAAGTGTAAGAGTTTTGTTAGATCATGGCGCGAATGTGGATACAGTGGATAATAGTGGGTGTACGCCTTTGCATCGAGCGGTCGAGATGGGCTATGCTGAGGTTGCAACGGTGTTAGTAGCTCGAGGAGCGAGAGCTAGTATAAAGTCTCTTATTGATCATATGGTTTTCGATTTAGATTGTGTGAAGAATTATCGTTCGCTTGTTGATCCTCTTTGCTAAGGGGATTACGAGTAGATTAATCGCGTAACGTAGAGCTAATAACTTTCTATGTATGGATTAATAAAAAAATAAATAAGTGAATAATGCACATAGTTTGGGCTGGTTTATATTTGAATTAGGCTATTAGATTTTGGGCCAAAATTTATACAATTTGGAATTTTGGACACAGATTATTGAGTTTGGTTTGGTCGAACCTAACATTATTAAGTTCGGGAAAAATTGTCGTTCTTCTTGTTTTAACCACTAGATTTCTTTAAGTGTTCCATTGTATTGGAATGCCACTATAAATTGTTACTTTGTTAGAATGACTTGTTAAGATATAGAAAATTATACCCTGTGTGGGGCATTTGTAATATAGGGTGTGTTTGCAATATAGTAGTACAAGATGTCGATCATGATGTAATAATTGTGAGCATTAGTTGTTTTTTTTTATAAAAATGTTTTGTAACGTAATTATAGTTGTAGTTGTAATCATAATGTGTAAATTAGCTTTTAAATGCAAATGCTATTAAATGTTACTTCATGGAACATTGAAAAATGAGCATTTAGAAGAAACAAAATAAAGCCAATTGTTGCTTGCTAAACGAAACGTTTATCACTCCTGAATGCTCTTAACACCGGGAGCCAAACACAACCTAAGAAATGTTTCCAACAATTTGGCAATTTTTAACTTTTTTTTTTATTTTTATTTTTTTGGACGAGACAATTTTTACCTCTTAAGACATAATGTGGCAACACGTTAAGAAAGGGTGTTATCATTTGTTCAAGAAGCGTGTCATTTCTCAAAAGTTTTAGGTTGAAACTTAATGGGTAAATGTTTTTAAAAAGTATCATATTTGTCATCATTTGATTTTGTGGATAGCAAACAATTTTTTTTTTTTGCTTTTGTGTGTATTTTTCTTTCAAATTTATTTTTCGAATATTTTGCGAAATTTTTGGACATTTTTGCCCTTCTTAGCTGATAGAAATTTTTTTTTCACGAATGGCAAAAATATTACATAGTACCTTAAAAATGATGAATTTAACATAAAAGTACTCACAAAAACAACAAATTTTGTTCGCTACCCACAAAAACAAATGATGACAAGTATGATACATTTTAAAAACATTTGCCCAAACTTAATTTATCCTCATTATTATATGGACGGCCACATCAAAACAACCTTTCAAAGCCTTTATTAAATTTTGTTGAATCAACCCACTTAACAACATTAACGAGCGCATTTGGTAGATTCTTTACACTCCATCATTTGTTCACCGAAGTCCAAAGATCACGAGTGAGAATGCACCCAGCAAAAGGATGTTGTGATATCTCAACGTCATCATCACCAATTCACATAGCGGTTGTGTTTAAAAAAGTGCGCTTTTTAACGCATGAGGCGTGAGGCAAGTCGAGGTAGTGAGGTCATAACATCACGACCCTTAATGCACAATACATAAAGCGATTTTAGGTGGTGCCTTTTAACGCCTTTGAAGAACGTTTTTTGATGCACAATACATAAAGCGATCTTATGGGTCTAAAATGACATTTCAAGTACGATGGTTTAAATAGATTATTATTAGTCCCTTTCATTTGGGTTTGGGCTTTAAGAAACCCTTCAATAAAGCCAACTTAAAAAAATGATTTATATGCCTAAACCAAATGCTTGAAGATATGCTTAAGTATAAGATTACAACATGTGGAATCAAAAGTAAGTATAAAGATAGAGAATATGTAAAATACATGTGTCAATTGATGATTATGATTAAGCATATTTTTAGATACATTTTTTAGACATCCATATCACTACCCAAAAAAATAATTAGGTTTTTATGAGATAAAAACCCTAAAACAACTATTCATTCACAACTATTTTGTCTATCATCCATTTTTCTCTCATCCAACGTTTTTCTTTTATGCTCTATCATCAGGTATTTTAGTTTTTCTTTAACTTTTTCATTCCTCTTCTTATTTTATTTTCTAAAAGCTATCATCTTGCTACGTAACACTTTACCCAAAAAAGGCTCATTCTTTTATTTAATACTCTGTGTTTTTTACTGCTATTTTAATAGCAGTTTATGGCTCGGATTTGTTTAAAGATACTTCTTTTGCTACTGGGTTCTTACAAAATTTTAAGCCTTTTGCTAGTTTGCTGATTTGACATTTGTAATTTGTTTAATTTATAAAATTTTACATTAGAATGGACGCGACCAACCCATGCAACACTAACCCAAACGACCCTAAGGATCCGGCCAAGAGATATTCACTTCGAGATCCCAATAGTATAAATAATTTTAAATGTAAATTTTGCTCGAAATTAACTAAGGTTTAGCATTCCGTCTTTAGAAGTATTTAGTTTGAGGCTTCAGGGATGTTATTGATTGTCCTAATTGTTGGAAGTATGTTAAAGAAATTATTCATGAGTTTATGATAAATAAACAATTAGTGAATCGAACTAATCAACTACTCCCAATGATAAATGAAGTAGATGAAGACATTAAAGAGAATGACGAGGATTCTGTTAACACATATATAAAGAGAGGAAGTGGATCAGGATGAGGAAGTAGCAAATGTCTTCCTAAATAGTTAAGACATAAGGATCCAATTGTTAGCGGATCATATTTAGCCCACTCAACATGCAGATTATTATTGTATTTAGTTGTGTACTTAGGCCCATTATATTAGTATTTATACTTAATCATGTAACACATTACGTTTCATTCAATACAATCATCATTTGCTTTACATGGTATCAGGCCTCTAAAGCAGTCGATCCATCCCTAACCTAAACCCTAAATCACGACTTAACAGTCGACCCTTCAAGCAAACCCTAAACTTCCCAACCTGACTTAACAGTCGACCTCCCTCCCCATCATCAACATGACTAACTCCAACACATCACCACCCCCTGCACTCACTCTCGTTGAAAAGCTATACGCGGTACACAACATCAACAACCTGGTACCAGTCAAACTCGACCTTGATGAGTTAAACTACTCCTCTTGGTGCTACTTTTCCTCATTCATCGTCAAAATTTTGGTGTCCTAACACACATCCAAGGTACGCAAAGCGCATCAACATCGCCTCCACCGATCGATGAGTGGGTGACGGCGGATTCCATTGTCAAATCATGGATTTTCCTTACTCTTTCACCTACCCTTCAACGTAGGTTAATCAAAGCAAACCCAAGACACTAAAGACGCTTGGGATCGTGTTGAAGCGATCTTCCAAGAGAACAAACGACACGGACGGTTGTTTCAAAAGGCGAACTCGTGTAATACATATGGGAGAACAAAGTGTCGATGCGTACTTTTCCAAGATCGAGTCCATCATCACATTACTTACCGACCTTGGGTCCTCCATGAGTGACGATGACGTCGTTACTTATGCCATCTACGGCTTGAGTGACAAATATGCTAACCTTGCCACAGTCATCGCCCACAAAGATCCTTTTCCTGATCTTGCAACAATGAGGTCCATGGTAACGACCGAAGAGATGAGACTTCGCTCCAAGTCTCCAATCTTAACTGCCAATACCACTTCGTCTGCTCCCCAAGTTCTACTCACCGAGACAACCCTCGCCAGACTCAAGCGCCACGCAACAACCGTGATCGAGGCTCGCCTAACAACCGTACCGAGGTGTGTCGAAATTTTGGAAGGGGCTTCTGTCGTTGGGGAGCAAACTGTCGCTATATTCATTCTGGTGGCTCCTCACACAACAATAATAACCAGGTTCACAATAATAATAACAAGCAAGTTACTTTTTCACATAACATGCACACTGGACTGGCCTCTCATGGACTTGATTTGGCGGGCCAGCAACAACTTTTGTCCCTCCTCCAGGCTCAAAATAATTTGTTGGCTCAATATGGGTTAAACTATACTAATGCTCAAGGCTACACTTCTCAACAGCCCAACAGGCAATCCATCATGGGCTTAAGGCCCACTGCACCTCCTGGTCTTCCACTAGCCCAACATGCTCCTCATGGTTTAACACCTCAACAACAGGTATTCTTTACATCTCACTGCTCCAAAGTGAATACTCATCCGCCCACCGGTCAGGAGACGTTGCTACCACAAGCTTTCAATGCCATGACACTTCAAGACCCCGCCAACGCCAATTGGAATATGGACACTGGTTCGTCTTCTCATCTTAACTCCTCTGCAAATAATCTTAGTACTATTTATAGTTCTAGCATTTATCCTTCTGTTCTTGTTGGTGACGGGAAATCCATTCCCGTCACCAACACGGGCCATAGCACTCTAACCACACCCCACCGACCACTTCATTTAAATAATGTACTTGTTACACCCAATATTATAAAAAATTTAATTTCAGTTCGCTAATTTGTTCGTGAAAATAAATGTACCGTTGAGTTTGATGAGTTTGGTTTTTCTGTGAAGGATTTCTGGACCCGTCAAATTCTACTCCGATGTGACAGTACGGGTGATCTGTATCCCGTCACAAGTCCTACCAAACCACGAGCTTTTCTTGTCAGTCAGCATACGTGGCACCAACGTCTTGGTCACCCAGGAAGTGATGTGTTACGTACTCTAGTGTCTAATAATTCCATTTCATGTAATAAGACTAAGTCTCCCATGCTTTGTCATGCTTGTCAGCTTGGTAAGCACGTGCGACTTCCTTTTTCGGTTTGTGAGACAATTGTTAGTTCTCCGTTTGATATTATTCATTCTGATTTGTGGACATCACCACTTTCGAGTGTTACTGGTATTAAATATTATGTATTGTTTTTAGACCATTTTTCGCATTATTTATGGGTGTATCCTTTACGTAATAAGTCTGATGCCTTGTCCAAATTTGTTCATTTTCGTGCTTTTGTTAAGAACCAATTCAATTGTGACATTAAATCTCTGCAATGTGATCATGGGGGCGAGTTCGATAACAACGCCCTACACCAATTATTTGCCTCTAATGGTATTACCATTCGCTTCTCTTGTCCAAAAACGTCACAACAAAATGTTAAGTCTGAGCGGATGATTCGTACTATTAACAATCTCATTCGCACCCTTTTATTTCAATCACATTTACCACCTACCTTTTGGGTCGAAGCCCTCCATATGGCCGCCTACCTTTTAAACATCTTACCCTCCACCGCCATACAAAATGATATCCCCCACACACGCCTCTACAAAACCACACCCAACTACACTGATCTTCGTGTTTTTGGTTGCCTTTTCTACCCTCACTTACACACCAACCATAAGCTTGAACCGCGGGCCACCCCGGCCATTTTCCTTGGATACCCCACAAACCATCGTGGATATCGGTGTCTAGATCTCAACACCAACAAGATAATACTTTCTCGTCATGTTACCTTTGACGAGACGGTTTTTCCCTACGGGTCTATGACTCCAAATTCATCACCATCATATACCTTTCTAGACACCTCCCCTAATCTCATTCAACAACACCTATTAACTCACCACATACCCCACGCAACCCAACACTCCACTCAGCCCACTACCACCACTGACCCACCCTCTTCTCCATCATCCACCAACGGCCCACCGCCACAAACCCAATCCACTACTTCTCTAAGCCCACATCCCACTCCAAATAACACCGCCCCTAATCAGTCAAATAATTCGGTTCAACCACCACAAAACACAAATCCCAATCCCGTGTCCACTCACCCCATGGTCACTCGCTATCGTGTTGGTTCTAATCGTCCCACTCAACGCTATACATTAAATGTGTCTACTATTTCACCATTGCCAAAGTCTTAAAACCATGCGTTTAATGACCCCAATTGGTTGAGTGCTATGCTTGATGAATATAATGCTTTAATTAAAAATAATACTTGGATTCTTGTGCCCCGACCACCGGACGCGAACATTATTCGTTCCATGTGGCTTTTTCGGCATAAACATAATGCAGATGGTAGTCTTAATCGCTACAAGGCTCGCCTTGTTGCGAATGGTAGTACTCAACTTGCAGGTATTGATGTTGATGAGACCTTTAGCCCGGTTGTCAAACCGGCTACTATTCATACTGTACTTAGTCTTGCTATTTCTCGACACTGGCCTATTCATCAGCTTGATGTCAAGAATGCCTTTTTGCATGGATCATTATCTGAGACTGTTTATATGCATCAACCTCCTGGTTTTCGGGATACACAACATCCCGATTATGTTTGTCTTTTGCAGAGATCACTTTATGGGCTTAAACAAGCCCCTCGGGCTTGGTTTCAGCGGTTTGCAGCCTATGCTACTCGGGTTGGTTTTCATCATAGTCGTTGTGACTCTTCACTTTTCATTTACAAACAGGGGACCGATACAGCTTATTTGCTTTTATATGTTGATGATATTGTCTTGACTGCATCTTCTACAGCTCTTCTTCAGCGGGTTATTACGTCTCTGCATCATGAGTTCTCTATGACTGATCTTGGCTCGCTTAATTATTTTTTTGGCATTTCTGTGACTCATAATACTTCTGGGATGTTTGTCTCTCAGCAGAAGTATGCTACTGAGTTACTTGAGCGTGCTGGTATGCTCACTTGTAATCCATGTCGTACTCCTGTTGACACGGATTCCAAGCTTGCAGCTGATGGCGATCCAGTTTCTGACCCAACATTCTATCGTAGTCTTGCTGGTGCTCTACAGTATCTTACTTTTACTAGACCAGATATTTCTTATGCTGTTCAGCAGGTTTGTCTCTTTATGCATGACCCTCGGGAGCCACATTTCTCTGCTCTCAAGCGGGTCTTACGTTATGTTCGGGGTACCTTAGAATATGGACTACGCCTTTACTCATCGTCGACCTCTCTTTAGTGGCATACTCCGATGCAGATTGGCATTTGTCCTACTACGCGTACCACTTGTGGTATTGTGTTTTCTTGGCAACAACCTTCTATCTTGGTCCTCTGCCGCGGCTACACTTTCTGGTCTAGTTCTCGTCGAGTATAGGGTGTTGCTAATGCCGTCTTGAGACTTGATGGCTTCGTAATTTATTGCGTGAGCTCTATCAACCGGTTTCGACTGCTACGATTGTTTATTGTGATAATGTAAGTGCCGTGTATCTATCATCGAATCCCGTACAACATCAACGCACGAAGCATATAGAGATTGACATTCATTTTGTTCGTGATTTGGTTACCACTGGGCATGTACGTGTTCTTCATGTTCCTTCGCGTTATCAGTATGCGGACATCTTCACCAAAGGCTTGCCGACTGCTTTGTTTGATGAGTTTCGCTCCGCCTGAGCATTCGTCCTTCTCCGCTCAAATCATGGGGGTCAAGTAGCGGATCATATTTAGCCCACTCAACATGCAGATTATTATTGTATTTAGTTGTGTACTTAGGCCCATTATATTAGTATTTATACTTAATCATGTAACACATTACGTTTCATTCAATACAATCATCATTTGCTTTACACCAATGGACATGTTCTTTACTCGTAAACCTGAAGATGTACTTGCGGGCAAAAAACATGGAAGACAACAAACGATAAACGAAGTGTGTAAAAAGGAGCTAAGATTTACTGCTTGTAGATAGCTATTTAAGTATTTTTATGATGTGGGGCTTCCTTTCAATGCGACTAACTATGATAGCTTTCAAATTGAAATTAAAGCGGTAGCTCAATTTGGTCCAGGATTTAAACTACCTAGCATGTATGAGCTTAGAGTTCCTTGACTTGAAAAAAGAAGTGGAGGGCACTAAAAATAATATGATAGAACTAAAAAAGGAATGAGCTGTGAAGGGTTTCTCTATGTTATCCGATGGATGGCGTGATTCCACGGTTCAGAAGGATATTGTGAGCTTCTTAGTGAACTCTCCAAAGGGTTCGGTGTTTATAAGATCCTTATATGTATATGAAGTTAAGAACGATGCCAACACTGTATCAGATGCTTGAAAAAATGGTGGATTAAGTAGGAGAGGATAACGTGATTCAAGTTGTAACTAATAATGCTTCAAGCTATGTTAAAGCGGGTAGAAAAATAAAATGTTTTACACTTTTTTGATAGTGTTTTGCTGCTGATATGGTGTTGATTTGCTATTGTTTTTTGTTGTTGATTAATAGGTTCGTAGCTAGTGGCCACAATATTGAATCTCTATTAAACACCGTGTGCAACTCATTGTATTGATCTTATGTTAGAGGAAATCGGAAAGCTTGAAAAAATGAAGAGTTATTTGAAAAAAGCTATGTTCATGAATGGATACATATATAACCATGTTGGCCTTGTGAACATGAGGTTCGCAAATCAAAGAAACTTGCATAGGCCCGAAATCACCATATTTTCAACATCGTTCATCACTCTTGCACAACTACACATTCAACAAAGATGATCACTTCAGATGATTGGTATAATAACAAATGGTCAAAGGAGGTGGATGGGAAGCAAGTGGCAAAAACCATTCTAAATGATTTATTTTAGATAAATGTTGTTTATGCTATTAAGTTAGCGGGATCACTTGTAAAGGTTCTTAGAATGGTTGATGGCGATAAAAAACCATTAATGGGATATGAAACGCCCTATTCTCGATTTGACTAAAATTTAAAACTTTTAGCAGAAACGACATGACCTAAAACTGACCTTTTGTTACTCTTTAACAAACTGACAAAAAATATATTACTAACCAGCCCTTGAGAGTATTTTAAATGAAACTATTCTCAATTATCTTTAAAACGACAGGTGGCACAACCTACAACGATTTACGGTTTAGGATATATGATTTTCAAAATTGACAAATTCGAAAATGTTCCCCAACCGCCCGGTTGGGGTTTTCTATCCTAACAAACATACTTCAACCGCAAGGTTGGGTTCCCAACCGCGTCGTTGGAGGGCTGTAGACCCACAACTCGTGTTTTAACCCATTTTTTCGACATACTACTTCAATATTACATCAAACCTCCCAAAAATCATTAAAATAACATAAACTTCATTTTCATTTACGTACTTGGTCTAAACGACCCATAAATACATGTTGTACGGTGTTTGCCAAGCGCCCGTTTTGACCCACTTTCACACACTATAATACCAAACTATAGCAATTAATTTTGACACCTTTCAGCTACACATTTACAAGATACTTTGACACTTGACACAAACATAAACAACTCATACACGACACTTGAGGGTTCAACCTTGATTGACCTCGATACCTAGTACTAAGCTCCTACGCATGAACAAAACACTTCGAATCCTTGCTTCCGAATCTTAGGCCTTTACCAAGTGCTTTACCTTCACCACAAACCTAGACTTCACATACCTTAGATAGTATCATACAAGTCTAATACATATTTAGCTAGTTATTCCAAACTAGTTGTCGTTCTACTTCAATCCAAACACTATAAACCATAACCACCCTACAGTTTAGCACAACTATACATATAAGACATATATGTTAGATTTCAATATAACAACATGTTATAATCATTTTACTTATCTCCTTCCATAGCTAAATTTACTAAAACATTACCATCGTATTCCAATTGCTTGCCTTCCAAACCATAATCATCACCATAAGCACTAATCAGTTTCATACTAAAATCAATAGGGTTTATACAACCCATATGTATCAATCATATGACCATATAACCAAAACCCTTAATTAATCAATTTAATCTTAAACCATTAAACAATCTTAACTCATCATCACAAACACCTCAATATACGTTTTAGAATATCAGTTAACCAAAACCCAATTGAATCTCAAGAACCCTAACTCAAATAATCAAGAATAGTTTACGGCTCATACTGTTACGCCCCCAAAACGGAAATTTTAAAACTTTTATTAAAGACATGGATGACAAGAGAAGGAAGGAAAATCTGAAAGTTTTCTTTTTAAACGTGACGGCGTCAGGTTATAAGGGCGACGCCGTCTGGGACTAACGTGACGGCTCAGAAAGATTTTGTGACGGCGTCAGATTATAATCGTGACGGCTCAGAAAGTTTTGGCAAAAATGCGACGGCTTCAGGTTCTGGACGCGACGTCAGAACCCGCACTGCATCTTTATGCACTACTCACACTTGACCCAATAAAAACTACATATCACCTTGAACATTATTACAAAACCAGTGAACAACTTATAACCCATATAGGAGCAACTATTACTAGTAATCATAACACTTTTAACCTTCAAAGCAATTAATCGGCTTTATGCCAAACATCATTTTTAGCTCCATGACCCATAATTACAATAACTTGACACATTGACTTAAGGTTTTAGAAAACATAAACATAAAGACGATTATTGACGGAAAGAAGACCAAGACACTTGAAATATACCAAAACGACTTGACTCTTCGGGGCTTCCAACTTTAACACCTTGGTTCCAAAAGATCAAATCAACTAGGAGCTCAATCAAAATCCATCCTACACTTGAGTCTTACCTTTATCCTCTTTGCTAGGACCTACAAAATGTCATCAACTATAACATAAGCAATTGCTTAGTAAGTAAATGGGTCAAATGCAATTAAAACTTTCACAACACATAAGAATTACATGGAGCATCTATAACATAAGCACATACCTTAAAATTTGGTATTTACACTACTTGACATACAAAGCTATGGATCCAAGCTAACTATTACAAGCTCCAAAGAACTATAACATAATCAATTAATCATATTCAATATGATGATACATTAACCCACTATACTTACCTCCAATTGATCAATAGGTTTCTACCAAGTAGAATCACTACTTCCTTAAGCTTCCTAAACAACAATTATTCTTAATTAGAGATTATAACTAGAAATTTCCAGAAATTTGACATCTTCTATTACCACTTTTAACTTCTAAATTCAAAACCCTAATTATAAAAATTGGGGAAGATACTTACTTAATTAGAGATATGAAATTAAGGGTCCCCTGTCTTGATAATCACTACAATAGGTCCGAATTTGGCTTCAATTAATGTGTTCTTGATGTCTACTTCTTCTTCTCTTCCAAACCCTTTCTTCACATTGAGGTTTCTTCACAAATTATGGATATCTCTTCTAATTACTAACTTTTTCTTTTAAATTAAATTACTTGGCCTTAATGGCAACTTTAGTCCCTCCCTTCTAGTATTCTTATATATAGGCCAAAATATTTAAGAAGCATTCATATATATTCTAACAAAAGTTTAATACTTCTATTTAACAATACCTTGACGGGATACGGGTGTAACAATTCACCCCTCCTAATAATTGATTTCGTCCCCGAAATCATGTTTGGAAAAGTTGAGGATACTTGCTCTTCATTTTTTCTTCCGGTTCCCATCTAATGGTTGTACCCTTTCGATTCTTCCATTGCACTTTCACTAATGGAATTTCTTTATTTCTTAGTTGCCTTGTCTTTCTCCCAAGTATGGTCTCCGGTTCTTCTTGAAATGTTAATTTCGGATCGATCTCTACATCATCTAATGTAATTACACTAGCTTCATCCGCTAAACATTTCCTTAGGTAGGATACATGAAATGTATTGTGAATTCCTTTCATCTCATCGGGGAGATCCAATACATAAGCTACTTCACCAACACGTTCTATGATCTTGAAGGGTCCAATGAATCTTGGCCCTAACTTTCCTTTATGTTTGAACCTAAGAACAACCTTCCAAGGAGAAACCTTAAGCATAACATAGTCTCCAACTTCGAATTCAATTGGCCTCCTTCGGTTATCGGCATAACTCTTCCATCTATCTTGGGCCGCCTTAAGTCTTTCCCTAATCGTCTCGATTTTCTCGGTCGTTGCTAGTATTATATCCGTACTAGCTAATTCTCTTTTCCCCACTTCATCCCAACATACCGGAGTTCTACATTTCCTACCATAAAGCATCTCATAAGGTGGCATTTCAATGCTAGCATGATAACTATTATTATAGGCGAATTCGACTAAAGGTAAATGATCATCCCAATTTCCCCCGAAGTCAATTACACAAGCTCTTAACATGTCTTATAGGGTTTGAATGGTCCTCTCACTTTGTCCATCCGTTTGCGGGTGGAAGGTCGTACTCATGTGTAATCTTGTACCTAATTCTTCTTGGAAACTTCGCCAAAAATTTGAAGTGAACCTTCCATCCCTATCGGAGATTATAGAAATGGGTACCCCATGGCGTGCAATTATTTCTTTCACATATATCTTGGCTAACTTGTGAACGGGCATATCTTCCCTAATGGGAATGAAATGTGCACTTTTCGTTAGACGGTCTACTATTACCCAAATTGTATCATGCTTTTTGGTCGTTCTTGGTAACTTCGTAATGAAGTCCATCGTAATCTTTTCCCATTTCCAAATTGGTACTTCTAACAGCTTGTACTTTACCATATGGTTTTTGGTGCTCGGCTTTAACTTTCAAACAAGTTAAACATTTTTCAACATATTTCGCACAATCTCTTTTTATACCCGGCCACCAATAATCTCTTCTCAAATCATGATACATCTTGTTAGCCCCCGGATGAATAGAATACTTTGACTTATGTGCTTCATTTAGGAGTAACAATTTAACATCACTACGGAAAGGTATATAAATTCTCCCATACCGTGTTCTAAGTCCGCGACTGTCTTCTTCAAAATGAGGAACATGGGAAGTAATACGCTCCCCTTCCCAATTTTCTTCTTTCAATGCTTCCTTTTGGGCTAATTTAACTTTGTCGAAAAAGTCAGTCGTAATAATCATCTGCAAGGAATGGATTCTAGTAACTTCATCTTGACCTTTTCGACTTAATGCATCGGCTACCACATTTGCCTTTCCTGGGTGATACCGGATTTCACAATTGTAGTCTTTTAATAAATCTAGCCATCTTCGTTGTCTCATGTTCGGATCCTTTTTATCAAGAAAATACTGAAGACTTCGATGATCGGTGTAAATCACAAATTTTACACCGTAGAGGTAATGCATCCACAATTTTAGTGCAAGGACCACTGCTGCAAATTCCAAGTCGTGTGTCGGGTAATCTTTCTCATGCTTCTTTAACTGTCTTGAGGCATAAGCTATTACATTGCCTCTTTGCATAAGGACACAACCAAGGCCGGAGTATGACACATCACAATATACAACCATATCTTCTGTTCCTTCCGGTAATACTAAAATCGGTGCTTCACATAACTTCTTTCGTAAAGTAGAAAAAGCATCATCTTGTGCTTTTCCCCACTCAAAAGGGACATTCTTCTTGGTAAGTCTAGTTAATGAGGATGCAATCTTAGAAAAGTCTTGTATAAATCTCCTATAATACCCTGCCAATCCTAGAAAACTTCGTATCTCTTCCACGTTTCTCGGAGCTCGCCAATTCATCACTGCTTCTATTTTTGATGGGTCAACCTTAATACCTTCCGGATTAACAACATGGCCAAGGAACTGAACTTCTTGTAGCCAAAATTCACATTTTGCAAATTTTGCATACAACTTTTCTTTCCTTAAAGTTTCAAGAATCTCTCGTAGATGAACCGCATGTTCTTCCTCATTCTTTGAGTAAATAAGAATGTCATCAATAAATACAATTACATACTTATCCAACATTGGCCTACACACTCGATTCATTAGGTCCATAAAAACTGCGGGTGCATTTGTGAGTCCAAAAGGCATAACCGTAAATTCATAATGCCCATATCGTGTCCTAAAAGCTGTCTTAGGAATATCTTCTTCTCGAACCTTCAATTGATGATAACCCGAACGTAGATCAATCTTGGAAAACCATTTAGCGCCTTGAAGTTGGTCAAAAAGATCATCGATTCTCGGCAACGGGTACACGTTCTTCACTGTTACTTTATTCAATTCCCGGTAGTCAATGCACATCCGCATGCTACCATCCTTCTTTTTGACAAACAAAATCGGTGCTCCCCATGGTGAACTACTTGGACGAATAAAACCCTTATCTAACAATTCTTAAAGTTGGCTCATCAATTCTTTCATTTCAGAAGGGGCTAAACGGTAAGGGGTCTTCGCTATCGGTTTGGCACCCGGAACAAGGTCAATGCGAAATTATACTTGTCTTTCGGGTGGGACACCCAACAGTTCCTCCGGAAAAACATCTCGAAATTCATTAACAATAGAAACATTATCAAGGCTTGCCTTCTTAATACTCGTATCTACCACATGAGCCAAAAACGCATAACAACCCCGTGACAAATATCTCCTAGCCTTCATTACTGAGCATATCTTAAATTCTCCTTTTCTTTTATCTCCATATATTATTATTTCTCGACCATTTGGACTCTTAATTCGTACCATCTTTTGATTACATAAAATGGCGGCATTGTGATAACTAAGCCAATCCATGCCTATGATAACATCAAATTCTCCAAGCATTATAGGAATTAGGTCAATCTTAAATATACTATTATCTAATTCCAACTCTACACCCCGAAACACATTAATCACAACTACCACTTTACTATCGGCTATTTCTACTTCAAGGGGTTTGGCGAGTTTAGATAGTGGAGATGTTAATTGTTTACTAAATTCTAATGACACAAAGGATGCACTAGCTCCCGAATCATAGAGGACTCGTGCGGGAATGAAATTAACAAAAGTATACCGTAATGACATCGGGTCCCGACTTTGCTTCCTCTATGCCCATTTGGTATACTCGCCTTTAGGTTTTGGAATCTCAACTTTTCTTCTTTGACCGTCTTCACAATCTTAGCATCATTTGTTTTTCGATTTGGACACTCATTCAACTTATGCCCGACTTGATTACACCCATAACATATAACCATTGGCTTCGGGCATTCTTTACTCATGTGACTTAAGGAACCGCACTTATAACATCCCGGCATATTGAGTCTACACTCACCATAATGAAGTTTGTGACACTTCTTACATTGTGTTATTCCTTGAATTCCTCCAACCCTTTTGCCTAAATCAAATCTTAACTTTTTACCTTATCTATCTCCGAACACTTGCTTTCTCTTACCCTCCTTATCTTCTTTACTCTTCTTTCTCATCAAATCCGCTTCTCTCACACGTGCCCGACTTAGAAGATCTTCCAAAGTACTACACTTAAATGGTGAGATGACTTCACGAATTTCATCTTTAAGCATCCTTTGAAACCTATCTACCTTAAGCTTCTCATTATTATGATACTCGGAGCAATAAGGGACCATGTCATTAAATTTCTTCCATAACTCATTCACCGCTTCATTTGTTTGCACTAGAGTCCAAATTCTTCCCTAGTCTTATCAATTTCCTCCACGGCATATTCCGAGGTAAATAATTCCTTGAACTCTCTCACGAACATAACCGACCAAGCTTCCCTTTTCACACACCTTCCTTCCCACCAAGTTCTAGCACTATCACGAAGGAAATTGATAGCATAGACAACCTTCTTTGCCTCTTCACACCCACTTGTGCGAAAGGCACCTTCAACAGCAATAAGCCATCTATTACTAGCTATAGGATCAAGGTTCCTATAATTTTAGGTACGTCACATGCCGTGAAATCGCGGTAAGATGATTTATCATTCTTAGCAACCCTACCATGACCTTCTTCTCTTCTTAGTTCCACAAACTCTCTTTGCATTACTTCTTGTATATTTAGAGTGGTCTCCTTGACAACATACGACATGGATTTTTCTAGTGCTTTTCCTATCCTCCTCCTCATTAACCACCCATCTAAAGCCTTTACTTGTTCATTAGTAAACCCTTCTAAGGTAGGACCCTCCGAACCAGAAGAAGAGGAATTTTCTGAAATCGTATCATTCTTGGATGGGTCACTTGCCAAAGATCCGACATGTTTAGAGGTAGTAGCCTTTATGGCTTCCTTTTGATGGGGAGTACTCATTTCTTCTTTACTGTAACATATGACAAACATTCAATTAAGCAGAATCACCTATAACCTATAAAAATAAGATAATTCTTTCATAACTTACCCTAAACACCACCTGCACAAAGCCTTAACGATCTTAGGTAATACATACGTGCCATCTTCCTATAACCACGGTGGCCAAGCGTAGTTATAAAAACATGTAACATTTTTAATTTTTGTAACGTTTACATTATTGTGGGGCCCGGTTTTTGTCAGAATCACCCTGGCCGTGCATGCGAGGAGTTTCCAAATGAGTAACAAATGACGAAAAGACCAATGCCACGGCGAGGTTCCACATCAGACAACTAATTTAGCCGGCGAGGCCACACCTGATGCTCTAAAGAGCTTGATTTATATCAAAATGCTTAAAGTTATTTGGAGATCCCATGGCAATTACTTTTTTTATGTGATATTAAATTTAATTTACCTTTTACTCTTATAATTAACCTACAATATTTTATAAATGAATTTGATTTAATTTTGTGATGAGATTACTTTATTTTTACAAGCATTATTGCATTTTTCATAAAATAAGCAAAATCCACGAACTAGTTACAAAAAGTAGCGTACTTATTTTTAACCACAAGCATAAATAGAAAAGTATAAAAATTCATTGATAAAATTAAAACCAAAATAAACCGCATTATATTCATGCCACGCTGGCGATCCGTAGATACACATCTCAAAGAAACACAAACCCATCCCCACACGCCACGCTGGCAATCCACCCTCCCTCATTTCCGCCAATCACACCCTCTTCACCCCACTATAAATACCACCCCACCCCTTTACCCCAAATCATTCAAACTCATTTCATTCCTCCTAAACCCCCAAATCAAAATTTTCAAAAAAAAAAAAATGGAATCTTCAAAACAAACAAAACTAAATCAACAGCAGGAGGCAGAGGCAAACCGAAATCAACAAAATCAGTTACGCGATCTGCGAAAGCGGGGCTTACTTTCCCAGTGGGAAGGGTTTCGAGGTATCTTCAAACGGGCGGTATGCGAAACGTGTTGGTTCGGGTGTCCGTGTACTTATCTGCCGTCCTCGAGTATCTCGCTGCTGAGGTATACATTTTATAAAATTATTTATTTAAAATTTAGTAACTGATTATAATTGTTTATTTAAAATTTAGGTTTTGGAATTGGCGGGAAACGCAGCGAGGACAACAAGAAGAGCAGGATCATCCCGAGGCACATTCAGTTGGCGGTAAGGAACGACGAGGAGTTAAGCAAGCTGTTGGGGTCTGTTACTATTGCGAATGGTGGAGTTTTGCCTAAGATTCACCCGAGTTTGGTTCCGGTTAAGAAGGGAAGGAGGGAAGAAAGATGTGATTGGATCTGTTTCATAAGAGTTTTAGGGAGGGTGTTTGGATTAGTGGTTTTCGTTATGGTTTTTTATTTTGTCGATAGTTTAGATGTGACTATGTGAAGATGTAATGGTTTTCGGATGTTTTTCTGATGAATGAAATATAGTTTGCAATTTGGTTGTTTTAAGTTTGTATACTTTGTTAATGCTTTTAGTATAATCGGTGAATCGATGCTCAATGAAGTTCACGTGATAATTGAACACATACAGAAGTTACAGTATAATCTAAATATTATTTGGGCGTTGATATTGCTATAGTCTAAATTTCATTTGAGATATAATATATGTCAGCTGATGCAGGTTATCCGCTTATGAAATCTGAATAACATCCCTCTAATAAGCACTTGGTTTCAAATTCTTAAGACAACCGAAAAAACAAAATGACTCAGTGACTAAAATTAGTCTGCTTTTTGAGTAAGTTATTGCTTGGCATACTGCTGATAAGTCTACGTTTTACCAAAGGTCTTGTAGCTTATCTCTACCCATGTGGTGTGAGATTGATCCACAACAAATGGTTGTAAGATCAAGTACTAAGTGGGACATGTGTGAGCGATATTTTTTGTATATATATCATCATTTGTTAATAATGCTGTCAAGTTTCTACCAAAAACGTTAGCATTATGTGAACTGAATAAAGTTTTTATAGATGTAACTACTAACGAGTTGTAAAGCTTATATCATGAGCGAGATTGAAGTATGTAGACAAGGCATAGATCAGCGGTTGTCTGCAATGCAATGCATCCATTCTTATTTGAAAAAACCTATCTCAGTAATATGTATTTAAAGGACGATATGATGCAAAGAAACTATCTCAGTAAAACAACACATTACTTATTGACAAAAATCAGCTTGTGATCCAAAGCAACTCAAAACCTGAGCAAGTTATCAGCAACCACGATGGCATCATTGGGTTATCAGTATATAAAAGATAACGAAAACCTGAGCAAGTTATTGTATTATGAGTCCGAAGGAAGTAGAAGTTAACAGCAGTCATTGCAACTTTGATTATGTATAATACTATGGAAATTAAATGTCCAATGAACGCTAACCGAGCCCCTTGCATATGACATCGTATTCTCTAGGATATCCAAGCAACTTAATCCCATCTTCATGAAGTTCAGGAAGGGCAGCTTCAAGGTTTTTCGTCCAGTCCACAAGTACAGCTATGTACCAGTTCTACTACGTGATACAAACTCTATATCTCCAACACCAAGAGGTTGTCCAACTGAGTGTCTTCATGTCCGAGAAATCATAGCACATACTGGTGAAAAACTCCTTTCTTATATCAGTAGTACTGAAACATGTAACAAGTACTATGAGTTTAGTTATGTAAACACTTTCAACTATCATAGTACTGAAACAAGTAAAAAGAACTATGGCTCGTCCTTGTCAACGGGTGACCATAATCAGTACTAGTAACCTCTGAAACACCATTCTCTAATGCCCTCATCAAGCTCTAGAAATCGAGTCACTCTAGTCAAACGGGCCAACTTTTCCCTAAATTTATAGAAGTTATCCTTAGTAACTGCTTTTGCGTCTTCTTTTATAGTGTAGATTTGTAGATCCTTTTCTGCACACAGATGAAGCCTTTCTATTCCAGAATTTGCTTCACCCTGCATATACTCAGAAAACACTTTTTAGTAGCTTGGTATGTAGTATCCATTCCATACGGACCATACGCATATGTCCCGCTTCAACACTCATCTGCATTCAGTTATCTGTAACCAAACTCTAACGGTATGTTGTTTTGATTGTAACTTGAACCAAGTGTCATGGTATCGAAAGCTTTAATCTTGTCAAGATCCAAAAGGGCTTGTTTCGTTCATACTAATGTATGTATCTATCAATCATTTTCTTAGCTAATTCGTGTTTCCGCTCATCTTCATATCCATACAATTCTAACGAAAACATAGTTACAATAACAAGTAACATCATAAGTAGCAGTCTCAAGATCATGATCAGATTCAATAGCATAACCACACCACGGACCAGGACACCACTTAATCTTCTTGCTTGTCTACAAGACAGTTCAGGACCCTTTTAAGTCAAACAACATGGAACGTCATTAATTGCGGTACAAATATAACGTTTCCAACACATCAGACAAAAACATGACCACAACCACAATTAGCAGTATAACTCGTAATTCTAAACAAGTCCAATGAGATGAATGTCGATGGCCAATATCTTTGTGGCAACGTGGCATGGTTTATGGAGTGAAGCTGACCCGTTATTGACAACTACTACAAGAAGACGCATGTATGCAGTAGGGCTTTCTGATAGTGCTACTCCGGCTGATATATTTTAAGAAGGTAGTTGGACATGACCCGATGATTGGATGCAACAATTTTCTAGTCTTCCACATATTCCGGTGCCTATGCTCAACCAGCAATCAAAACACGGGATTGACTAGTCAGCAACAAGAAAAGAATAGTGAAATTTTCAACACAGAGAGTTTGGAAAGATCTGAGAGACGAAGGTACCAAAGTGAATTTGAATCAGACTGTTTGGTTCTCTACCTGTATTACTAGGCATTGCCTTTATACTTTAGCTACTAATTCAAGACAGACTATTGATCTGATACTCACGGAAAGTAATGACTAGTGCTTTCTGCAATAAGGCATGTGATTCACATCAGCACCTATTTTTCAAGTGTGAATATGCAGAAAAAGTGCGTGCTGACGTAAATAAAATGGCAAAGTTGCAGGACTTGAATGAATTTGGAAGGATATTATGTTACATAGGATAGCCTTGCTGAAATAAAAAAAACATATGGAACATAGTTAAGAAACTGATCCTTGCTGCTATAACTTAGAGAGGAGGGAGTGGTCACCTAATACCCTAGGTGCCACCTCACCTTTATCCAATCAAAACCTTACAACTCAAAACTACCCAATTTTACCCTAACACTACCCTAAGTGGAGGGAGTGATCACCTAATACCCGATTTTTTTGTTTTTTTTGTTTTTTAATAAATATGTATATCTGTGTCTTCCTCCTTCCCACCTGCAAATGAAAAACACACACACATCACACTCACAGAAACACAAACGAAAACACACACAGTTGACCAAAACACACACAAAACAACCACCAACGTTCACTTTTTTTCAAATGAAACACTTCAACAAGCTCGGCTTGGTAAACGAATTTCATACCGAATTTGGTACCCTATCATGTGGCGGCGGTAGTTACCGCTCGGGTAAGGGTACCCGATTCCCTTACCGTGCCCTCCCTCCTCCCTTACTACATATGGCAGGAAAGGACTTTAGACGTACAGTTTCAACAAAAGGACTTAGGAAGAATTATGCAGATATATAAAGGACGACGTGACATTAAGAATGACAAGTTTTATGGCCAAAAGTGTTGGAATTATATAACATGACTAAGCATAAATATAAACAATAAACATCAAGTACACATGCGGAAGCGTATAGGATTTATTAATGAACAATTAATTAACATAAAAGGATATGCGTACCTTTTCTTGATTCTAGCCGAACAAGAATCAATTCCACAAACTAGCAATTGAGATGAACCCTAATTAGGGTTTATAGGATTATATGAATTACCCTTACCATTTTGTAATTCAATCCAAGATAATAACGAAAGTATGTTATTACTTATGTTCTTGACACACGCATTAAACCGAATTAAAGTAATGCTAGTTTTATCAAACAAAATAACTTGGTTAGTGGAAAAGTAATAGATCGACACCCAAAGGTGATGTACGATCGGTTTGGACAAGAAAACACACAAAACAATTTTAGGGTTTAGAATGAAGCAAGAGATTAGATAAATAAAACCCTAATTGTTTATATACTCAAGCAAACTTGGTGAACAAGTTGGTTTTTCTTTCCTTGTTTTGTCCCTATGGCGATCGGTTTAGGAGTCCCAAAGGATTCCTAACCTTCCCAACTTTTGCAATTTAGTCCTTTTCCAAATACCTTTAACGTCCGTTAGTCCATTACAATAATTACTTAACGTTTTAGTTATTTTGTTTAATAAATAAATAAATATAACGCTTATATTTAATTATTAACTTTAAATTCTCATACGTAAAGTGTGCAATCCCATAGTCTCGAGTTCGATCCTAACACACGCCTATTAATTTATTGTCCATAAACCAACAAAAGCTCACCGATGTGCAAGAGGTGTCAAAGCTACGTGAAGTTCACACACAACTAAGGAATGTAGTGATTCTTGGTTTAAGTCTGTTTTAGTATTGGTTTATCTCTTTGTATATCGATTCATGATAGTAGTTGCTTATTTGTTCCTTTGGGGTTATCTTTAGATTGTCAAACGGAAATGTCTAAGAAATCTATATACATTCTTTGTAAATGATATGTTCATATGACTAATATAAGTTAAAGGACACATGACCGATAATACAGAAACTCTATAAATTAATACTGATAAATTAATAACCTCGATAAAATTAATAATTTGTCCATTCCAACTTGGGACCAAGACAAATTGACTCCAATCGATAAAATAATAAGATAATATTTTTTGAAACCCCAACAGATATATATTAGTCCAACGAAACTATAAATTAATAATCACTAAAATTCCATATATATATGTATATATGTGTGAGAGAAAAGAGATATATATATACACTTTTAAATCCCAAGATTGTTTAGTAAAATGAATCCATACTCACTTGTTTTTGTTGAACTTCAAATATATATTGAGTTTATCATAAAATGGATCTTCTTATTGCACTAAAGAGTTGATCGTTGTCTTCATATCGCAACAAAAGTGTTAATTTTATTTTCATAAAGTGTGAATGTGTATTTATAAAATGTTAATTGGAACTTGTTATTCAAATTTATTTTTCGCCTTTAATGAGTAAAAATCAGAATTCAATTGGTATATTAGATTTAAAATTTAAAGTCATACGTGAAACCTCTTTAAATTAATAAATTATTAATTTATCGTTATAATAATATCTCGCTAAATTAATAAAATATCCCGGTCCCAACACTATTAATTTATAGAGGTTTTACTGTAGCCTGTTTTGAATACATGGTAACATTTGCATTTGATGTATTTGGCATAGATGACGATTTTTCAACACAATCACAACAAAACATCGGGCGTATAGAACCTCACACCACAACCTCCACCTTACACGCTTCTTCTACCCTATATCCTTCTCTTCTAGCCAAATATCAAAAGCCCGGAAAGGCCTTGAACAAAAATCAAGATCGACGCCCTTTAGATCTCCAAAAATGCACCACGCCCCCTTTAAATTACCTATTATTTCTTCCTTAATTTCGGACTTTTGAAACACTAAACTTTTAAACAAATACACCAAAGTGAACAAATTACAAAATAAATACACTAAAGTGACCAAGACTAGAGTTTGCTACATCAAAATAGAAAAAATGTAAAGTTAGATACATTCAGAAATGGTTAGCCCTTGATAAAATCATTTATGGAAATTGAATATGTGGTTATGGATGTAGTTTAAGTAGAACAATGAAACTTGATTTAATATAGTATAGCCCTTTTTTCATTTGAAAACAATTGAAATTTATCATCATTTAAATTAAAGTTGTAACCATGAAATCAAGAACGAAAAGGAAAAGCAAATGGCAATCGACTCATATATGATCAGCTATTTAACGACGATGGCAAATTCACTCTAACGACCGATATCTAGTGGCAAATAAAGGTGGTTGAAAAAGTAAAAATGAAGTGGTAAATTAACTTTTTTTGGTATATTTTGGATGACAAATCCACTCTTTTAACCATTAATAAATACATAACTTTTGAAAGATTCATTAAATTTTTTTTTTTATATACTTTTTTAAATATATAATTAAAGTTTTCATGTATATTAGATTTGTAATTTAAACATGTACATATATAACTATGCCATGAAACTGACATGCCAAGAGATTGATGGAACCAGTATTATAAAGAACATGAACAATTTATGTTGTTACCTGCATAAATCAGCTTAAGAGCGCGAACACCTCATGGTATTTACTTACTCTTCGAACAAACTTGTATGGAATTTACTTTAACTAACAGCAGGCCACAAATATTTTGAGACAGGTTCTTGAATCTTTAACAATTCAAAGTATTTTTAATTTGGATAAACAAAGCAAGTTTACTAGTGGGTTTTGGACATAATTTAAACTGCAAAAATTTACAGCCAAATTGCAAAATAAACCAAGTACTCCATAAATTATATCGTTTGAAACTAATTGATGTGAAAATCCCTTTTTGACTTAGCTAATTTCTCAACTGATAGAATTGTGTTGAGAAATTTGATTTCCACACCATGCATGAAGAATGGATACAAAGGCATCAAATTCTCAGACTTTCTTTTTCTCCGCTTTTTAATTGCTCCACTTCACCAAACAAGGGAAATCATGGCATTTCCATTTCTTTGATTTGAATTCTCTATTAAACACGTGCTTAAAGCAGATATGAACCAACTTTGCATAACCATTACCTTGGCTCCAAACCACTTTAACACTGAAAGAGCAACCTGGCCTCTAACCGTAGTTACTTTGCTGCCACTGGTTTGTGAAGGAATTTCGCAAAACTCATCCAGAATCTCATGCCCAGATTCATCCGTTAGCCTGAATTTAATTACAAGGAGCCGCCTTGTTAGGTACTGCCATCAAGGATTTCCTCAGCGGAATATTAGCACCACTTGCAATAGGACTAGTATAGTCTTGATAGAGTAGTGCCGTAGAAACTTCTCTGAAATATCACAAATTCAGGTTCACACTGATAATCAAAGTTATTGCCATAATAGGCAAATATCCTTCCATAAACCTTTAGATTATCATCAAGCGATGTACACGTTAACTCAATAGCAGCATCGACGGCATCCTTTAACAAAATGTAATGCATCACTACATAACCATCCTCACCCTTAACCCTAATATAAGAGCAGGTACTATCCATATCCTTTTCCCAAAATTCTGAGAAGCTTAAGTCCGACTCGTGATCGCAAAGTTGATAAACAACATCCTTCTCCTTAGTGACATATAGTTTCATACAAATCTCCATATAGTTTGAGAATGGAATTGATTGACGCGAACAGATATTGCCAAAGTATAAATACCCATAGTTGATGATGTCTTGGAATCACACCAGTCACGGTTGAATAATGTAACAAGACTACATTCGGGCTGAAATGTTTCCACCCACGCATCTGATAGATATCCAATATTATCTGATACAGAAATATATCCAAGCAGCTTACCCCTTTCAAGCTTGGGATCAGTTGTAATATTGAGAGAAATCGAAAATGGCTCAAACCGAGGATTTCTAGGTGGATCCCTGTTGAAAACCATCTGATCCCTGTTGAAAACCAAAAGGGAAACCACAAGTTAAAAAAACAAAAAAAAATACAGGTGTAGAAATCGACTGGTTTTCAACAGTTGTATTATGCAAAGTCCTTGTCATTAGTAGTAGAGAATAAGCATGAGAAACACTTGTTAGCAGCAAGACACAAATTATAAATGCTGATTAAGGGGGATAAAAATAATCTCTATTCTCTCACATTATCTTTATCTGACCAATATTTATGAAATTGAGAGCATAAAATGAGGGTGTCAATAATAGTTCTACCACGTCATCTGTCTTATGAAAATAAAGTTTTTAATCATCCTGAATAAACCTTACCTTTCGCAACTAGAATCTGTTCATTCAATTCGAACTCGATGCATAATAATTTTCAGATCCAACCCCAAAGCAAAGACATAATTCGCTATTCTTATACAGAAGGTATATTTAACTACTTTATTTAAGTCCATGACGGGCAACATTGTGATGCTGAATTCAAATCTCCTAACCAAAAAAAAAAAAAAAAAAAAAAAGAAACCCTATAAGTTGGAACTCTGAGTCACTAGAAGATGAGTTTGTTTGTAGCCATTTTGGGTCATTTTAAAACCATAAAACCCGTAAAATTAGTCTTTAAAATTTGATTAAAGCTAACAAAGTTGTTAAATTTATACATGATTTTAATTTATTTATAATATTACGATTACAAATAACCAGCCTTTACAGAAAGTCGTTTTACATAATAGGCATAAAACGAAAATGAACAATACCCTATAGTTATATGTTGCATGAAATGAATTAAACTTGGAATAGAAAAGGACTGATTATTTTCGATATCGAAACTGGTAGTTACCTGGCAGCAGCAGGAATAAGCGAATGAGTAATGACACTATCATCAGGAGCGCCACCAACAGCCCTCTTTTGTTTTTTGTTATCAGACTCCGCATCAGCTACAGGAGCATTTACATCCATTGGTCGTTTAGCGGATGATAGTGCTAACAGTGATTGGGCTATTGATCCCTCCGGGGATGAAGATTCCTACACATACACACACACACACACACACAACACAAAATAGAAGTTTAAAACTCGTTAGAAAATGTGGAATTGTCTGACCTAGTTTTTAACCTAAACATTTAAACATGTTTAAGACTCGAGTTGTTTAAAACTTGTTTGTTATACTTTACTTCTTCTGAGTGGCTTATTTAAACATGAACTGATTTAAAATAGTATGGTGCTGAGTTTTAATGTTATCTTAATACACCCAAACAAATTTAAAATGGAGAACTTAAACCCGAAAACTGAATAAATCTCAAAAGATAGTCCCACATATTAGAATCCCAGATAAAAAAGAAACAATATTATAAAAAATTCAACTAGATAATGCATACCGAATTGATCCCCAAAAGATAAAAGCATTTTTCCATTACTACAGCAGTCGCCTCATACAGCAATAATCTGGTTGGCTCCACAACAACCCCAACCTGCCAAAACTTACGCTTAATCCCAACAAAAAATGATCACATGTCTTTCTGAAAATCGAATAAATTTTTAGAAAATTAACTTGGTTTAAGAGAACCGAAAATTAAATTCAATATAGTACGAGAAAAGCATTTGGCAAGTAAATATATCAATGATCTGCTTTCTGCTTATCATACCCGTTAACCTAGCAAAACTTTCAAAATTACGCTAAATCAGGACAAAAATCATCATTTGCCATTTTAAAATGAAATAAACTTTTTGAAATTTAACTTTGGTTTAAGAGAAAGGAAAATTAACTTCTATAGTGTATAAGAAAAATCATATTTAAGCATATATACCTCGCACACAGAGGGATCGTAAGATTTGTGGTAACGCTCAAATTTTTCATATAAATCGTGAAGGTATTCATACAGAATATGTGGCAAGATAGATAAACACGACTCTCTGAGAACCTGAAAAATAAAGGAAGATTATTAAAACAATAATAAATATATAGTCATATATATAAATTTAGGAAAAATTACAAAGATAAAATTGTTCACTTTTTTCTTCTACATATGTGAAATGTCTTAATGTAGGCAAGAAAATCAGTATCGAATATTCACCTCGATGTTTCTGCCAAGTTAGAAACCAAACTAGCCTTTTAATCGGTATATCTGACTATATGTTTCATTATTCTCAAATTTTCTTTATGGTCTAGTAAGCTACATATCATTTTGTATTATTGGTTAGCCTTAAGCATTGGACTAAATAAGCTCAATCAACCATACACTTAACGCTTTAGAGAAACCTAGAGAAATAAAACCAAGTATTCAGTTCCAAAAACTAAGCTTTATAACTTCAACTAGGTGCATATGTTCAAACAAGTACGTAGTAAAAGTTCCTTAAGACACCTGAGAAAACATGAGTAAATGAAATCCCAGCACACGTTCTACACCTTCACCCAATGTTAACTCTGAAGCCTGTTGCAAACAATTAAGGGCCAACATGAGAAATGTAACACCATTGAAATTACAATATCAGTTAACTAATTATTCAAGAACAAGCATGCAATATAATCGGGTGAAATGAGAAACTGTAACAACGAGACGAAAAGAAATTCTTACCATTTTAACTCATCCACGTCTACACAAGATTTTGTAGTAAATGAACGAATATGTGCTTGTGTTTTTAACAAATGCTGAAGAGTATTTCCCTATTTATCAGCAGATCAAAAACAAAATCAGTGTAAAGATTTCAAATTGATGAGAGTTACCATATACAATAGCTTCAACATCATTACAAATGTATACCTCTGCCTTAACCATCTCAACAGGATCCAATTTACAATGCGCCAATCTATCGGCTTTCAAGAATGTACACCTGTTAAGAACAGAAAACGCAAAGCACTGAATATGAATAAGTACGAAACTTGACCTAAAAGTAGGGTATCTCAGTTTTTGAAACAAAGAAAATCGCTGGTGTAGACATTGTTGACTTCAATATAAAAGATTCTGGAAATAAAAATTTGATTACAGCAAGTTCATAGAAAATTTACATTTACCACTCTACTCGTCTTATTAATACTGATAGCTAAGGGTAGTTTAGTGTAAGTTTTATGTTATGTATTTTGTATAAACCGAAGTATGTAATTGGGCCGGGTCTTTTAGAAACGTTATAAACCGTTTTACACAAGGGTATAACATTTAGGATAGAATACAACGATATACTGAATCGGTATAAACTCTTTGAAGCACCGATTCAACAAGTATAAATAGGTTTAGGTTTTCTGTAAACATTCAATTCCAATACATATCAATACAATTCAGTTTTTATCGTTTTGATAATTCTGTTTATATTTTCTGCACTTTTTCTGTCGCAACAATCCTGTCCCAAACAGCCCCATAACAAAAGCTGTGATCGAAGGCCGAATAACAGTGGCATCAGAGCAAAAATCATCCAAGAAAGAACGAGCAAGAGTAGGCCATCGATTTGCAGCAAGAAAGAAAGAAGGGATCGAACTTTTTTGCTTTTATTGCACAAAGAAGAAACACAACGCATAAATTGATCAGAAGGAAGTTGTTTTGGAACCACGAATCAGAAAGCATCTTGAATCGTGAACAAGCGCGACGTTTGTGTTTCACTAATCAACCGGTTTTCTTTTAATTCTTTCAATTTCTCTTACTTTTCTAATACACCATATAAATTAAGAATTTTTTTTAGTAAGATAGAAATCCCCATTAGCGAAAAACCCCGATTGATTAGAATAGCAAAGACCGATTTTCCTTTTAGATTCATAGCAAGACAAGCGAATTCTTCAAAAATTCGTTTTCATCAGATAGCAAGATAACCTGAACCCTTTGTGGTTCATAGCAAGATAACCCGAACCCTTTGTGGTTCATAGCAAGTCAAACCGAACCCTTTGTGGTTCATAGCAAGTTAAACCGAACCCTTTGTGGTTCATAGCAAGTTAAACAGAATCCTAGTGATTCATAGCAAGATAAACCGAATCCTTAGGTTCATAGCAAGCTCCGAGCCTTAAGATTCAAATAGCAAGAAAACTTGGTTAATAAATTGGCCAGTAGCAAGTAAGGGATTTGATCTTTTGATCAAACACAAGAGCAAGAAACCGAAACCATCTCGCCTTCGATTATAAGCAAGCAAGCAAGCATGGTAGAAGGAGACAAGAATGCTAACACATCGAACAATACATCGGTTCGAGAACTAGGAAATGTCTCACTACAATGTCCAAAATTGACCGAAACAAACTACACGACATGGGCATTGATGATGGAGACAATATTGAAGGCATATGGCATATGGGAAATGATAGTTGCGAAAGAGGAACAACAACAAATGAGAAGAAAGAAAACACATCAAAGGCAATAATCTTCCAATCAACGCCGGAAGATGTTTTAATGCAAGTTGCACAATACTAACCGCAAAGGAAGTATGGGACCCAATCAAAGTCAAGCATTTGGGAGCCGATCTTGTTCAAAAGGCACGACTACAAACATTGAGAAGTGAACTAGAGACGCTAAGGATAAAACCAAACGAAAAGTAAGTGACTATGGAGGAAAGTTAAGTAGTATAAAGGCCAAGTTTAGAGGACTTGGTGAAACCTTGGAAGATAAGGTGCTAGTAAGGAAACTACTTAACTCTGTTCCAAAGAAGTTTTTACCGATCGTGGCAACTATAGAACAATATCAAGACCTAGACGAAATGTCGTTTGAAGAAGCCATTGGAAGTCAAGACATACTAGAGGCAAATGATCAAGACAAGCTTCTCATGGCAAATTCAAACAACAAAGCTTATGGTAAATGGCGAGGTAAAGATTTCAACAAAGAAGGCAAGGAATGGAAGAATAATTCGAATGCACACAAAGCAAGTACGAGTCAAGGAACTAACGACAAGAGCAAGCTCAGATGTTATGAATGTGGCAAGCATGGACACTTTGCGAAAGAATGCACGAAATGGAAATACAACAAGCAAGAAGAGTCGCATCTCATCTATGACACTGACACTGAACCAACATTACTGTGAAGACTCGTCAAGAAAGAAAGAATAAAGGAAGCACTGATTTTGTCATTAGGGGGGAATGTTGGAAGTAAATGACAAAACCAGAAACTTAGTAGTATGTTTAAGTTATTATTTGTAATCTTAATATAGTTAAGGGTAGTTTAGTGTAAGTTTTATGTTATGTATTTTGTATAAACCGAAGTATGTAATTGGGCCGGGTCTTTTAGAAACGTTATAAACCGTTTTACACAAGGGTATAACGTTTAGGATAGAATACAACGATATACTGAATCGGTATAACTCTTTGAAGCACCGATTCAACAAGTATAAATAGGTTTAGGTTTTCTGTAAACATTCAATTCCAATACATATCAATACAATTCAGTTTTTTATCGTTTTGATAATTCTGTTTATATTTTCTGCACTTTTTCTGTCGCAACAATCCTGTCCCAAACAGCCCCATAACAAAAGCTGTGATCGAAGGCCGAATAACAACATTTAACACTCTACTCGTCTTATTAATATTGATAGCAAAAGTACAATAAGGGTAAAAACTATGATAAAAGCATGATAATCTTACCCAAGAGCATTATCTAGTAATGTTATAGGCAACTCAACAGATTTCATTTGCATTTGCTGAAGAGACGTGATTAACTCTTCTACTTCATAACTACAAGTTTGATATCCTGCATAACTCGCGCTAGGAGAATCGTACCTATCCTCTGGGAGCCACTGTGCTTGTCTAGCGGCCTTGGAAAAAAAATCAGAATTCAGTTACTCCATCTTGTAAATTTGAACATGTTATCAGTTACGCTGCTTTGTAAACGTACTTACAGTGAAGCACATTTCATAATACTCTTGTTGTTGTACAGGAATCACATATACTATCCAAGTTGCTTTTTCACATTCAAGTCCATACCTACATAAGCAGACATATAAGCACTGTTCATGTATCATTGGTGAAATGTAACACTGTTTACACTAACACATATTATGAGAGGCACACATGAAGAGATATCTTAAACTATTGCTAGTTCAGGCACACTACATATAAGATAGTTAATAAATTGCAAACAGGCAAAATATGAAACGATTTAGGAAGTAGGTTACAAATCTATAACTAGCCAATTGATAAATTCAACAAGTATAAGTACCACAGATTGCTGAGATCTTTAGAAGCATTGCGAAACCTCCATCTTTCTTCCCACGAATAAAAGGTTTCCGTTCTCCTTCAGGTCCAACAGATATCGTCACATCTCCATCTCTTTCTTCAATCGAAAAGCATTCTTTCACTTTGCGCTGAGCTTTATGCTTGTCCTCCTCCTGAAATAAATGGAATTATTAAACTCATAAACAGCAAAATACGGCTATTTTTATATCAAAGAGGCGAATAATGTAATTTCATAGAACATAAATAGAAGTAAATATAAAATGATTTAAACGGCTAAATCAGCTTCATCTACCTGCGGATAATCCTTAAAGACGGTGACAGCAACATTAGAATTCTTGAGCATACGAATTAGCGTGTTTATAATATAAGAGCGTCGAAACCAAGCCGCACGCTTCCTCTGCTATATCATTATCCAGTGACGGAGAGATTATCATCGCCTTTCCTACAGAAAGTTCTGGTGCCCAGGTGTCTATACCATTTCTTAGCATCTTATGAATGCTCTGCAAAGAAAAAGTGTAAGATGTATGTTTTAAAAGAGTTGGAAAAGAAAAAAAAAAAGTACCTTCGCCATCCATTTCCCTGCTAATGTAAAAGTCACAAAACCAACATCGTGTATGGACGCTTCTTTTATCATGTCATCCCGCTTCTCAAGATGTTTCTTGATTTCCTATAATACATGCCACACCAAAACATAAAATTAGACATTATCTGTATGTTAAAAAAATTAAAAAACCATGATTGGCAATATTACCTCTCCAACATCTGTTGGTTTTTTGATATGTGGATACTTTTGTTCTGATTCTCGGGGGTTTTCTCTTAACTGAGTCCATATGCTCAGAACATTATCGCTGTAAATTTCTCATCATTCAGATTAAAAAAACAATATATACCAAAGAAAAAGTAAAAACGCAGAAACAACACATAGTTACCATTGGTAATCACCATACTCCTCTTTGGAAGGAAAGAAAAGGACAGGCTGTTCTTCTAATTCAGAGAAACTCTGTTCCAGTATGTCTTCAATTAGCGTTTCGACTTCTTTTCGAAGGCTCCACCTATTAATAATAGCTAGACTTACATCAGAGGCATCCACTTCCATATCCATTGCTGATGTAGAATTTGCAGA
This sequence comes from Chrysanthemum lavandulifolium, assembly GCA_022545495.1. Lineage (NCBI taxonomy): Eukaryota > Viridiplantae > Streptophyta > Magnoliopsida > Asterales > Asteraceae > Chrysanthemum > Chrysanthemum lavandulifolium. Next base: position 74,853,598 of record CM040241.1, on the reverse strand, counting down.
GTATCGAACTTTGGCTAATTGTACCAAAATAAAATGTTTCAATCATACTAAATAATAGGAGTAAGAATCGATAATTTTTAATGACATAACAAATTGAGTATATTCTGAAATCAGGACTTGAAAAGAAAAATTCTTGAGAGGTTAGCAGGGTTTTGGTTACAGTTATATTTCACGATACCAACATCAAAAAAAAAAAAAAGGACAAGCTTGGTTTGCTTCAGTTTAGGAGACCTGTTACCAAAACGACCTAGTTTAATTACCCAACACTTTCCCTAATTCTATATAATTAATACACAAGCTTTTCTGTGCATCCTATCACCATTTTACCCTAACAACCTAGGTTGCACGGACACGGACACGACACGACCACGGTGTCCGACACACGACACAAATGATACGGCAAAATCTAAAATATAGACACGGACACGGCGTGGACACGGGATTTTATTATATATATATATATTATATATGTATAAAAACATGTACAAAGCCTTAAAATCAAATGAAATATCATAATAATAAAGAAACACAACTAAATTCTTTCTCTTCTCCTCTCTCAACATCTCTGCTTCGCCATCCGCCGCACCACTAGGTAAACACTTTCTTTCTCCTCTTTTTATTTTTTAAAAAAAAAATTCTTCTACTTCTTTATAAATTTTGAAACCTTCTTTTTCTAAAAAAAATGAAATAAAATAAAATCCAAATCCGTGTCCGACACTGCCACTCCTTACTTTCAGGCGTGTCCGTGCTTCCTAGCTAACAACTCTCTCGAGAGCGAGTGTTAAAATGGTCATTTTAAAATAAGAGGGTGTTTGTTTAAGCTGGCCTGTTTGGCTAAGCTTATTAAACGTAAGTCCATTTGGGCTTATTTTTTATAAGCTCCAATTTTACGGCTAATTTTGAGACTTGTCGGCTCATATAAGATTATTATGATATAATAAAACTTATATAAGCCAACAAGTCTCAAAATAAGTCAGTAAATTGAGCTTATAGAAAATAAGCCCAAATGGCTTATGTTTAATAAGCTTAGCCAAACACCCATGTGGCTTACGAGCTTATTTGTATTTCGCTTATATTTCATAAGCCCGTCTTATTTTGAGACTTGTGGGCTTGTATAAGTTTGTTAATATGATAAACTTATATGAGCCCGAAGTATCAAATTTTGAGAACTTATATAATATAAGCGACAAATAAGCTCGTAAGCCACATATAACTTAAACAAACACCCATAAATATTTTTGGGAATTTAATATGGAACTAGAAAAATGATAACCCTGATTAAAAGTACAAAACCCTAATTTGAGAAATGATTAATCAAATTGAATTGCATCGATCAATAATCTAAGCGAGTGATGAACGAGATTAAAAAGAAGATATTATTACCGATTGATTTGCGGCTTCAGCAATTGATACTGTAAATGTCTAAAAAGCGATTGATGAAAATTTGATTTTCACACAAATAAATAGGGTTTTGTTTTCCGTCCTATAAGTTTTTAAATACTGTACGTATATAATATTGGCCCATCTTCAAGGTTTCTCGTCCAGTCCATAACCAACAAGGTTGTCTACACGTCATATCCATACACTTGAAACAAAAAACATAGTTATGATTACAAGTAACATCATAACTAGCAGCCTCAAAATCATGATCAGATTGAATAGCATAATATCACCACGGACCAGGACACCACTAAATCTTCTTACTAGTCTACAAGACGGTTCATGACACTTTAAAGTCAAACAACCTGGACTTTCATTAATTCAGGTACAAACATAATGTTTCCAACACATCAGACAAAGAACATGACCACATCCACAATTAGGAGTATTCTTAAACCTATCAGAATCGAAACAAATGAGACTTATCTGTTTGTTTTGTTTAAGTATGATCGGATGAATTCAAAAGAAGTTCAATGAGATGAATTTCGATTTTCAATATCTTTGTGGCAATGTGGCATGATGTATCGAGTGAAGCTGGCCCGTTATCGAAAACTATTACAATAACACAGTTATGCGGCAAGGCTTTCTGAGTTAATATATTGAAGAGAGTATTCGGAAACGGCCTGATGATCGGATTTAACAATTTCCAAGTCTAAAAATATTTCGGTGCCTATGCTCAACCAGCAATCAAATTATGGGATTAATTAGGTCAGCAACAAGAAAAAAATAGTGAAATTTTCAACGGAAAGAGTTTGGAAGGAAATGAGAGACGAAGGTACTAAAGTGAATTGGAATCAACGTACCAAAGTGTTTGGTTCTCTAACTGTATTACTAGACATTGCTTTTATACTTTAGCTACTAATTCAAGGCATATTATTGGACCGGTACTCACAGAGAGTAACGACTAGTGTTTTCTGCAATAAGGCATGTGGTTCATATCAGCACTTATTTTTCAACTGTGAATATGCAGCAAAAGTGCTCGACGATGTAAATAAAACGAACAAAGTTGCAGGATTTGAAATGTTTTTCAGAAGGATATCATGTTACATAGGATAGCCTTGCCAAAATTTAAAGAGTATATGGAATTTTGTTAAGAAAATGATATGTGCTGCTACAACTTACTATATATGGCAAGAAAGGTGTTAGCCTTAATAGTTTTTATTAGAAGTGATGGTCATTCACGTTTTGGAACTTTGTAACGCGTGTTAGATATCGTGATAGAATAGTTAACGGGCTCGTGGACTTGGGCTAAGCTAATTGGTTATTAGTTTAGTTAAGCTAGCCTTATGTATGATGTAATCCAACCCAAGCCCAAACGAGCCCATGGAAAGCCTTTTAGGGCATCTTGTATTTAGAGTATAAATACCCCTCAAATGGTCATTTGAGGGGTGTGCTTGAGTGTGTGTGTGTGTGTGTGTTTTCTTTGAAATATACAACTTATTGTTTTCATCTTTCTCTCACAACATACACGATTTATAAACATCAAGTCACCATCTTTCCTTTCTTTGTTTCTTACTTCTACGCATAGTGTGTTTGGTTTACGTGTGTTCATCTTGTGATAAGGTGTGTGCAGCGTAAGGTTGGTGTAAAAGTGAGGTCCTACAATTGGTATCAATCGCCTAACAATGGTTTAGGAGTGGTTGGTTGAAGTTTTTTTGTGGTTTGTGGTATACGCGTAAGCTTTCGGTATTCAAAAGTGGTTACGCTTAAAACTTTATTTTTGCACTAAAATCTTCAAGATTCTTATGGTTTGAGGTTTCTTTAGTGTTAAAGAGTCTAGTTTTGCAAAAAGTTTGAAGCTTTACGTGTTTTACCTCGGTTTATACTCGTCTTTTTGGGTTGTACTTTTCTCGCGTAAGCCTTCTAAACACTTTGGGTGAAAAGGTCAGCAGTTTTGTGTTATTGGAGTGATTTTAAGGTCGTTTGTGCATAAGAAATTGTTTGAATCATTGGAAAGTTTTTACGCCGTAAGTCAAAACCCTAGTTTTACGCGTAAGAAAGTCAAAACCCTTTTTCTACGCATAACTTTCTACGCATAACTTTTTGGTGAAGAATCTTCGTGCAACAAAGGTTACTCAGTGCTTCCCTCACTTGGATAAGTGTGTGGAATATCTTTTGCGCTGTGATAGTGTAAAGGATTTTTGGTTCTAAACCTAAGTTTACGCATAAGCATAAACACCTACGCGTAACAATCTACGCATAAGTTCCACTTACGCATAAGATTTCTACGCCTAAGCATTTTTGTTTACGCCTAAGCCTTAAGTTTACACGTAAGATACTGTTTACGCATAAGGAATCCTACGCTTAAGCTATCTACGCATAAGCATCCTACGCATAAGCACTCATCTCTACGCATAAGAACAGTTTTACGAGTAAGATTGTGATCAAAACTTCAAACGGCTATAACTTTTGAACCGTAACTCCGTTTTCAGCGTTCTACCCATCAAAACGACTGTAAGAACGAGAAGATTGTCACGCCGAACAGAATAGAAGTTATTGAGGTTTTTAAGTTTTTTAGAGCATACTTTCACTACAACAACCGAGCTTAATCGTCATCAACCACAACTCTTTATCGTTGAATCGATCCTACATCAACTTTATCATATCATACCTTCTTCTATGGCAACTCAACAAGACATTCATGCAGCGGTCGAAAACCGTCCTCCTATGTTGGAAAAAGGTGGTTATCTTCAATGGAAAAGTCAGATGCTTAGCTACATAAAGACCAAACCTAATGGAAAACTCATGATTAACTCCATTATGAATGGACCCTTCAAGCCTCGACAAATCCTAGACCACGGAACTCTGACGTCCCACCATCTTTTCATACTCAAACCGAATCGAAATACATCAAGAGGATCGAAGCAAGTCGATCACGTATGACATGGCAATTCATATTGTCCAACTGGGTTTACCAAGAGACATATTATTGTGGTAGACAGCCAGTGAACCGCTTCGATATGTGGGAACGTGTTAGGCGGCTTTGTCATGGAACATAAATTGGTCAACAAGACATGGAGAACAAGTCGCTAACTGAATGGGAAAAGTTTACTTCAACACCGTAAGAATCCATTGAATCCTACTATGGAAGGTTTTGCACTTTGATGAATGAGCTTATCGAAACAAGTTGGCACCCGTAACTATCGTTCAAAACATCAAGTTCCCGAACAATCTTCCGTAAGAATGGGGACGATATGTCACTCATCACAACCAAACAAAGACTTACATCGGTGAACTTTGATCAACTAAACGATTTTACGAAACAAAACCAAGTGAAGCGAATGAAGTCGGGAAAGAAAGATTGGCAAAGAATCATGATCCATTGGCTCTTATTGCAAAGAATCAACCTTCATGAATACACAACAACAAGCTTCATCATCTTCCAACAACAACAACTTGCGACAATACATTCCACAACCACAAGTTGTTATCCTCAACAACAAACCTATCCACAAGAACAACAACATTACCAGAACAAGGAATCACGATCTTGAAATGGAACCCAAGAAGCTTTGTTACAAGTATTTTCTTTATTGGGTAAAGCATTCGAGGTCGCTATTCCACACCAACTAACAACAACCAAAGGATTTCATCAAACACTCATAATGCAAATTGCAGTACCGGGTGTGAATATGGGTAATCAAGGACAAACGGTTGGAGTTATTGGGAATCAACGAGGATGTGCTACTGGATTTCGTATGGTTAATCAAAGGTTCCGTATCGTGTCAGTTGGGTCGAATGTTGGAAATCGATGGGACGAGAATGTTGGGAATAGAGCGATGGGTAATCGAATGGGAATGTTGCGACTCAAATCGTTGGGAATTATGGAAATGTGAATCGGGGTAATCGGGTTAAGTGTTATAACTGTGAAGGAGTGGGTCACATGGCACGAAACCGTCCCACTAAGCCACACAAGAAGAATGTTGAGTTTCTTCGAAAGCTATCTTCATTAATACGAAGCAAGAAGGGGATGCGGTTGAGTCTTGAGGAAAATGATTTTTCGCTATTGTGGATGATTTGGAAGACCTCGAGGAAATCAATGCAAACCGCATCTTCATGGCAAATCTTGAGGAGACTAAGTCTGGCCGACTGACGCACCTCCTGCTCTATGACGCCAACGCAGATGTCGAGGTACCAATCATTGATCCATGCTATAACAATGTCATATTTGATGTGTTTACTCATGACGAACAAGATTTCGCGACGCCAAGACCTACTTATGATACATACGGACAATCCGAGTTGTAGCAATACTAACTCAAAACTCGGATGTGGATCCTAGTGGAGGTCGTGTGGCACAAAATCTTGGTGATGAGGAAACACGTGCTATTTTGAATCATTAATCAATAAGCGTGGCATTGAAATTGAGAAAGTTAGTAAGGTCAATCGCGAAGTTAAGGCCGCGAATGGTAAATTGACCAGCGAGCTTGAGAGTTACAAAGAGAACGCCGAGCCTATGAATTTCATACAAACAAAATATCGAATTAGAAATTGGTTACCGAGATTACATTTTAAGAGAAAACAATTGCAAATCAAGTATGATACACTTGATGTGAATCAACTTGAAAATAAAATATTTAAACAAGGAAATTTCGAACTAAATGACCAACTTTCTAAACAAAAACACCGCTTTCGATCTTGAAAAGAGAAGAAACAGTTGATTCTTGATTTTTCAAAACGAGAAGATTCTCTTCTTGATGAAATTCGGATAAAATGAAACTATCAAAAATTGGATAATTTACTTCTTACAACGGTCATTCCGCTAAAACAAACAAGATGCTTTCTAATCAAGTAAATCCGATTTTCATCGACACATAAAATGGCTTCGGTAACTCACCTCATTGTTTCCTCAAGAAAGCTCATAAATCTCGAGAATGTGTTGAACAATGGAAAACCTTTGCATGAACCCATAATTGTGCATGATTCTCTCGGAAGCGTTGGAACTATCGAGGAGAGTAGATCAAGAATGAAACAAAACATCCGAAATCAAACCAATTGACTATAACAAATGGAACAAAATTAATGGTATTTCGTTTGTTTCACATACGAACAATCAAAGTTTTCCATCACACCGCCAAAACCGGTTGCAACTCCTGTAGTTGTCTCAAAATCCTTTTCAAAATCGAACAAATGTCTTCAAACAATCCTTTTAACACAAGTGATGCGAAGCATTTTAGACGATGTTAAAACTAGAATTGGAGACTTCAAGAGACCGTTAAAACTAAAACTCATATTACAACCAACATCCGGTTTAATAGTTTTGATATTGAACAAAAAGTTTTTGAAATCGAAATTGCCCCTCACCGAATAACATCAACTCGTGGTAATTTATTTTGAACAAGCCTTTTGAAAGAAACAATGACTTTGTCAAGGACCATAAATCACAGTAAAGCAAGCTAATGAAAGTATTGAACAAATCAAAGTTTTGGAAAAGTTAAATGATTCTCTCTTCTAAGATGTTCGACTCTCGATATTATGTCCATCATTTTGCAAACATATTCATTGAAGATCATGAAAGACTCAGCTTTAATACCTCCAAATTGTTTCAAAATATGAAAAAGCTCTTGAAAACTTGAAAAAAATGTCTCATATTTTAAACAACTTGATCGAAAACCGAGGAATGCAAGTATGACAAGCTGTCGTATGGCGTGCCTACAATGACATGAAAGCGAAAATGATCTTTGAGGGCTCACCGAAAGTCAAAAGGAAAGGCAATGGATCTTGTGATTAAAAAACCATTGATCATGGAGAAAGCAAATGTTCCCAAACCGGTTTCAAAACCAAAATGTCTTTCTATGCCTCCTCCAAAAGTCAATGAGAAAATGTTTCATCAAACCGGTCACTCCACCGCCTTACCTAAACAACATGTTGATAAAGGAAAAGCGGTTGTCGAGAAACCAAAAGTTTTAGCACTGGCCTTTTAAGATGAGTACCACTAATGAGTGCGCTCCACATCTAAAACATATGGAACAAACGACATTAGTTTAGAAAAGCACTCTAAAGAGACTAGGAAAGTGAAACCACTTCTCTAGATAAGATTGTGAATCCTAATGAGTGTGCCTTACCTTCTACGGGACTAGGAAGCACCTCTAGAGCAACAGACTAAAGCCTAAGAGCAATACAAGGAACAATAGAGTCTCGCTTGCCTCTAGGAGTAGTAGCTTGAATAAAGAGAAGAATGTGAAGAACACCCTAGGAATTTACCGCTTTTGAATAAGAAAGACATTTCATCCGAATGTCTTGAACCTATGAAACTTGCTAAGTCTAATGAATGTGTTGAATCTCTTTGTTTAACTTGCAAGAAATCTTTAATTAATGTTCAAGATGACTGTGTTTCTAAGAATGTGAATGATAAGCTTGTTAAGAAGAACGTCCCAAAAAGATCTTACGCTAAACGAGTAGGAAGACTAGTTGCAAAACTTAGGCTTTTCACTACTGACAAGAACCATAGTGTTTACTTTAGGGATGATATTTAGAAACCCACAGGTAGAACTTTCACACTCAAGAATGGTACAATGAGTGATAAACCGAATTCCACAGAAAACATCTTTGAGTGTGATCGAGTTTTACCTCAACCCAAAGGAACCAAAATCAAAGCGGTTTCCACAATATTCTTTTACATCACTAGCGTGTTATCGAAATTTGTCTTTGGATCATCGACTCGGGTTGCTCCAAGCACATGACCGAAATCAAGGTCTTGATCAATTTCGTCTGGAAATTCATAGGAACCGTACGTTTTGGAAATGATCATGTAGCACTATCATGGGTTATGGAGATCTACCTTTTGGAAATTATTTGATCACTCGGGTTTACTATGTCGAAGGGTTGGGACATAATTTGTTTTCGATCAGCGCTTCGTGATGCGATTTAGAGGTTGCTTTTAGGAGAAATGCTTGCTCGTTAGAAACTTGGATGGCATCGATCTCTTAACCGAATCGGGATATAAACTTGTATGCTATCGACATCAATCAAATGGCCTCTTCATCACCAATATGTCTTATGACACGAGCATCCGGAACACGATCCCGGTTGTGGCATAGAAGGTTATCCCATCTCATTTCGACACCATCAACAATCTTGCCAAAGACAACATCGTCAATGGACTTCCAAAGTTCAAATACACCAAGGATCACTTATGTCCATCATGCGAACAAGGAAAAGCAAAGAGCATCATATAAACCCAAACCCGCACCTAGTTCGGAAGCAAAGTTGCATATGTTGCACATGGACTTATGTGGCCCAATGAGAGTTAAAAGCTTTAATGGGAAAAGTATATTCTTGTTATCGCCGATGATTATTCAAGATATACATGGGTTAAGTTTCGAGGTCAAAAGACGAAGCACCGGCATCATCATCACCTTTCCAAACGAATTCAAGTACTTCTTCAAACTCTAGTAAGGGTTGTAAGAACAGACAACGACGAATTCACAAATCAGAGTTAAAATCTTATTTTGAAGATGTTGGAATTACACATCGACATCGGTTGTTAGAACTCCACAAAGCAGAATGGGGTAGTTGAAAGAGGAAATAGAACTCTTGTGGAAGCTCGCACAATGCTAATCTATTCTAGTGCAGTTATTTCTATGGGTGATGTTGTTGCCACCGCTTGTTTCACTCGAACCGATCCCTTATCCATCCAAGATTCAATAAAACCCGTATGAGCTTGTGAACAACAAAACCCGATATCTCTTACTTTCACGTGTTTGGCGCTTTGTGCTATCCTACGAATGATGAGAAGATCTTGGAAACCGAAAGCAAAAGGTGATATTGGAATCTTCATTGGATATTCGAGATAACTCGAGGGCATCTGTGGTGTATAATGAAGAACTAGGAGGATCATGGAGCGATGAATGTGAAGTTTGATGAACTTTCACACATGGCTTCGAGACTCGCCTAGAACCCGCACTAAACCCGCAGACTTCGGACACATCGATTCGGGACTCGTACCTCAAAGAGCTCAATCAACTTCGTTTGACAATCCTAAAGAACAAGAATGGGAGAATTTTTTCGAGTTAATGTTCGATGAATACTATGGTGGAACTTCGACAAATGCATCAAACCATCATTCCGCCGCACCCGCTCAAAATCATCCTCCACCACCAACGAAGATGCATCTACAACGGTCGAAACCAATGCACCAACTCCATCAACATCATCTACGCCTACTCGTGTCTTGCACCCGTTCTACCAGCAGTTGATGAGCAAAACCTACACCAGAATGATGCAACGTTAGATGAAGACTTATTTGAAAACCCGTTTGCCACGGAATCGGTGAATCGTCTTCAAGCTTACGAGAACCATCTAACTCGCATACATTTAACCAACGGTATCCTTCTACTCGAAGTGGACAAAGACCACCCAATTGAACAAGTTATTGGTGAACCTTCAGGCCAATTCGGGACGAGACGTCAACTTGTCACCGATTGCGACCTATGCATTTACCTTTGCTCAATTAGCAATATAGAGCCAAAGAACATTCGCGAGGCAATGGCGTAACCGCATGGATATAAGCGATGCGGAGGAACTTCTCCAATACCGCTACATGACTCTTGGGAATGGTTCCAAGACCAATTGACATTCGCGTCATTGATCTCAAATGGTTATGGAAGAATAAAAGGGATGAAGAGATGATCGTAATTAGCAACAAAGCTCGTCTTGTGGCCAAAGGATACGATAAGAGGAAGGATAGACTTTGAAGAGTCATTCGCACGGTAGCTAGACTTGAAGCGGTCATGATATTCTTAGCCTATCACTCACAAAAACATCACGGTTTATCGGATGGACATTAAGACGCGTTCTTGAATGGAACTCGAAAGAAGAAGTGTCGTGAGTCGACCGTAAGGCTTCATCGACTTGGAACATCCATACTACGTCTACAAACTCAAAAGGAAATCTATGGATTGAAACAAGCTCAGAGGCGTGGTATAATGACTGTCCTCTTTCCTTATCCAAAACAATTTCACCAAAGGAACAATTGATCCTACCTTGTTTACACAAAAATGCAAAACGACATTTTGATTGTTCGATTCGTGGGCGACATCATTTTAGGTCCACTAATCCGAATCTTTCAAAACACTTTGAAAATCTCATGAAAAGCAAATTTGAAATGTCCATGATGGGGAACTAAAATTCTTTCTTGGTTTACAAATACATCGGTCCTCGTGGAATTTTTATAAATCAAGCTAAATACACAACCGAGATTTTGAAAAATCATGGTATGGATAATTGTGACTCGGTGGAACACCAATGGTCACTTCACCAAAATTGGAGCCGATTTGTTTGGGAAACCTATTGATCCGAAGAAATATCGAGCATGATTGGTTCTCTCATGTATCTTCTTGCTAGTCGACCCGATATTCATTTCTTTGTTTGCTTATTAGCACGGTTTCGAGCTAAGCCTATCGAATCGCACCTCAAAGAGGTTAAAAGGATCTTCGGTACTGAATACATCCATTCACACGGACTTTGGTATCTGAAGGAATCCGGATTTGATCTAATTGCCTTTTCGGATGCGGACCACGCAGTGATCAAGTTACGACAAAAGTACATCGGAGGAGCACAATTTTGGGTGAAAAGTTAGTCAACCGGTCTTCAAAGAAACAAGATTGCCTTGCACTTTCAACCAAGGCGAGTATGTGTCTCTATCGCTTGTTGTGCTCAAGTTCTATGGATGAGAACCTGACTCACAGATTATGGCTTTACTTTCGATAAAATACCTATGTATTGTGACTCGAAAAGTGCCATAGCCATATCATGCAATCTGTTCATCACTCAAAGACTAAGCATATCGAGTCCGCTATCACTTCATAAAAGAACATGTGGAAGAAGGTACCGTTGAATTATTCTTCGTGAAGATCGATTACCAACTCGCCGATCTATTAACTAAAGCCCTTCCAAAAGAAAGGTTTGACTATTTAGTTCGACGAATTGGAATCGAAGCCTAACCCGAGGAGTTAGAGCGTCTTCTCGAATCTTCTTGAAAATGATTTTCCAAAAAGCACTGTAAATATTTTTGAAAAACAAAATACAAAATTTGAAAAACCAACAAAAGCAAAATATAAAAATATAAAATTTTCAAAATACAAAACAATATAAAATCAAAATCCAAAAATATTCTTCTAACGACATGTCTCTCATATAATCGATATTCATGCGTTTCTAGAAATGTCATTCAACAATGATACGGGTATGTACAGATGCTTGAGCGAGAGTTCTTTATTGTTTTCTAAAACATGTCGTTTCTCAAAATTTCTTCATAATAATGGCTTTCAGATACTTGATGACGAAACTTGGGACGAAATGATGACTTTTGATTATTTTCAAATCAAAACTCGTGCTTTTAATGAAATCACTAGTATGCGCTTGGCACTACATTTAAAATGGTGAGAATCATCATCATCTTGAGCACCTTTTCAAGATTGTTCAAAAGTTTTTCAAAATCTTTCAAAATATTTTGTGCTCAAGATAACTCCTCTAAAACCCTTTAATTGATTATGCTTTATTAAAGGGTGAGTATAAAACAAAAATGTTCTAAATTCATGCTTAAATCAAATTAGTTTGTCTCCCAAAAGATTCTAAAATGTTGTTTAATCAGATGATATCAAAATATCACGAATATGCTATTTTTGAGGGGAGGAGACGTGATTAAAATGTGATAAAAAGTTTAATGATCGTTGTTTGAATCTCAAAATGAGCTCGACTCGGTTGAAACCAATGAATTGACGAGGAATCATGTACCATCTCGAAACTTTCTATGACTTGACCGGACGGGTAATAATTTCAAGCTAGTTCTCTAGTGATGTAAACGTGTCTCGAATCGGTCTAGCTCATTTAAAGTCGATCAATTCAAAAGTGCGAACTCTACTTTCACGTGCGATTTCATCAAAACTTATAAGCACATGTGAAGGGGGAGTGTTTCAAAATATAAAACTCTCGAGTGTTCCAAACATGTTTTCTATCAAAAACACTTTGAGAGATTTTCAAGAAAAATGGTTTTATGGCAATGATGGGGCAGTCATGGAGTTATAAGGTGACTAAGAATAGGTAAATCCGTCCTATGATCCGCCAGAGCGGAGGGATCTACCCAAGGACATCACAAATAGTTAGTATTAGAGTCCTTAGGAATGATTGAAAAAGGAGTAATGTGAGAAAGGAGAAAGAAGGAGTTGAAGAATTAAAAGAAAAGTAAAAGAAAGGGTGAAAAGAAATAGCCCTCCATATTCAACCTTAGGGGCGAAACCGGGTTCAACTCATCACTCTTGGTTGTCACTAGATGACACTGGTATTGAAGAAAAAGACGTCATGGACCCGGTGGCGCATTGCACCTAACCTTCTAGCCACTCAATTCCTCTTAAAAGGATTTGTTTCATTCTCACCGAACGCTACATAATCTATCGACTTTCTCTTAGAGATCGTTGGTATTGAAGAAGGAGACCCTCTCCTAGTCTGCCTTTCGGAAAACCAAAATGCACTATTGAGTCTAGAGCCACGAGATTCATCAAAAGATCTCATAGGAACACTTGACATGACATCGCTTGTTGTTCATCAATAAGGACACAAGTGATATATTATAGAGTCCCACGCAGATCTTAGCAATCTGCGTAACATTTATGAGAGGTTTCACAATTGTGATCCTCGGTGATTGAATGGAAACTCTGCCGAGGTCAACATCTAGCGACCACAGCGGTCACTTCGGTAACTCCGTGGATTACGCTTGAGTGTGTCTCAAGCGGTCTACGATCGTGGAGTGATGCTTGATTGTACTTGATGACTCATCGACTGTAGATGTACTTGATGATATCGTGTTATCTCACTTGTGGGACTCAGTTCGAGAACGGCCCTTGTAAGAATTAGAGGCGTGTTTTCACTATGTTGTTAACACCTCGAAATTCAAACTTGTAAGTCTTAGGAATCCGCTTATTACTAACTTTGTTTTATGTTTTCTTCTTATGGAAGCTCGGGCGGATTGATCGTGCAGATTCTCCACATGCTCATACCAAAAACATATGAAAGTTCTCATCATAATCAAAGGCAACACAAAGTTAAAGATGATTCTTCGTCAATGTCAAATAATCTACAAAGTGTAAAGACTAGAGAACTACATCATTGGTAACCAAAGACAAATAGAAGTGTGAGCATGGTGGAGAAAGGCGTGGAGACACCATACCAACGAAGTTGACAACGACGAACAACCACATTAATTGATCACAAAGCATGAAGGAACAATGAATCAAGACTATTCTATATCTACACAAAGTTCAAGCTCGAGAAAAGTAAAGACCTTATCAAGTGGAGCATCTTTTGAATGACCACCCCTTAGGGGGAGATTGTTAGCCTTAATAGTTTTTATTAGAAGTGATGGTCATTCACGTTTTGGAACTTTGTAACGCGTGTTAGATATCGTGATAGAATAGTTAACGGGCTCGTGGACTTGGGCTAAGCTAATTGGTTATTAGTTTAGTTAAGCTAGCCTTATGTATGATGTAATCCAACCTAAGCCCAAACGAGCCCATGGAAAGCCTTTTAGGGCATCTTGTATTTAGAGTATAAATACCCTCAAATGGTCATTTGAGGGTGTGTAGTGTGTGTGTGTGTGTGTGTTTTCTTTGAAATATACAACTTATTGTTTTCATCTTTCTCTCACAACATACACGATTTATAAACATCAAGTCACCATCTTTCCTTTCTTTGTTTCTTACTTCTACGCATAGTGTGTTTGGTTTACGTGTGTTCATCTTGTGATAAGGTGTGTACGCGTAAGGTTGGTGTAAAAGTGAGGTCCTACAAAAGGAATTTTAGAAAGATTCAACAAACAAAAAGGACTTGGGAAGAATACTGATAATGTGCAATTAAGAATGGCAAATTTTAAGGTCAAAAGCTTAGCTGATGTTGTAGAGGTGTCAACGCTAAAGGAAGTTCACACAAAAAAAAAGGAATGTAGTGATTGCCGGTTTAGGTTTGTTTTTAGAATTGGTTTTGATAGTAGTACCATACGTATCATAAAGCTGGACATAATTCATAATTATAATAGTTGCTATTTCGTTCCTTGGGTTATTTTTAGATTGTCAACGGAAATGTCTTTGAAATCTATATAGATAAATGCATACATGATATGTTCATATGACTAATAATAGCCTGTTTTGATTATGTTTGCCATAGAGATTGTTTGAATTCATGGTAACATTTGCGTTTGAGGTATTCGATCATTGGGAGGTGGGTACATTTAGTAGGTTTTTGGCATAGATGACGATATTGTAATTCATGATAACTTAGTATTTCAGATTTGGAAATCTCAATATGAATGACCAGTTGTTTGTAGCTAGAGTTGGGATACATAGGAAACAGTAAAATTGCTAGCGTTCTTTGGAGCGGTTGTTTTTGTTAATTTCGATGACGTGGTTTGACTTTTGTGGTGTGTTATTTTTAAAGTATGGGTGTTGTTAGTAGTTTATTTCTTGGTGTTGGTAGTAGTTTATTTGCGTTAAAACACGTTTTGTTAAAATTATTTACTAATTTTGTAAATTTGCATATATATATATATATATATATATATATATATATATATATATATATATATATATATATATATATATATATATATATATTTATCATTTTTATACATACTATTATTTCTATATTTTAGGTGTTTCTATGTTTTGGGTTCAATTTTATTTTTATCATATTGTTTTTATGTAATGATTTTTTTGGCAAATAGTAATGTTTTGTTCATTTTTTTTACATGTATTTAATGTTAATAGATAAAGTAAAAAACGCTAAACCTTTCCACTAAAGACAATATTCTTTTATAAAACATTAGTGGAGTGCACATGTTTTCTTTTTGTGTAAGAATAAAAAAGTAAGTACTAAGTAGTGTCCTAAATGACTATGTTAATGTCAAACTGAAAAAAAACTGGATGAACAACGATCAAGAAAACGCAAACGAATCAAACCTATTTTGTATCTTCTTTTACAACACAAAGTTAAAGTAACGTCTTCTTCTCATCTTCTATTTATTTTCTTCCATTTTTTTTAATTTTTATTCTCTTATGTAAATTATGGTTTGTTGATTATTGAATCATGGGTTATATGTAAATTCCTTTTGGGTTATGTTAAAATGTGATTTTATTCTTGGGTTCTTGTTTGATTGGATTTTAAAATGTGGTTACCCTATTGTTATGGATGAGAATTGAATGTTTGTTTTTCATAATATTTTGTTGCAACTGAGTTGTATCAAATGTGTTGACTGAATTTGCAAAAGATCTAAAATGGGATGTTAATTTTGTAAAGTAATGCTCATTTAAGAAGTGGTATGTTTGTTTTAGAATGATTAACAACTTTTAGTAAACATTTAGTTGTTGTACAAACCATTGAGTGCGAATGTAGATCACAGACCTGTTAAATGGCAATGTGTAGTTTTTGCACCAAATTTGTAGTAGATTGGCGTTAAACAGGAAACTTATCTTACATAGTTTTTTGTAGCAGTTATACAAAAGAGAGAGGTAAACACCAGTTTAACGGTGAAGCTACTCGACATAGCTAGTGCTAGTAGTTTTAGATAGTTATATAAGTCATTGCAGATGAGTGGTCCTAGTAGCGATACCTATTTACAAAAGTAGTAGTGATGGGTATTTACATAAGTTAGTGTCTTTAGTCTGCACTTTAGTAGTGTGCAATTAAGATCAAAATAGCCTGCCTGTGTCCTTCAAATTAAGTTTTCTTTTTTTTTTGTTGTCTGATGGTTCTTCCATGAAAAGTGCGCGTTTAACTGATTTGTGACCACCATCAGAGACATAGTTATGTCTGCTTTTGATCTTGTTTGCATGCCAGTGTATGCCGGTGGCGGTGTTGCTATTTTTGTGGTGTTAAAAAAATGGAACTTAGTGTTTAAGATTAAATTAGAATTTGTACTAAGTGTTCGGTAATCACTGAGACTTTATTACCTTGTTCTTTTGGTTTGTCTATTTGAGTTTCCTCTGGTGGTTCAATGATGCTGGTCTCTATTGTTTCTGAAACAAAATTGGTAATATGAAATGAAATGTAAACCACTATTTTAGAGCATATTTGTTGTTTTACCATAAGTTATTTTGATTAAAAAAATTTATTACCTTCTGAATATTGTGTTGGTGCTTTATTCTTTGGTGCCTGTTTCATAGTGGCAACTTCTGTTGTTGTTGCTGCTGCAGTGTTTCAATAGCAGTTAACTGTTTTGGTAATGTTGTCGCACCTGGAATGTAAAAAATACGATGTTTACATGTTAGTTGTAACATATATGTGGATTGTAAATTGTAATGACAATTTAATTTTTGTACCTCAAGATTTTCCTTCAATCTGTTTTGCTGGTATTGTCATGTCGAATATTTCATCTACCACAAATTCGATGTATCCTTCTTTGCAAGTAGGATTGTAGTGAAACTGAAATGTATGCATTGTGCCAACAATAGCTTCTAATTCTTGTGGGAAGTGGCGCGGGTCACCATTTTCATTTGCTTTAACCAAGGTTGTACAGTCACCGACAAATTCGTCTGCCTTAGGCGTAAAGAATACAAACTGTGTTGTTGCAGTATCGTCTGTTAGAGTTGCTTTGAAATTGTATTTACATAAATAAATATAAGGCAGTTAAGTAAGTGAGGACAAAAGTAGTAAGTGTTGTTTGTTGTCTCTTTACCTATAGTTAGGAGTTGCTATGACCCCATGTTGTTTGAATTCATAATTTCCTTTTATTTCTGTAACTTTAAATGTGCAAGCATTGCATGAACGATAGTACTACCGCTCTTATCGAGATTCATTATTCTTTCTTGACAACTAAACCGCACCCCTAGTAAAGAATCGAGAAAATAATATGTCATATATTCTGTTTTACCTAATACATGTTAGAAGATAAATGGTCATTAGTTGTGTTAATCGACCACATGTATACGGATTATGCGTGAGCGATGTTGCTAATAGAATAAGGTTTTTGTTTTTTTCCTGTTCAACATCTTCTAGACGGTATCTTGTGACACATAATGGTGGCTTTTCCTGGTATAGCTGTCTGTAACTGTTGCATATGCATGTTGTTTAGGTATACAGGTTTACAATTAGAGTTTGTACAATGATGGATATGGGTATATGAAACTTACGCTGCTTTATATTGTTCCAGTGGGATTTTAGGATTTATGTAATAGTATGTGGCTGGTGTTGATGAAACCGGTGTTGATGAAAGTTGAAGTTCTGTAGATAGAAAAGTATTGGTTGTATAATGTTTGTGAATTTTTTTATAAGTAATGCAGACCTTCGATAGCTTCCTTTTTAAAGTCGTCAGCGAGCTCATCCCAGAGTGTTAATTCAATTGAAGTTCGACTATTAATATAAAATATTCCAAATTTGTGTTATGAATTTAGTGTGCAATGTACGTGGTGTATAATAATATTTTTAAGTGCGACTTACTTGAGATTTTGAATTTCCACTTTCTCATTCTTGGTGATTTACATTGGGATCTCCAACGTCTCATGGTTGTCACGATGTGATGTAGCATCCAATATAGTCCGCCAATTTGAAGATAGTTACACATATATGTATTTTTGTATTATAGTAGTAAAAATAAAATGAATTGTTTGTTTGTACCGTAAGAACTGGATATTCTTTTTGCCTCTGTCGAGTGGGTCCCAAAGTTTATTAGGTAATTGATTGTAGGACAAAAGTCGAAATCTTGGTTTGGGAATGATTAAATTTGGTATGGCATCCATTTTGTGAGTCCGGTAAATGAGTGATGTTTTGTTGTGAAGAGTTTGTTACAGTTATCCGTTTTAACACATTGGGCTTGATATTTGGTATGCTTTTCGGTATAAGAATAGGCACGAAATGGTAAATGTAAATGCGACATCCATGTTTCCATGTATTGCGATTACCTAGGTATGTTAAATATTGTTATTATAAAGTAAAAGTAAGAATTTTGGTATATTAAGTTTGTGTATATTACATGTCTATCTAATAAGATTGCACGGTATCCTTTCTCAGTTGTATTTGGAGGGTCTCTAGATGTCCATGCACGGTATACCTTGGCCTCGATCAATTTATCCCTATATCTAGGTTTGAGTTCTTCATAGGAGTTAATTGCATCTTAATAATAAAAATTTCAAAAATGTTAGCACAATAAATTTACGGAAGAAGAATGATTTTAGACAAACAATTAAGTTAATCGAGAAGATGAGTTATGTTAGGAATGAGATTAACTATTCAATGCAATTTCATTTTAAGTATCTAAACCTCGATCCAACAATTGTGTTCGAGAAAATCTTAGTATACTATGTTTTTAGTTCGTTAGGTTGGTGACCTTTGTGTTTTTTATAAGAATCTTGAGACCATTTGGTGTTGTGGCTCTTGATAGTGCAACATAAAGTTGACCATGCGCAAATATAGGCTCGTAGGTAAAATCCAATTTTGCTTCGAGATTGCCCCGGCTTTTGTTGATAGTCATTGCGTAGCGAATCTTAACAAGAACTGCTTCCTTTTGAATATAAAAGGCATGTTTGGACCGATGTCTTCAAAATAATTCTTTTAATAAACACTTTTTATCCAATTCTGTTTCCCGTAATAATTTATGCTTGTATTAAATTGGAAAACAACTGTGTCACAATCATTCTTGTTACGTTGCAGAGCCCACCTCATAGGTCTACGTTTCTAAGTAGCATAATTGGGGTCCCAACTTTAAGGATAAGCTTGTTTGGTGGTAAACCTGAGAACTTTAGTGTATTTAAGAATTACGTGGATCACATGACTCGTTTGCACACCATCTCTCCTTATAGGAATAGCCTCATCACAACTTATGTATATTACGCTTTCTCCTTCTATCAATGATGAAATTTACGCATTTATTATATCGCCATTCGTTCTTAGACGCATAATCGCCTATTCCTGTAAGACTTGTGCAGTCGGTGATTTTAACGTATTTCCATCATAGATGAAACTAATAAGTTTTGACAGACCATTATCATCTTCTTCAATTAAATATTCTTCGGGGACCTCAACCCAGTCGGTATTTTCTACATCTTCTTCGTCAGGGTTTCCTATTTTACCATCTCCTATATTTAGTAACCACGAAGCGACTGCACTTGTTTTCTTGGTATCTTCAACATTAAGTTTTTTTGTAACAACCGCATGTTTTCTTTAAGCCTACACACTTTAAAATGACACCAAATGTATGAGGAAGTTATTGATAAAGCCACTATATCAGCCTTTGTACCTTTCTTTTTCACAGGTAATGTTTGTCTAAAATCACCACCTTACATAATTGATTTGCCACCGAATAATGCATCTTGATTGCTGAGAACATCTTTGAGAGTTTGATCGAGCACTTCAAAGCATCTTCTATCATTCATCAGGGCTTCATCCCGAACTATCAGATCTGTCTCTGATAATAGCTTTGCAAGCATTATCTTTTTTTTAACATGACACATTGATTCGTTAGTTAATTCAAGTGGAAACTTGAATCTTGAATGTGTTGTGCGGCCAGATGGAAGTAACAAAGAAGCAATCCCAGAAGATGCAACTGCCAGCACTATTTTTCCTTCTGATCGTAGTTTGTTGATTATTGTCTTCCACAAAAAGGTTTTTTCGGTTCCACTATGGCCATATACAAACACCAATTCTTGTTTATTTCTAGCAGATGATTCAACAACTAAATTGTAGATGTGTTGTTGTTCTGCATTTAGCTTTTGCACAGCTAGAATGACTTCTTGCTCCAATTCATGCCATTTGTAATTTTTTTCTTCCATCAGCAATCTGCTTTCCAAGTCATCTAGCAATTTTTTAAGGGGCAACTCGAGGCCAAAATCTGTAAGTGACTTTGAACAGTTGTTAAGGATCATCTCTAATTCATAGAGAAGGTACTCTTTCATTTCAGGATCATTAATATGGAGATCTTTAACATGAGACATAATAGATGCCCTTGCTGGAATATCGTCAATCATTATTGTCCAATGTTTTTCCCAAAGAGTTAGAGTGTCTGCGACGTCACAATAGAGCAAAATGTAAGCAAATAATGACCTTAGCTCAGATGCAGTTGCTGAAATAGCTGCTTCTTGTAACTCTGTGTCCCATTCTCTATCATCCTTAAGTAGCCCCATTGCTTGACAGGCTGCACGAAATGTTGGGTAAACTATGTTGTTTACTCTGCGTACTTCATTAAAGGATTTGCAACCTTTACGGTGACACAACAACATTCTAAATAGAATTGTTCACCGCAGCAGGTGAACATATCACGAGTCTTCAACCGATGATTTTGTCTTTTGTTTTCTAGGCATCCATGTTTTGAATCTTCATACCGCATAAACGCAAAAGGAAACTTTAAATATGTAAGATGAAGCCCTTCTTCGTATAAACTATTGAACGTGAACCATTCAGTAAGCATTGTCATTGTTCTTCCATCATCACTAACAACGTACCCCAAAGGTTTCTTGTCCCTAAAACTTATCCTTTGCATACCTTCAAGATGTACAACAAGAATTTGCACTGCTGGCTCTCGGTGATGTATTGGAAAATTGAGTATTCTCCAACATGCTTCGTGCGGACATATAAAGCGACCATCTATGAAATTTGTTATTTCATCTACTTGAATCGCTCGTGCATTTGCTGATGTCGATGGCTGAGCAAGAGGTCTTGTGATCCGTGTTGTTATCCTGTCACTACCTTTCGATATGTATTTGAATAAGTACTTTATCAACATGCACCACCCACAATATTCCACATTTATGTGTGCGTGAAACATGAGGCAAGGTAACTGATTGTATGGAACAACGTAACTGTTGTCTAATCTTATTTTCCCTCTTGTTGCATAACCTGAACTTTTTCTTCTTCGGTAATGTACATGACCATTCTTGTCAAAGAATGTTTGGTCATTGTATTTTTTGGAAAGTTCTTGTTACAGTGCCTTCCCACATACATGGAGCCTTAGGATTAGCAGACCACATGGGCCATGTAGCATCATTTCGGACACAACTTTATATCCTTCTAGATCGGTTGTTCTGTTCGGCATTCCGCACAAATAAATTTGTCCATGTCTTCGGTGATTGTATTTTGTCACTGAATGTAGCCATAATAGTGTGTGACAATGTGGAAGCCCACGTTTACGAACTCTATTGTGTAAAGAACGCATCACCAAGGAAATTTAAAAAATAATTAGGTTAATTATGTATATATACATTTATATGTGTGCGTATATCTTGTCTCCCATTTAAATAAGTAATGATTACGTACCTCCAGTAACATGTCCAAATATCCTTCCTTCTTTTATAGTTATAACAAAATCTTGCACTTTTTTGTTCAAAAACACGGTCGACAATGTCAGCCCTGTCTGCGGATGAGAGTTCTGGATAGCGGCGCATGTATCTACGAATTTCTGGCCAGTTTACATTACATGTAAACGTAATGAAAAATTGCGGGTTTCCAAGGACTCGGAAAATGGCAAGAGCATCGAGGTAGTGGTTGTAGATGTATCTTGGCCCGCCAGTAAAACTTGAAGGAAGAATGATTCTTTTACCAATGTCAGCACCACAACGAACTCCCTTTGAAATTGCATCGTAAATGCCTGAAAAATACTCACTCCGAATGTTATTATGTTTTGACCTTATAAAATCAAGTCTTTCTTGTTCTAAAGCACAATATACAGACACGACGTATTGCTGAAACAACCTTCCACCTTTAAATATTAACCCATACAAATGTGGCCTTTCATGTAACTGATATGTGTAATAGTTGTTCATACTCATTTTTGGGTGGTCGCCATTTGGATTCCGAGTTCTCAGTTTGCGCACCAAATGATGTCATACTAAACATTTGGTTGTAGGCTCGAATGTTATCCAAAAGTGTTTGTCCTTGAAGAATTGTTTTATACTTTACGGTGGATCAACTTCTTCTGATGATGGACCTTTCCTTCTCCACAACATCGGCTATATCGACCCTTTGTCGTGTAGATCTTTTGAGCCTCTCGGTGTACCCAAATGCAGCATCGCAATGTTCACACCTCCAATCGCAATCTCAATATCAATGTACAAACTTGAAATGGTCGCAAACCAATATTACATATAAATTAGACTCAAACATTTTATGTACATTATGTAAGACAATCCAATAATATAAACAAAGTAAGATACCTTGAGTTGTTTGATGTCGGATTGATGACACCATAAGTATTGGGACGTTGTCTTTTCGGTTTGATTTTTCTCTCTAACAATTGTATCCCGAGATGTTGTGCTTGTCGATGTATTGTAGGTGTTTCATGGTGAGAGGACCCATCTACAAATGAGGCAAAAAAATGAAAGGTCATTAACGCTTAAAGGTAAATTTGTGTATGACTACATGTTATGAGAATGGTTATTTTAACAATACCATATGAGGTGCAAGTTTTATACCTTCATGTCGAATTGCTACGGTGTTGTTGTGGGGAATTTGTGAACCATCATTTGAATCTGATTATCATTGTTGCATATAAGGTTGGTTGAAGGTGGAGTACAACATGGAGTATGTGCATTGTAGGGGCGTCACTTTCTTAAGTAACTAAAGCATGCATCATTATTCGCATATGAGGATGGGTGAACTCATGAGAAGAACACGGATGATGCATATTGTAAAAGTCATTATAATGTTTGTCATCGCTAATGTTGCGGTAATCTCGCATAAATAATACAATGTTAACATATAGTTCTTTGAATGTAAATAGTAAATAAATAACGGAAGCGATACCTTTTTTTGCTTTGACTGCTGCATTCATTTATTTTACCGATAAAATCCTTTCTCTTGTATATGTTAATATTGGAATTAACCGAACCATTTATCGATTTGGCATAATCTGGTGAATTGGTGCATATATGTTTCATTGTTCGGTTTGCGACTGATGTCTTCTTGACAAAAGTTAGAATGGAAACCTTCTGTTTGAAAATTGTTAGGAATTAGAAATTCTATTGTGAAGCATTAGTCACCCCAAAATATTATCTAGCTTAAGTTAGCTCGTAGATATATCTTTTAGTACGATATTTGTTGGTTAGTTATTAGCGTAGCTTAGTTTAGTGTAACACCGTGGAGGAAGGACGGTCTTTACCCATTGTATGCACGATCCACACCCGGGAGGCGTGCTTCTTTATAAATATCCTCTCCCCAAGAGGAGAGGGTTGGATGTTCATTTGGAATCTAACCTTCCATGAGTTTCTCTTACTAGAATATCCCACTTTCTCTCTAAAATCATACAATCGCCCATACTTGTGATTGTTTGTGTGTTTGTGAAATCCAATATCTAACAATTGGTATCAGAGCCATGGTTTGATCATCTCTTACATATCCTTGGATTTCTAGTGGTTTAATATGGTTTTGGGTTTGAAAAAGTTTAGTGGTTTTGCATCATTTGGATCATTTCTTGTGTTAAAGTTTGAATTTTGAGTGTACTTTTGTGTTTAGAATCACTTTAAGTGCTTGGGTTTTGATTTGGAAAGCTTGAATCACTGTGGTTGGGCTTGTTTTGGATTGAAAAGTGTGGTTTTGAAGTTTTTCAACTTAGCGAATTGTGTCTCGGAGTGTTTTTCTTCGTAGCGACTTGCTTTAATAATTTCCAGCGAGTTGTAGTTTAAGTCGTAGCGACTTGATCTTAGCGACTTGTCTATTGAGACAAGCCGACAAACAAGACAAGTTAGTGGAGGTTCCACTTGACTAGCGACTTGGTTGGGTTAGCGACTTGTTTCTATAATTTCTAGCGACTTGTCCTTATTGTTCTTAGCGAGTTGCTACTTAGTGACTTGGAAACTTAGCGAGTTATTCTTAGCGACTTGATACTTAGCGAGTTGTTCTTTAACGACTTGTCTGCTTAGCGACTTGTATTTAGTGACTTGGTGTCTTAGCGACTTGTTTCTAAGGTTTATAGCAACTTGAGTACCTAGCGACTTGGGTAAGTAGCGACTTGTCTTCAAGGTATTTAAGCAATTTGGTGAATTGATGCAAGTTACCTATGCCTAATATCCATCAACACAATGACATACATCACTGACCCTTTAATCTCCAAAGTACTTGAACTCTATGATACCTCACGAACAATGAAACATCGCTATTCGATTTGTTTAACCATGATTAATTCAACAAATTATGATCAAAACCCTTCACATTCGAGTCAAATATCAATTAATCACACTTTTAATGACACATGATGCAAGGCAAATGGAATGCGACATTGAGTCCTTTCAACTACTTCATCAAGACCTCACACAACTGTTATCCACAACTAGGGATCGAACATGCGAGGCTCTCTTCCGTCGGGACTTATCCACATTGACAAGAACGTGTTCTTGAACTTAGAACAATGAAGCTTCAAATTACCAAAGATAAGGTATTAATGGATGACTCTAATGATGCACTTCAAGTAATCTACAACCAATTTGACCATTTATCAATGGGGAATATTCCGCACTTTGATCAACACGTGGTGGAATCTCATTCAAGAAACATATCTTGGAATGGAAATTCATGAGTTCATCAACACATTTATCCATCTTATGGATAATATGGAATCTATATTAAGGAAGTCGCCAAGAGAATGATAATATGAATGAGTTGAATGGGTGTCGAAAAAAATTAAGTAAAAGTTGTGACGTGTCGGGTAATGGATCGATTGAAAGAACGAATGATCTTGAATGCGACATTTCGGATACAACAAAGGATGATGAAACCGGTGTATTAAATACAAAGGTTCGAGTTAGAAAAGCTTGAAACGGCAAGCATGTCGTAACTCTGCTATACATGAAGTGAACACGATGCCATACCGCAAATGATCACGTGTCATGCGATGAGGTACTCTTAAGCGATCAACATAATGCATTTGCTAATATACGATAAATTTGATCATTGCTCGAACATGATATTGATAAATGTGTCTTGGTTGAGCTCGAATCTAAAATCGTTAAAACAAATGACATGGTTGAACAAGGGTTTATGATGAACTTTCAAATAAATACTCAATTCTTGAAAAACATTGTATTTCCTTGGAAATTGCAATACAACAAATAGAAGAAATTTTGTTGCTACAAACCTTGCATAAATCCTAATTCCGAATTTCGAGAATTTTTGAAATTAATCACTTAAAACCAGTTCGGACAAAGATTTAACCATATGCAATCGAAATTACAACTTTCGGATCGGCATAAGAATTGTAATATTGGCATGATCAATCCTAACCATGAGGTAAGTGGTACGCTTAAATCTAGGAATGATGAATTGGCTCATGTGTGTCCAACCTACTAAGGAAAATGAGTCCTTAAGAAAGAACTTATTAGAGAACAATTCCAAGTTGATAGATCAAACTAACTCCTTGTTGGCTGACATTGATGCCCTCAAAGCCCAAATTCAGGATAAGAGCTTCACTATTGTTGCCTTAAAAAATTAGCTTAGGAAATCTATTGGAAATAGGGTGAACACTAAGTTTGCAAAACCATCAACCTTGGGAAAGCCAATTTGTTAGGAATTGGAAATTCCATGTTAAAGTGTCGGTCACCCCAATAATGGTCTAGCATATGTTAGCTCATAGATTTGTCGTTGTTTACGTTATTTAATGGTTAATTAGTTAGTTTGTAGCGTAGATTAGTTTAGTGCAACACCGTGGAGGAAGGACGGGTCTTTACCCATCGTATCCACGATCCACAATCCGATGGGAGGACGGTTTCATTGTAACTATAAATACCCTTCCATCCATGGAAGGGTGTAGCTTCTTAATCTAACCTTACAACTTTGTGAACTAAGTCTCTACCAAGAAATCTCCTCTCTCTACTTTCTCTCTCTAATGGCAAACATGTATTTTGATCATCCAAGACCACCCGAATCATCAACACAATAATATTTTGATCCTACAAATGGTACCAGAGCCAAGGTTTATTGTGTTGTGTTGATTTGTGTGGTTTCGCACTCATGTTTTTTTGTGTTTTGTTGATGTATGTTGGCTCGATTCTTGTTCAAAAAAGCTTTGTTATCATTGTTTGGTCGAAAAATTACGCCGCTATCAATCTTATGGTTTTATGCTTTTAAACAAGTTTTATTTGGTCCATTATGTCCGGTTTCTACACCTTTTGGTCACATCCGTCTTATGTCAACTTTACGAAATATAACATATCATGAGGTCAAACCAAAATCCTTGAAGTAAAAGTGGTCATATGGTAATATTCATGTGGTCAAAAGGGTTATACATCGGTCATATTCATGTTATACATCCGGTCATATTCATGTTATACATCCGGTCATATTCATGTGTTATTCATCCGGTCATATTCATGTGGACAAAAGGGTCAAACCGATGCATTTTAATGTTTTTTTGGTAAGTTTGAAGTCGATGAATATTGGTCGGAAATAATTCGCCGAAAAACTTCGAGAAATCTATTTAGCGACTTGTGGTCATTCTTCTTAGCGACTTGTCAAAATAAAAGTGTCCAAATACATTGTACATTATATGTAGCGATTTGGTGTGGCGAGTTGTTTAAGAAATATGACTAGCGACTTGTATTTACAAGTCGTGGCGAGTGTGTTAACAAAAAAAAATGACTTAGCGACTTATGTTATATGATTGATGTGGCGACTTGTTCTTGAATAAGTTGTAGCGACTTGTAAGTTTAAAAATCAAATGGGTAGCGAGTTGTTTTTATGAAAGTGGTAGCGACTTGACATATGGCTAGCTTCATTTATATCCGAAAAATAACAAATGACCGACAGTATTTACATATGAAAGTGGTAGCGACTTGATATAGCTACTTGACCGACAGAAATGATGAAGGAGAATAACATGTGACCACAACAAGACTCGACAACACAACACCACCATATCCCAAAAGCCACAACTCCCTCATCTATCCTAATCTCCTTCAACTCTACCACTCTACTCATTCGACTCAAACTTAATGTAAAGCTAACATCAATAAATCTCATATTCATTTCGTGGTGATTCAAAGGTCTATCCAACCACTGAAGGTTTTATACACGAAACAATTCATCACTGATTTAATTTAGAAGCATGTGCTTCTTTATTTACTATTCGAAACTAAAAATAAGAGGTTTATAACAATCATGTTATACCCTCTCCTTGGTTCGGTTAAGACAACAAAACCATGACAATTAATTTAAACCTTACCCGAGACCTTGAATAAACAAGACCTTGATGCCGTTGCTTAAGAGGAATGAGATTGGTGTTCGGATTAAACTCAACTGAAAATGATATAAATCATTTTGATGTAGTCGAATGGTGTATCAATGGTGCTCGTGTATTTTGGGTCAATGATGTGAGAATCCTTTTGCAAGGAGATGTGATGGAGGTTGGGATTCGAATGTACTAATGAACTGAGATTTGAGGTTTGTTTTTGGAGAAACGTTTGAGTGGTAGGCGTGATTATCTAATGTGTGTTTAGGTAATGACCTAATATTTAGGGCACTACTAGTTTTTCTAACCGGTTATATGTTTGGATTGACTTAGGTCAGTATTATTAATGGATCGGTATAAATCTTTTGTTGGGCGATTTCAAATTCATTCAATGGGTGATCACTTGAACATGTTGGATTTAGGCTTTACTCTAGTGTATGGATTGGGTTTGGGATTTACAAACCGAATATGGACTTGTAGAGTTCTATTTCGTTGGTCCGTAATTAAAAAGGGTTGTGGACTGAGATCTGATACATTTGAGTAACAAATGAGATATCCGAAAGTTTCTTTTAAAAGAACAATTGGATACAATATTTTATAATGTATTGGGATAATGAGTGGTATTTTTGGTATGGTATAATTTTCACGGAAGGATACACAATTCACGGCTTGAGGAAAATTTGAATAATGACTACGGGGTTTGTGTACAGTATTATTGATACGAAATTTAAGTGACGTTATCTCCATATGTGGTCATTATTATTAGCCGGTGAATCAAAGAAGGTTCGTTTACAGCAATTCTCTTGGGATACTCGGCGCCAAAGAACGTTAATGATACTTCACGCCTAAGCAAAATCTTTCAAGAATATTCAACACGGTCATGATTTTTCAAGATGTTTGCTTATGACAAGAACTTCGTGCAAATGGTAGTACACGTTATGATGCTTCCGAAAGTTCGAAACCATCATGGGGGAGAATCGTGTACTTTGATGTTTTACGGTCAATCTCATGGGAAGTAGTGTATACTACTCGACTTAGTATGGTTTGTGAAGTTGTCTACATATGGGTAACGAATTGTTGATGATGCTGTTGATGTTGGATAATGAACCGCTGATGAACCGCTGCATGTTCCTGAAAAACAGATATTCACCGAAACCATAGTTTTCATAACACATTCAAGCTGACATTGTTTACGGTTTTGTCTTGATTTTGTAAAATCCGAAAAAGAAACTATTTCTCGGTTTAAATCATAGACTTGTAAAATCCGTGACAATGGAAACATCCCGTAATAGTAAAGTGCATTTCGGATCTATCTTACGGTTTATTCTTGGTTTTGTAAAATCCCGCGAAAGAAACTATTTCTCGGTTTAAACCATAGAGTTATAAAATCCCGTATTGATGGAACCATCTTGGAGAAAGGAAAATGTATTTCGGGATCTTATTTGATGCTGGTGCTACGGTTTCTGTTTCGAAGAAGAGATAAAAGGGTGTACTTCATGAATTGGATGTGTGTTTGGATATTCGTCATGGCAGTTTGGGTATTACATGGTTTTTCGGGGTTATGTGCTTTTAACCATGGTCGGGATGAAACCATTATCAAAGTTCGTTTAAATGTCAAAGAAGGCTAGATTTAAGCTTTTAACAAGAAGATGTGACAACGGCGTTAATTCAGTATTATTTATTTGAGGTTGAAGTGAAATATCACAGGCGAGTGTACTTAGTATCCGAAGGTATCGGGATGGTTGGATGAAGATTCTTCATGATCCTTGTTCGAGCTTATTATCAAAAACGAAGACTTGGAAATCTAGTTATTGTTGGGTGTCTTTACCTTTTCTTTTACCACTTGGGGAATTGGGCTCATACCACCACAAAATAACTATCACTTTAAGGAGTTACGTTGTAGTGCTCGGTGTCACATTCAATTGTGGATTTTCAAGAGGTAATGTACGTCTTATACTTGATGGTTGGTTGGTTGAAGAGTATAGAGTACAGAGAGTACTTAGAGATGCTAATGGAAATCGGCACGCTCTTTGTTACATTTGTGCAAGTTTAAGTCACGAGTTTGGGTTAGTTTACTTGATTCAAATTCATTATATCGGGTTTTCTCCATCAGCTGTCACGACAGAGAGCCTACAGAATGATAATCGGGATGATTACATGTTTTGCTAAGAGAGCTGAAAAGAGAGAGATTATGACGTATGAACACAACAGTTCATGCCTCGTACTCTAAAGAAAAGAAAAGTGTACGTTTCAGTGCGCTTTATCTTATAAAGAAGATAAATCTTCTTATGACGTATGAACACAACAGTTCATGCCTCGTTCTCCAAAGAAAAGAAAAGTGTACGTCTCAGTGCGCTTTATCTTCCAAAGAAGAGAAATCTTCTTATGACGTTTGAATACTTCAGTTCAAGCCTCGTACCTAAAGAAAAGAAATGTGTACGCTTCAGTGCGCATTATCTTCGGAAGAAGAGAAATCTTCTTATTATGACCATTCTCATCAACATACGTCATACTTTTTCTATGCGCTTGAGTCATCAAGTGAACCGGCTACTACCGATTGTTTTTCTCATTCCACTTGCTCGATTATAATGAAGATGGCGACATCATGTGCTGATTTTGGGGGAGAGAAGTGTGAATAGAACATTCGGATGATTTTCACTTATTTAATCAAGAATGGCATCTTCGTATGCAATTCTTGAGGGGGAGAAGAAGTATGATAAATCTACGTGTTGTGTTATATCTGAGAATATATGGTCATACGGCTCCAAACTCATGTAAGAACCGAGCTTCTTCTTATCGGGTCATCTTTACATGGTGTTTCTTCTAAGAGCCGTTAGTTGACATCTTCACAAGCTGATATGAGTTTATTGACAAAGTGCTTCCGTTTAATGCTTCACGTGCACATCAACATGATGATTCCGAACAACCTTCTGTTCTTGTTTGATGTGATTGTTTGCTTGGTGTTACCATTTAGTGTGTTCATTGCGGGCTGATTGCTGATTTCCTTGATGAACATCTTTACGTTCTTGTTTGATTGGGAGGATCTTAATTAAGGGATTTGCAAGATGTAAGTTAATTGGGATGCTTTTGGTGATGTTCTTGTGTTTTGGTGAGTCGAAGATGTTAACTATCTATTCCCCAACCGGACAATTTTGAAGAAGGTCGAGTCTGATCATTCTACACTTTCTGCGTGTTAGAAGACTAAAGGCGAGTTGCATTTAACAATCTAAAGACTTCTTCTTAACTGGCTATTATCAAACGCAGTTGTCGGTTTAAGGGAGAGCACTAATTGGGGAGGGTGAAATGTCGATTAATCCCAATTAGACTTGCTCACATTCCTTCAAAGAAGTTGATTCTCATGATATATTAGTGCTAATAGTGTTCTTCTCAAAAGATTTCAAGTATTTGGGCTTACAAAGAGTTGTTGATTCAAGTGTCAAAACCGGCAGAAGGGAAAGGAGACAAGCATCTAAACGCGAGTAAACTTGATGAACTTAATTCTTCTAAGGGATTGAAGATATCCCGGAAGACAAATGTCATGACCGCAGAGAAACTCAAGGTTTTACTCATCAGGCGTTTAGTGTCCTTATTCCAACTATGTGGGGAAGAGATGTTAGAAAGTTTACGAAGATAAAAGAGGTACACAAGTACGACATATTCGGGAGATAAATGTGTAACATGAGGAGGTGTTATCGATTATTCACTCGTTGGGAATGTGTACTGGATTCTTGAGCTTCATACACATTCATCGTGGATGAAAGATGTGAACATAAGGGAGGTGTTCTTCATTACCCTCATGATGTGTATTAAGGAGAGTTCTTGGATATTGGTGTACTTGATTCTTGAGCTTCATACACATTCATCGTGGACGAAAGATGTGAACATAGGGGAGGTGTTCTTCATTACCCTCATGATGTGTATTCGGGACAGTTCTTGAGCATTATACAAAGAGATTGACTGCATCAATTCAACTACTTGGGGGAATTGCTCTCTTGACAACTTTTTGGAATGGATTGCGTCAGACTTCAGTGGTTATGAAATTTGAGAAGATTACTTATGAGTGGGATGATATGTTGTTGTTCTTCTTGATGATATAACCCCGAATGGAGATCCTCGATTATCGTTCTTAAATGGAGTAGCGGGATTTATGGTAATGGTGTGCTTTTATGTGCACCTGGCTAAGGCAAGCTTGAAATAGAGCTTCGAATCTGCTCATCTAAAGGATTTTCGGTTTGGGGAAGCGCCAAAGTCTCACTTTCGGTGGTTCAATTTCTTTCTTCAATGCAAGAGCCTCGAAGCTTTGGTGGTGAATGTTTAAGAGATGATGACTTCTATCTTCTACAATGTCGCCGATATCCTTATCTCGGTACTGTATCATCATCTTCTTTAACTATATCATCTACTCTATCTTTGTAAATATTTTTCAAAAAAAAACAAAATACAAAAATATAAAACCAACAAAACAAAATAGAAAATATAAAATCAACAAAAATCCATAAAAATTTGAAAAATCGAAAAATACCAAAATATTGTTTTCTCAAGACATGTCTTCGTATCGATAACATCTGCGGTCTTAGAAATGTCATTCAATAATGGCACGGACCATAGATGAAGTTCGAGCGAGAGGTGTAAATATTTCTTTCTATACATGTCTCTTAAAATATGGCTTACAGATTACTTGACCGTGACCAGCGCTTAAACCATGGTTTGCTATTATTTCGTATAGCAACCCGCTCTTCAAAAGAAAGGAAAGTGTCACGCTAAACCAATTTTTCAAATATTTCGTGCACTTATCCTAAAACAAATGAGGAAAGTATGTCAAGGATGCATTCCTACTCAAATATTTTTCCGTCTATAAATTCTTTAGAAAAATATTTGTTGTTTTCTAAAATGGTGGTAAATGAGTTGCTTGTAAATCTATTAGATTCGTAGTTTTGTGAAAATTGAAAACTCAATCAATGACTTCGTAGCTTTTAATCTTTTCGGAAAATAAGTCATTGATTGAGGGAAGAATGTTTTCAAATTTATATCATCTAACGAGATTATCTAATTATCCTATATGCTTAATTGAAAAATGCGTTAACTTATCTTTGAAGGACTAGGTGCCTAGGATATGATTGTTGGGATTAGATTATTAGAGTTTGATAAACACATTATTCCCATGCCTTATATGATCTCGATTGTTATGTTGAATTGACTTTAATTAGTCGATTCTTCATTATGGGTGATGTCGACCACCATATATCGTATGTGTGTTCACTAACGATGCGGTATTTTGGTATATAAGAATGTTCCCGATCCGGATCCCACAATATGATGATTGGATGCCGAAAGTAAAGGGCAACTATATCTTGGGTGACAAATGAAGAAACGGAGCTTAATTGGACTTCAATGGAGAGTTGGCATAAATGCAACGTAAGAGGTGTCACTTTACTCGCAGATGGTTTTCTTCTAAGTGATTGAAGAAACGGGCTTAATTTGACCTCGAGTTGGCATTAAATGCAACGTAAAGAAGTCTCACTGCATCTGCAGACGGTTTTCTTCCAAGCCCTACAAAGAACAACGAAGCTTCTCAACCACCTAATGTATCTTTAGCAGATACCATTTTTAAACAATTTTGAAATAATCGATTAAATTGTTTTGAAAATGGAAAATATTGTTTGAAAATTAATTGGACTAAATTTTGGAAATCACCGGACTTTATTTTATCAAAACTTAAGTCACTCAATCAACGACTTGGTCATCGATTGAGGGAGAGTGATTTAAATTAAGATATTTTCAAACGATATTTCTTCTTAAAAGGTCCGTCTGCACAACAATAAGTGGTGATCTAAAGATTTAATGTTATGTCATGGTATGATTTTCTTTATAACTCAAAGATCTTACAAAATGAAATTTTTTCTGTTCTTGTTTGATTGTGAAATTGTTTTATTTTACTAAAAGGTCTCTTAAAACAATCATACCTGACACTAACAATCTTTAATTTATAAATCTGTTCCTATCTGTCATCTTTCAAAATTAAATCTTGCCACGTCTTTCCCCTAAAATTTTCTAAGTGATTTAAATCAATTGGGATCATAAATCTCAAAAGGTTTGAAATTTTTGATCGGGGGAGAGATCGTGATTTAAATCTCAAATCTGTTTTCATGGAATCGGTTGTAGTCCTTTATAGGCACTCCGCCTCCATGTGCCAAACGATTTCAAATACACAATGCACATGTTGAGGAGGAGGATTAATCCAAAAAACAGATGAGTATTTAAACCAGGCACATATTCTCCCATGTTTTCTAAACCTAATTAAATCACTTGAGATCTAAAATCTCAAAGGGTTTGATATTTTTGATCGGGGGAGAATTTGTGATTTAAAAATGAAATTTGATAAAAGGTGATCGTTTTGATTCAATTGTTCAGGCTGCTCTCTCATATGTGCTAAACGCTTTCGAATCTCGAAGCACATATTAAGGGGGAGCATTTCAAATGATAATAAACTATCAAGGTGCAAATGCTTTTATGTTTTAATATAAAGTACCTTGATTGAGTTTTAAATGGTTTCTAAATGGCAGTGTGATCGTGAAAGTACTTCAAAGAACTCTGGCCTCAATGTGATAAAATGATTTCAAATATCTTACGCACATATTGAGGGGGAGAATTTTACCAAGAAAATCAAATGGCTTTTCAGATGAAAATTGTGATCAAAGAAAATATTTCAAAGTCCTCTTGCCTCCTTGTGCTAAACAATTTCTAAATCATATGCACATGTTGAGGGAGGTTTTCTAAATGATCAAAACTATTAAGGTACAAAATGCTTTGATCTCGTATCACAAGTACCTTGATTGTTTTTCCAAATGATTTTCAATTGGTTTCATGGAAAATGAACTGTACAAAAGACCGACCATTTTACTTTATGTATGGAGTTATAAGGATGGTGAGGTTAGGTATTAGTTCCCACGATCCGCCGAACGGAGGGATCTACCGAGGACAATCCACTAGATAGTGTAGAGTCCTTAGGTATGATGAAAAAGGAGAAAAGTGAGATATGGGAAGAGTGCGGATCGAGACGAGCTAGTCTTGGAATAAACCCAACAAGGTTCTAGTAATGAAGTCTCGGTAAGCATCAAGGGTTGAAGAATGAAAAGAATTGAATGTGAAAAGGGTGAAAAGAAATAGCCCTCCAATAATTCAACCTTAGGGCGAGAAGGGTTCAATACATATGCTACTTGGTGCTTACTAAGGTAACATCGGTATTGAAGACAAGACGTCATGGACCCAGTGACGACTTGCACTACAACTTCTAAACCACTCAAGTTCCTCTTAAAAGGGCTTGTTTCATTCTCACGGGAACCTACATAATCTATCGACTTTCTCTTAGAGATTGTTGATATTGAAGAAGAGACCCTCTCCCTAGTCTCCGACACAGAACCAAATGTGCACTATTGAGTCTAGAGCCAAGAGATCATCCACAATATCTCATTAGGACACAAAATTAATGAAAACTTCTTGCTTCACACAATGTGGAAAGTAAGAA
The DNA here is from genome assembly GCA_022545495.1 of Chrysanthemum lavandulifolium. Classification (NCBI taxonomy): domain Eukaryota; kingdom Viridiplantae; phylum Streptophyta; class Magnoliopsida; order Asterales; family Asteraceae; genus Chrysanthemum; species Chrysanthemum lavandulifolium. Next base: position 74,818,502 of record CM040241.1, on the reverse strand, counting down.
TATATTGAGAGTCCTCGATTATCCTTGTGGTTTTGCGAACATCCGAGTGGTATGTAAAGTATTCACAATGAAGATGGAAATCCTTTGATGAGTGCTTATTCACTCATCATTTTTACCCATCTATGACCACAAAACGACTAAAAACACCCAAATACGATCAAAATATGTCAAAATATCCTTGGAGTGTTTTTATGTCTTGCGGTACAAAATGATTGAAAGCAGAGCGAAACGAGCAAAATCGAGCGAAATCGAGAAAAGTCTTTGAACAGTGTGGCCAGGAGTGATTTTCGACATTTTGAGCCCGAGACGCCTTTTTGAAGTGAGAAGGGAAACAAATTCAAAACGTAACCAACCCAAAATAACCATTTTACCCGTCCACAATACCCAAAATAATCAAATTGCCATTTTAAACCAAAACCAAAATCACATTTAGCCTAATAAAAACCACTTTGTAAAAATTCCATTTTTCTTAAAACAATTTCGCTTTTCAAAAAAAAAAAAAAAATTACAAAACTTAAAAACTAACAAATAAAACATTTTACAAAACCTTCCAATTCCCTTTTTAAACCTTTTCCCAAATAAAACCCACGTGACCCCCTTTACCCTTTCTTCCCTGCTTCTCCTTTTCACCCCATCCCCTGCACCCTGCACGCCCTATCTCATCCTGACACTCTCCTTTCCCATATACCCAGACAAATCACATGCTTCCCCCTTTCACGTGTTTCCTTGCCACCTTGGCAATCCAAGACATCAAATACATTGGATGGTTGTGATTATAAGCTGGGGCACCAAAAAGAAATCAAGGGCTCATGGCGATTCAGAAGAAGCACAAGATACTTTTGGCTTGTTTACCCTCACAAAAGAAGCACAACAAAGCAAGAATGAAGAGAGAGGACATAAGCTTTATCTTTGTATAAATAGGCTTTTAGTGATAGAATAGAACTTAGTCTAGAATCTGGATATTCTAGTCCCATCTTTTAATTTTCTGGTCATTTACATTTCTTGTACCCTTTAATTTCAATGCAATTTAATTTTATGTTTTTAGTTCCAATTCATTCAAGTTTATGCAATTTGACTTTTACTTGTTTCTGTCCATTAAATTCGAAAGTGTGTTCAAGGTCGTTGTGAAGTTTCTGGTTAATGATAAAATCAGTTTTCAAGTTTTCAAAATCTTCCTTGCTTCAAAAAGTTACTACTGCCCTTTAAAGTAGTGTTTGGATTTGCAAGGTTTTATGGGTCAAAATTCCAATTTGACCCATTTTAAGTCTCAAAACAGTTTTAAATTAGTCTTAAGTTAGTTTGTTTTTTTTAGAATAATGGTAATCTCAGCAAGTCTAAAATATGCAAAGTAGATTTTTAGGATAGCTTCTAAATCCATGCCTACTTTCTGTCTTGGGGTACTGGATAGGACAACAGCCCTTTGCTACTGTTCTTGAGGCTTCTTTTTGGCTTATTTCAAGTTTTAATTTGGCAACTTTTGTTTCCTTTAAGTCTTAATGTAACCAACTCAGTTTGTATTAAGTTTTATACATTGAAGAATTTCTCAGCTTAGCATAATTTGAGTCCAAACCTGTCTCAATTACCTCTTCTGTCTCAAAGATTAAAAAAAAAAAAAAAAACAAAAACGGTGATGACGCTTTGGTTTCCAATTGTTAAGCCACTTTTTATCTCCTAATTGGTTTATTGTGAAGCTCACTTTGGTAACGTTTGCTTTGTGAAGTCAGTCTCAACCTTGGAAGGCATTTGGTGATCTAAAACAAGCCCTTATCAGGTCCCATAACAAGCTCATCAACCGTTTGGGGACTGCTTGAACTGCTTTCAAGAAACACTAGCAAGGTCAATGTTTCTTCTTTCTTTTTAGCTTTTCAAAGGATACATAGCTTATTTAGTGAAGTCAAGAGTTTTGTTAGCTTATATTAGGTGCCTAGGATTTAAGTTATTAAATTTTCTTTTGGAGCTTATTAGGATTAGTTCTAGCATTCATCTCCATCTAACTAGTTTTAAGTTTTCCTAGTTTAAGTTACATGCCAACTGATCTCCCTTCTTACGTTAGTTTAGATTTTATTTTCTCTAGTTTAACTTGTGCTTATCTGTAGCAGAATGGGGGTGTTTTTGTTTGTTTGGTGTCTGTCCCACTGGTACACCAAACCCCTACAATAGCCCCTTAGAAGCCTATAACCAAACAGCCCCTTAAAAGCCTATTCAGTTGTTTTTCTTTTACGCATTGGGTATTTTTGGTCCTGAGTTAGTTTGGTAAAAGAAAAATCAAAAGAGAAAATAATAAGTGAGAAAGGGACGTAGTGGGAATTGAACCCACGACTCACTCGTCTGCACAAACACAAAGACACACCCTCCTTACCACCTGTGCTACTCTTTCTTTTGTGTTCATTTAGTATCCTTTAATTCATTTAAATACATTTTAGGTTATTAGCTTATTCCATTTGTTTAGCTTATTAGGAGCTTTTCCCCTTTAGTTTTTTTTGTGTCCACGTAATTTTATTAAATTCTAATTAGTTCAAAATAGTTTTCAAAAAAAAAATAATAAAAAAACAATTTGTAGAATTTTGTAAAATCGTTTAGTATTTTTTTTCAATTTAATTAGTTTTAATCTTATTTAATTCATAGTAAATAAAATAATAGTCAAAAAAATTCCCGGCTTTTTCCTAAAATCATTTTTTGTCATGTAGAACGTAGGAAAATTAGTTTCGCATCCGTAGGACTTAAATTGCATATTTTTCACTTTCGGGGCTCGGTGAGTTCCCGGTTTTTCGCTTTTTTGCATTTTAATACCCTAGGATGTAGTTTAGCGTCGTTTTATCGTTTCTTAGGCCTAGTAGTAGTTTATTTAGTGTTTACATTGTTTTTCTTGCTTTATTTCCATTCCCGTTCTTTAATTTGTAGATTAGCGTAATCAAAACCCAAATTCGTTAAACCAATTCAAGTCCAAATCACGAAACTCAACGACTTCGTCAATTTCACACCTCGTTGGGACACGACCGGGAAATCACTTTCCGGTATCACTTTATCACACCCGTGAGATTTGGCAAGTTAACCCTTTTCCTAAAGGTTGATTTGTCGGGTTTACTGATTAATTTGATATATTGATATTGTGTTTATTTTCACCACTCACAAACAATCGAATCAAATTTTGGCGCCGCTTGCGGAGGTGTGTTGCGACAATATCGTGATTTTTGCGATTAGTGACTTGAAGACGCTTCCTCATGAAGTTATTGTTTTATAAAAATACAAAAATACAAAAATATTTTTCTTTTCTTTGTATATACGTAAAAGATAAAAATACAAAAGATTTTGCTTGTTCTTTAAATAAAATAGAACACACAATCAATATAACATTCTCAACTGAGGTGTTATCATTATAAGTTCCCGAACCAAAGATTCAAAACTTGCCTTTGTGTCACTTGCGTGAATTCGCTTGTGATTATTGGTTTAAGTTCCCTGTGTTTTGCCTCGGTTTTGTTTTAATTGAAAGTGTTGTTTTTGAATGTGCATGTGCACTCGTTTTCAAAAATCCAAAAAATATTCTTCTTATTCCTCTTGTCCATTTGATTCTATCTCTTTAACCCTCTACATGTTTAATTCTCATGGCGACGTTCGATTATCATCGTTGTTTCCACTGCAAAAGCCGTATGGAAGAGGATCAGCTCTATTGTCAGAATCCGGATTGTTTATGCAAGCGATGTGGAAGGATGGGTGCAAGCAAATATTGTTATTGGTGCGAATTATCCGATAAAAACTCTCTCGATGATTCTCCAAGTTTTTCCGACCATCCGCCACAACCCGATGTTTCTTCTATTGTCTCTGATCCCAAACCGTCCAGAATTGATCAAAATCTTTCGCGATTTACGGTTAAGAGAAAAGAGCAAGAACCGGAGACCATAACGGAAGTGGTGGAAATTGCTAGCTCTCAGAGCACACCACTTGTCCCACCTCCGGATTTTTCAAAATGTTCTTCGAGACTTGATAGTCATTCGGATCACCATGTTGGTTTTGTTGATTCTTTGAATGAACCGATTCCTTCTCATAACTCTCAAATGGAATCGTTTATTCCTTGTGTCGGTTGTGGTGAGCCTCTTTTTGGTTCACCACAGTCATTTGGTGTACGTGTGTGCGGTGTGGTAATGATATTCGTAATGGGAGTTGTTTGTTTTGTGGTTCGAGGAATTCATTTGATTATGATCCTAATCCGAACTCATTTAACGACCCTCAAACTTTTCCAATTACCCACCACAGCCCGACTTATCTTCATATAATCAACATAATCTTCTGTGAATTTTGTGGAGGTCCTCACGATAATCTTCAATGTCAACCGTGGAATCAAAATTACTATACTTCGGGTTTTGACAATTTCCAACCTCCACAACACCATACGGTTCAAACTCTACCGAGCCGTTGTCTCAAGAAATTTCCCAAGATTTTGAAACCGCAATGAAAACACTTGATGATATGATTCAAAACTTTAAGAATCAAGTGAGTAATGAAAAACCATGGGAGAATTACTAGTCAAGAACGAGAGGCTCGCAAATCTAGGGAAGAATTATTAGTCCTAGAGCATGCGGCTCTAAGCGCTCCCAATTTCTTAAGGCGACTATGTATGATGATGACGAGGAGAGTTTTATCCTTTTAAAGATAATATTTCAACTCCCTCGCCTATTGTTATCACACCCGAGATTCTCACTCACTCTCTTATTATGGGGATGAGCATCTTGACACTGCTTCTGAAAAGGAACCGACTAATTCATAAAGTCTAGTGTCGAGAACCTTGTCCCAATCCCAAGAGAGTCACAGGAATTCTCGAGCATTTGTGTGATATCCTACCCCTCTTGTCTTCCCAAAAGATCATGTTGAGATGTTCTCCAATTCTAATGATGATGATTCGTTATCTTGTGGAGACATCGTTTATGTGGAAGATTTACCTTCGAGCTCGTCGACTTGGAAGAAGTGAGAGATGTTGATCACGATGATCTTGATATGGACACTGATTTTGAAACGGACGATGAAGATATTCTTGTTGTGTCCGAAGAACCTTTTGCTACGGCATTCACTAATCCTCTGTTTGACTTTGATTCTGAATTCACTCTAATTTCAGATAACCCCATCTTTGATATTCAGAATAAGGATAGTGACGTTTTTACATCTCCTTCTTTACCCAAAGATAAGAATAGTGGCAATCCCACTTCGACGTTGGACCTTCTCGAGGAGTTCACCGATGAACTCGCTCTCGTTGATCATTCTCCACGGGAGATGATGATGCTCACTCGACTTTGAAGTCGACTCTTCGAATTGGAAAATCTTCTTTACAATTGGTCTTCGATAATTAATCAAGTGACACTCGTATGAAAGAGGTCGACTTTCTTTCTCCGGATGACTCGATACCTTCGGTTTTCAGTGACGATTATGGCTTAGGTCCATCATCCACTCGTCCGCTGCTAAACCACCGGATGATGGAACCTCTTCTAAGCCCGACACGGATGTTTTCATTGCTTGATGGTGGATAAGATTTCGAACATTCCGTCAATGTTCCCCAATCTAATCTTTACCCACCCATCCCACCCGTGATCAACTCATTGTCACTTTGCCTTCTCATCCCATTTCTTCTTCATGTCTTAACTCCTACGGGAGTGAGGATACCATCTTTGATCCGGGTATCCTTTCCGTTTGTTTCCCCATGAACCAATGAATTCGGGGTCGATTCAAGCTAGCGACTCGGTTAACAAAAACAGTAGCATTCCATGGGTTTTCACCCATGTTTCTTACTTCTTTCTATTTTCTAACAACTAAGTGTGGGGGGAAACCTCCACTGTGTTTGCTTCTTGTGTGTTTGCTCATGTTTTCAGGAATCCCTTTGATCGTGATGATTGACGCGCCTGTTTTCAATCCAGCCGCCCAATATCCGATCATTTTACTAACTTTTATCTGGGGATATGTTTTCAAAAATCCTTTTTGTGTAAAAGGACAGATTTTGTCCACACACTTGGTTAGTGGTATTACCTTTTTCCGTTCGATAGTATCGGCTTCGGCCGGGACTTTGAATATTGAGGGCAATATTCAATTCTAAGTGTGGGGGGAATTCTGTCGAATTTTGTCACATTTGTACCCTTTAGTCCCTAGTACCCCCGTTTTGACCAAAATTTAAAAAAATTTGCATAAAAAAGAAGTGCTTTGCACAAAAATAAAGTGTTAATGCTTCGGTGTTAACGGTAGTTTAGTCTTGATTAGGTTAGAACAAAGGGAATCCCGACTCTGCTAGAGTGTTGATCTAGTCGCTCTCTTAACAATTAGGCTAAGTTTTTACAAGTTGTGCAAATGAAAATGCTAAGCGTGGAGTAGTTGGTTCTCTTTAGAGCTTATATAAGTAATCTATGGCTTTTTCTCCCAGAAGCTAACTAATTGAACCTAAAATACGTGCTCATTGTCAAACTTTTGAACATTCAAATCGTCTTGTTACAATAAAAAGTTTTTAAGCAAAATTGATTAAGAGCTCAAGTTCAACTTTTTATTTAAAGTTTTGGAAAAGCATACTTTCTTAAAATTGGAATAATGTTGCAAAGTGAAAGTATCGTAAAAGTGCTTGAATGATGCAAAAACAAATTGCAAGTCAAAGTGAAAAAAAAAAAAAGTTGAAAAATGAAAAACGAAAAATATGAGTCCTCAAATAAAAGTACTATGTTGCTTATGAATAAGTGTGCGAAACTTGCTTTTTCTTAAATTTAAATCGGAAGTTGAACTAGGATTCGTCAAGGTTGTCTAAAAGCTTGACGGTGATTTAGAAATTCTTGAAGTCAAAGACCCCGAAAGCTCGATACTATTCTCGGGGTGAAAACCTAGCCTCCTTAAATGGACAAGTGAGAAGAAAGTCGCTACATGGAGTGATCTCACCTTTGAATCTCGAACTTCTAAATTATCGCCGGTTGTTATCCATTTAGGTTTAGTTTTAACTTAACGGTAGCCTCGTAAATCTTTGGAATCAATTCCGCTAATTCGGTACTATTCTCGTGGGGTGTCAAAAGCACAGTCACTTAAACTCGATGTTTTGGGATGTGTCGAGAAGAAAGCCGCTACATGGAAGAGGCCCTTTCGATCCTTAGACTTTCGTAATTTCCGGGAAGTTAAGATTTTAGTTAAGTGAATAACAACCATAACAAGGTCGGTTTCAATGGTCAAACTTTTGAAAATGAGCACACGAACTTAAACTGTGTAAATTGTGGGAGTAGAAAAGTTAAGTCTCGACTTACATAGATTATTTGTATAAGTAGTGTTAGCATTTTACAAACACATTTGCACAATAAGTCTAGAATTTGTTTGAGAGTATAAAAGAGGATGACGATCACAATTCCACAGAGACACCCATTTTGTGTGAATCCCGTTCCATGATACCACTTTTTGTTAATCAAGCATGTTGTTTAAATTCAAGTCTAGTTTAAATTTTCCGCATCGAATAAAAAAGGTCAAAACGGGGTATGCTCGCATGTTTCATTCATTACTTCACATGATTGATTGCTAGGGACTAGCAATTGCCTAGTGTGGGGGAATTTGATGAGTGCTTATTCACTCATCATTTTTACCCATCTATGACCACAAAACGACTAAAACACCCAAACACGATCAAAATATGTCAAAATATCCTTGGGTGTGTTTTATGTCTTGCGGTACAAAATGATTGAAAGCAGAGCAAAACGAGCAAAATCGAGCGAAATCGGAAAAGTCTTTGAAAGCGTGGCTGAGGAGTGATTTTCGACATTTTCAGAGCCCGAGACGCCTTTTTGAAGTGAGAAGGGGGAAACAAATTCAAAACGTAACCCGAACCCAAAATAACCATTTTACCCGTCCCCAATACCCAAAATGATCAAATTGCCATTTTAAACCAAAAACCAAAATCCCATTTAGCCTAATAAAAAAACCACTTTGTAAAAATTCCATTTTTTCTTAAAAACAATTTCAGTTTTCGAAAAAAAAAAAAAAAAAAAATTACAAAACTTAAAAACTAACAAATAAAACATTTTACAAAACCTTCCAATTCCCTTTTTAAACCTTTTCCCAAATAAAACCCATGACCCCCTTTACCCTTTCTTCCCTGCTTCTCCTTTTCACCCCATCCCCTGCACGCCCTATCTCATCCTGACACTCTCCTTTCCCATTTACCCAGACAAATCACATGCTTCCCCCTTTCACGTGTTTCCTTGCCACCTTGGCAATCCAAGACATCAAATACATTGGATGGTTGTGATTATAAGCTGGGGCACCAAAAAGAAATCAAGGGCTCATGGCGATTCAGAAGAAGCACAATATACTTTTGGCTTGTTTACCCTCACAAAAGAAGCACAACAAAGCAAGAATGAAGAGAGAGGACATAAGCTTTATCTTTGTATAAATAGGCTTTTAGTGATAGAATAGAACTTAGTCTAGAATCTGGATATTCTAGTCCCATCTTTTAATTCTCTGGTCATTTACATTTCTTGTACCCTTTAATTTCAATGCAATTTAATTTTATGTTTTTAGTTCCAATTCATTCAATTTTATGCAATTTGACTTTTACTTGTTTCTGTCCATTAAATTCGAAAGTGTGTTCAAGGTCGTTGTGAAGTTTCGGTTAATGATAAAATCGGTTTTCAAGTTTTCAAAATCTTCCTCGCTCAAAAAGTTACTACGTCCTTTAAAGTAGTGTTTGATTTGCAAGGTTTTATGGGTCAAAATTCCAATTTGACCCATTTTAAGTCTCAAAACAATTTTAAATTAGTCTTAAGTTAGTTTGTTTTTTTTAGAATAATGGTAATCTCAGCAAGTCTAAAATATGCAAAGTAGATTTTTAGGATAGCTTCTAAATCCATGCCTACTTTACGTCTTGGGGTAATTGGATAGGACAATGACCCTTTACTCTTGTTCTTGAGGCTTCTTTTGGCTTATTTCAAGTTTTAATTTGGCAACTTTTGTTTCCTTTAAGTCTTAATGTAACCAACTCGGTTTGTATTAAGTTTTATACATTGAAGAATTTCTCGACTTAGCATAATTTGAGTCCAAACCTGCCTCAATTACCTCTTCGTCCTCAAAGATTAAAAAAAAAAAAAAAAAAAACAAAAAACAAATGATGACAGCTTGGTTTCCGGTGTTAAAGCCACTTTTATCTCCTAATTGGTTTATTGTGAAGCTCACTTGTGGTAACGTTTGCTTTGTGAAGCTGTCTCAACCTTGGAAGGCATTTGGTGATCTAAAAACAAGCCCCTTAACAGTCCCATAACAAGCTCATCAACCGTTTGGGGACTGTTTCGGAACTGTTTCAGCAAAACACTAGCAGCAGGTCAATGTTTCTTCTTTCTTTTTAGCTTTTCAGTGGATACATAGCTTATTTAGTGAAGTCAAGAGTTTTTGTTAGCTTATATTAGGTGCCTAGGATTTAAGTTATTAAATTTTCTTTTGGAGCTTATTAGGATTAGTTCTAGCATTCATCTCCATCTAACTAGTTTTAAGTTTTCCTAGTTTAAGTTACATGCCAACCGATCTCCTTCTTACGTTAGTTTAGATTTTATTTTCTCTAGTTTAACTTGTGCTTATCTCAGCGTGAATGGGGTGTTTTGTTTGTTTGGTGTCATCCCACCGTACACCAAACCCTACAACCCATTTCTTAGAAGCCTATAACCAAACAGCCCCTTAAAAGCCTATTCATTGCTTTTCTTTTACGATTTGGTATTTTTGGTCCCGAGTTAGTTTGGTAAAAGAAAATCAAAGAGAAAATAATAAGTGAGAAAGGGACGAGTGGAATTGAACCCACGACCTCCGGGTCTGCACAAACACATCACACACCCTCCTTACCACCGTGCTACTCTTTCTTTTGTGTTTATTTAGTATCCTTTAATTCATTTAAATACATTTTAGGTTATTAGCTTATTCCATTTGTTTAGCTTATTAGGAGCTTTTCCCCTTTAGTTTTTTTTGTGTCCACGTAATTTTATTAAATTCTAATTAGTTCAAGATAGTTTTCAAAAAAAATAAATAATAAAAAAATAATTTGTAGAATTTTGTAAAATCGTTTAGTATTTTTTTTCAATTTAATTAGTTTTAATCTTATTTAATTCATAGTAAATAAAATAAAAGTCAAAAAAATTCCCGGCTTTTTCCTAAAATCATTTTTTGTCATGTAGAACGTAGGAAAATTAGTTTCGCATCCGTAGGACTTAAATTGCATATTTTTCACTTTCGGGGCTCGGTGAGTTCCCGGTTTTTCGCTTTTTTGCATTTTAATACCCTAGGATGTAGTTTAGCGTTGTTTTATCGTTTCTTAGGCCTAGTAGTAGTTTATTTAATGTTTACATTGTTTTTCTTGCTTTATTTCCATTCCCGTTCTTTAATTTGTAGATTAGCGTAATCAAAACCCAAATTCGTTAAACCAATTCAAGTCCAAATCACGAAACTCAACGACTTCGTCAATTTCACACCTCGTTGGGACACGACCCGGGGAAATCACTTTCCCGATATCACTTTTATCACACCCGTGAGATTTGGCAAGTTAACCCTTTTCCTAAAAGGTTGATTTGTCGGGTTTTACGGTTAATTTGATATATTGATATTGTGTTTATTTTCACCACTCACAAACAACTGAATCATCCTTCTAAAGCCAACATCAAACAAGCTCTTGGTGGGTGACATGTGAGATCTTCTCGTAAGATCAAGCTTGTGACAACTGGATAGAAACGATGGGGAGATTCAATCTTGAATCAACCTTGGTCCAGGAAAAGGATTGACGGATACCTTTGAAAAACCTGTCGTTGTGCTCAATAACTCTTTTCTCTAGCACTTCGACTGTGTATTATCTTCAAAATCAAAAGGGTATTTATGATTGAAAAATGATTTTCTTCTTCTAAACCTTCGTCGTATTGCAAAACTCTTTCTCTTAAGCGATGCGATTGTTTTCAAATCATTTTCTATCAATCGATAAATCTCAATTCTTTGGTTCACTCACTCCGTGTTGTCTACTTTGAGACATTCGGTTTGAGAACAACTAGAACAAGCTGCGAAACCTGTCAAGGAGATTCTTAGGAATCCCACTGCTCACAGCGATACTTGTCTTGATCAACGAGGAACCGTGGGCCGTGTACTCAATTCGAAAAGTGATCAAAGACACTTTCGTGTGTTTTATTGTTGTTGTTGTTGCGGTACATTTGGACGGTTGCGGTGATTAGAATTGAGGAGTCAATCCAAAGACGCATGCTCACGGCATCCACACTTAATTTGAAGAAATCATGACGGTGCATATCACATAACTCGGCTCGATATTTCATACTATGCTTCGCTTGTTCCGCAAATATCATGAACCATGAAGGCTTCCGCTACTCGATGGAAAGATGTCATGATCCAAAAGTGTAAGCATGTCGGTCCGAAAGTCACAACTTCACATAATGGCAACACAACAAAGGGTGATCGAGATTTCTGTGGTGATGATCTTAATGAAAGCTCGAAGATCATCAAAGATGTGGATCAGTTGAAAGGCCTCCACCGAAGTACAAAACTATGCGGACTTTGAAGATTAAGCTACTAATGCACAAAGATCGCAGAAATGAAGAATTCAAGTCTACGAGCTCAAGAACGAAGTCAAAGATAGAATGCTAGGAAGCAAAATGTATTTCATGGGGTGACCTCCCTTAGGGAGAGATTGTTAGGAATTGGAAATTCCATGTTAAAGTGTCGGTCACCCCAATAATGGTCTAGCATATGTTAGCTCGTAGATTTGTCGTTGTTTACGTTATTTAATAGTTAATTAGTTAGTTTGTAGCGTAGATTAATTTAGTGCAACACCGTGGAGGAAGGACGGGTCTTACCCACTGTATCCCTGATCCACAGTCCGATAGGAGGACGGTTTCATTGTAACTATAAATACCCCTTCCATCCATGGAAGGGGTGGAGCTTTTCTTAATCTAACCTTACAACTTTTGTGAACTAAGTCTCTACCAAGAAATCTCCCTCTCTCTACTTTCTTTCTCTAATGGCAAACATGTATTTTGATCATCTAAGACCACCCGAATCATCAACACAATAATATTTTCGATCCTACACAATTGTACTGAACAACTCAAAACGTGTTGTAGTTAGGCAGCCCAATGCTTTTAGAACTGAAAGATTTAAACCATCGAAATCTAAGCTTGCCTCCTAAGTTGATGTGAATACTGTTTTGTCAAAACCAGTCACTTCACTATTTCATTCTGATATGATGAATAACAATCCCCAGCTTAATGTTCGAAGCCCTAAGAGCATGAATATTAGGAGTTCATCTAGTTCTTATAAGAAGCATCAAATGACCGATCAATCCCTAAGAAACAAGCGATTACTGAAGGACCAATATTCAAAACAGTGGCTACATCCAAATCTACTAGCGATTGTTTGAATGGATTCCCACCGGTAGATTATTTAAGTTTTCGTGATCCAAACGGACTTACATACCTAGATCTTGCCTTAAGTGAATGCCCAGGAAAACTCTTCAAGAATATTGTCACACCCCAATTACTGTTTTGCGGTGAATTGAATACCTTGGGAGGACCGTCATAGCATCAAAGTTACGAGTTATATCGAGCGACCTAAAGTGTCGTTTGGAAAACACATCGTTTAATTTATTAAAACAATCGAGTTTACAAAGTAGGTCCCAAATGAAATTCAACTTGTGCGGAAATAAGTTTGTTACAATTCAAACGATGTTTTAAAGTGCGTAAAACCCAAGTGAGACGCGTCGTCACCACGACTCCATGATGTGCCCAAATGCATGCCATGAAGTGAATGCCTTAGATACCGAGATAAAACATGCTAAAAAGTGTCAACACAAGGTTGGTGAGTTCATAGAGTTTGATTAACAAGTAAAGCTTTAAAAGAGCGTTCATAAAACAAAGGCAAAGTTTTGGTCATTTAAAATAGTTCGCAAAGCAAAGGCATCGTAAATCCACTCGGTTCCAAGTCCGCCCATACAAAACTTGCAACCTGTGTGTTTACAACCCATTGCTAAAAATAGTATGACAATCATGATTATGCGCATCAAGGTAGTTAATAGTATAAATGTCACCACAGGGTCTTCCAACAACTCGTGTTGGGATGTTCCTCCAACGCCACGTTGGGATGTATCCAAATTAATGGCCTTCCAACATATAAATATTGGGATGTTCCTCCAACGACGCACGTTGGGTCAGTATCCAAATTAATGGCCTTCCAACATATAAATCTTTGGATGTTCCTCCAACGCTCACGTTGGGATGTATCCAAATTAATGGCCTTCCAACATATAAATCTTTGGGATGTTTGTTTAAGTCTAGTCAATACACACACCAAGTCTAGAGTATAAGTAATGTTGTTTGGCAAAAGAGTTTAAATGTTTGGCGGCTCCCATGAGTTAACCGTTGCTAAAGTATGTATGTTGATGCATAATTGAAAACAAGTTTAGTACATTAAGGCACATATCGCAATAAACCACACATAATGTTCAAAGTGTATAAGAAGTATATTGTAACACCATTGTATAAATGGTTTGAGTATTCGCAAGAGTGAAATAAGTATTTAAGCATGTATCTCCCCAAATAGTTTGTAAAACAAATAAGTAATATAAAGTGGGACTACGAACTCACCGGTATGATTGATATGCTAACAAAAATGAAGTGCACGAAAGTGAGGCTCGAAACTATCCGCGACCTAAAATGAATGTTATGGTGAGTGATGATATGTTGTCATGAATGTGTGATACAATGTTGTGCATGCATTTCAGTATGTTATTTATACCATTTGCGAGTTTTGAAAATATTACTTATCGTCGAAAATACTCGTTTGACGCCTTGACCCTTCAAAAATGACTTTACATGTTTTTACGTCAAAATGTCATCCTACAATGGTTTTAAAATGATTTTGGTGAAATTACCACTTTTCGTCAGAAAACAATGTCGTAGGAAAAATCATGAAATCAACAAAATGGCTCGGAAAAATAGTCGTAAAATGGTGTACGCCGATCGTTAGAGAACGAACTCGACGGTTTTGGAAAGTTTGTATCGATATCTAACAGTTTCAGTTCGGGAGTTTTCGTCAAAAGGTCTCGATCATAAAGATATCAAAGGCTAAAGATGGTGGTTTTGCTAATTGTGTGCGAAAATAAGTTTTGGCCAAGTTTGAACATCCGTAAATAATATACTATGACTCCGCTTGACAAACGGCTTTTGTTTTGAAAAATATGGCGGTGAACTTGATTTTACTAGAAGACAATTTGTTCCAAAAGTTTTGCATCATAGTTAAAAGCGCATAAACATAGCCCTTACAATTAATGAAATACTTGAATCGTAGAAATAATATAATTTTTCGAGAAAATAATAGTTACTGCAACTTTATAAAAGCGTGCATATATTTGTCGTTTTAAATCCGCTTTCACGTAAAATATGTCCTTAGCTTCGTATCAAGTAAACTAATATATTTTGACTAGTCGAAATAATTTGTGAAGCTTAAGGCTCGTGTTTGACCCGAAAATACTAAAAGCAAACAAAGCTGAATTTTACGAAAAGTGTACGTTTAGTCGTCAAACTTTAAAATTCACCACGGCCGTTATAACTCCGTTTTATCCGTTCAAAGGCCACGGATTCGTTTTAAAGTATATTTTCTAAATATCAAGGCCAAAATGTCGTACCATCAGTAGGTTTTTCCAGAAATCCGAATTAAGGACAGAACACCAAAATATAGTTATCGAAAATAGTTTTTCTCGGACAAAACCTATTCTAATCCCTTCAAATCAACTCCAAAACTAATCTAATCCTACCATACACCTTCTTAGGGTGTCATGGGTTCCTAATCACCATCAAGACCAAAGAATACCATGGGAATAATTATAGGATGACCATAAGTATATAAAAACCTCTAAAATCATGAAATAAATGGTATAAATCACATAACATGCATATAAGCTCCAAAAATGAAAAGAAACTTATGAAAATGAAGAGGAAACATAAAAATGATAAAAACATGCTTACAAGTGATAGTGAAGAGGTGTAGGTAACAAGGATTAACTTAAATACCCTTGGTTTTTATTTCACAACCATATAAAGAGTATATACTAGATTGTTATTATGCTTGAACTTGGAAAATCTTGTGATCCTTGTGAAAGCCTTGAAGGCGGTTAGGAAGAGAACAAAGAGAAGAAGATTTTGCTAACTCTTGTGAAATATAAAATGAATGAATGAGTACTTCAAGTAAGACTTTGTGTATAAGTATAAATCAAATAATTCAAGAACCATATCATCATTTAATGACACCTCCCCCAACCGGTTTTAGGGATAGTGTTTCTCAAGATATATTTTTTTTTTTTTTTTAATAACTTGTGTATGATTTGTATAAGTTGTAAAGAAAAGGTAAGTAAATTGTAGATAATTGTGACTTTTTGGTACAAGTAAGTTTTTAGTAGGTTAAAATAGAATGTAATGAGTTAATAAAAATTGTAAAAATACTTTCCTTGTGAAAATTTGGGTGATAAAATAATTATCGTACAATTTTAAGAAAAACGACGTAATAATTAAACTTTAACGATTAATATACCAAATAAATTTGAAACACTAGGAAAACTAAAAATATAGTTTTATAAACTAAATGTAAGTTTTAAAATACCTCGGATCATTTTTGAAAGTAACAGTTAAATATACAAAATAATAACTCACGCGATAAAGTTTATTAAATATAAAAATTACGCGTTGAAGGTGAAATGAAATGTCGTGAATGAACTAATGAGATGCAAATGATGTCCATGAAATGTAGACTAATCTTAGTCCATATGAAATGTACGTGATGACATGATCATGAATTAGCGCTAAACCTCCAAGGTTACGCGAATTTGAAACAAGTAAACCAAGTTTCATCAGAATGTTGAAATAATGAGGCATAAATCGTGTCAAGAAATGACCAGTACGGGTTGTCACATTCGCCCATCAAAAGGAATTCATTCCTGAATTCAATCGTTATTAGGTCTAACGGGTTTAGGGTTTGATGTAGCAAACTTTCCCATTCCCGAGCAAAACCCTCAAAGACTTTTTGGTAACCGATTTTACTTAATCTCACAACTCATCAAACAAGAACCGTCATGAGATTAGGCTAAATCGGTTTAGGTAACAACTTGTTTCTAGCTCGATCTTTGCAACTCATCAAACAAGAATCATCACGGATCAAACTGGAAACAAGTGGTTTGAAGAAAATCTTTTGAAAATTTGGCTCGATTACGGAATTGCTTACTCATATAAGCCTACTACTCCTTCATCGCATGATTCTTCCCGAATTAGACATAGGTGATCGGGCTATGTATAATTTAGAGTAACTATGCAATGCTTGGACTAATCGACTCATATGTTGTTTGGTGTTGAGTCAACTGATGTTAAAATTGTGATAGGGAATGATGGCATTCACCACATTCGAGTATGAAGAAAATAATGGAATGGGCATTAAAGGCATCCATGTGACAATCGATATGAAATGAAAGTAAATAACTCGAAAATGTATGATAAATCGCATGTAAAGTGAACATGCACTAGTGATGAAATGATGAGATGCTATGATGATGTAGTTATAGTCTAGGGTCAATGATGCAACCTAGTTCTCTATAACCGATGCTCGATACCAATCATCACACCCCAAATTACACTTTTGCGTTGAATTGAATACCTTGGGAGGATCATAGCATCAAAGTTACGATTATATCGAGCGACCTAAAGTGTCGTTTGGAAAACACATCGTTTAATTTATTAAAACAATCGAGTTTACAAAGTAGGTCCCAAATGAAATTCAACTTGTGCGGAAATAAGTTTGTTACAATTCAAACGATGTTTTAAAGTCGCGTAAAACCCAAGTGAGACGCGTCGTCACCACGACTCCATGATGTGCCCAAATGCATGCCATGAAGTGAATGCCTTAGATACCGAGATAAAACATGCTAAAAGTGTCAACACAAAGGTTGGTGAGTTCATAGAGTTTGATTAACAAGTAAAGCTTTAAAAGAGCGCTCATAAAACAAAGGCAAAGTTTTGGTCATTTAAAATAGTTCGCAAAGCAAAGGCATCGAATCCACTCGGTTCAAGTCCCCCATACAAAACTTGCAACTCGTGTGTTTACAACCCACCGCTAAAAATAGTATGACAATCATGATTATGCGCATCAAGGTAGTTAATAGTATAAATGTCACCAAGGGTCTTCCAACAACTCGTGTTGGGATGTTCCTCAACCTCGCGTTGGGATGTATCCAAATTAATGGCCTTCCAACATATAAATATTGGGATGTTCCTCCAACGACGCACGTTGGGTCGTATCCAAATTAATGGCCTTCCAACATATAAATGCTGGGATGTTCCTCCAACGCCGCGTTGGGATGTATCAAATTAATGGCCTTCCAACATATAAATCTTTGGGATGTTTGTTTAAGTCTAGTCAATACACACCAAGTCTAGAGTATAAGTAATGTTGTTTGGCAAAGAGTTTAAATGTTTTGGTAGGCTCCGCAGGAGTTAACCGTTGCTAAAGTATGTATGTTGATGCATAATTGAAAACAAGTTTAGTACATTAAGGCACATATCGCAATAAACCACACATAATGTTCAAAGTGTATAAGAAGTATATTGTAACACCATTGTATAAATGGTTTGAGTATTCGCAAGAGTGAAATAAGTATTTAAGCATGTATCTCCCCAAATAGTTTGTAAAACAAATAAGTAATAGAAAGTGGGGCTACGAACTCACCTGGTATGATTGATATGCTAACAAAAATGAAGTGCATCGAAAGTGAGGCTCGGAAACTATCCGCGACCTAAAATGAATGTTATGACCGAGTGATGATATGTTGTCATGAATGTGTGATACAATGTTGTGCATGCATTTCGTATGTTATTTATACCATTTGCGAGTTTTGAAAATATTACTTATCGTCGAAAAATACTCGTTGACGTCTTGACCCTTCAAAAATGACTTTACATGTTTTACGTCAAAATGTCATCCTACAATGGTTTTAAAATGATTTTGGTGAAATTACCACTTTTCGTCGCAAAACAATGTCGTAGGAAAAATCATGAAATCAACAAAAATGGCTCGGAAAAATAGTCGTAAAATGGTGTCGTCGATCGTTAGAGAACGAACTCGACGGTTTGGAAAGTTTGTATCGATATCTAACAGTTTCGATTCGGGAGTTTTCGTCCAAAAGGTCTCGATCATAAAGATATCAAAGGCTAAAGATGGTGGTTTTGCTAATTGTGTGCGTAAAATAAGTTTTGGCCAAGTTTGAACATCCGTAAATAATATACTATGACTCCGCTTGACAAACGGCTTTTGTTTTGAAAAATATGGCGGTGAACTTGATTTTACTAGAAGACAATTTGTTCCAAAAGTTTTGCATCATAGTTAAAAGCGCATAAACATAGCCCTTACAAACTAATGAAATACTTGAATCGTAGAAATAATATAATTTTTCGTAAAATAATAGTTCTGCAACTTTATAAAACGTGCATATATTTGTCGTTTTAAACTGTTTTCACGTAAAATATGTCCTTAACCGTATCAAGTAAACTAATATATTTTTGACTAGTCGAAATAATTTGTGAAGCTTAAGGCTCGTGTTTGACCCGAAAATACTAAAAAAACAAAGCTGAATTTTCGAAAAGTGTACGTTTCGTCGTCAAACTTTAAAAATTCACCACGGCCGTTATAACTCCGTTTTTATCCGTTCAAAAGGCCACGGATTCGTTTTAAAGTATATTTTCTAAATATCAAGGCCAAAATGTCGTACCATCAGTAGGTTTTCCAGAAATCCGAATTAAGGACAGAACACCAAAATATAGTTATCGAAAATAGTTTTTCTCGGACAAAACCTATTCTAATCCCTTCAAATCAACTCCAAAACTAATCTAATCCTACCATACACCTTCTTAGGGTGTCATGGGTTCCTAATCACCATCAAGACCAAAGAATACCATGGGAATAATTATAGGATGACCATAAGTATATAAAACCTCTAAAATCATGAAATAAATGGTATAAATCACATAACATGCATATAAGCTCCAAAAATGAAAAGAAACTTATGAAAATGAAGAGGAAACATAAAAATGATAAAAACATGCTTACAAGTGATAGTGAAGAGGTGTAGGTAACAAGGATTAACTTAAATACCCTTGGTTTTTATTTCACAACCATATAAAGAGTATATACTAGATTGTTATTATGCTTGAACTTGGAAAAATCTTGTGATCCCTTGTGAAAGCCTTGAAGGCCGGTTAGGAAGAAGAGAACAAAGAGAGAAGAAGATTTTTGCTAACTCTTGTGAAATATAAAATGAATGAATGAGTACTTCAAGTAAGACTTTGTGTATAAGTATAAATCAAATAATTCAAGAACCATATCATCATTTAATGACACCCTCCCCCCAACCGGTTTTTAGGGGATAGTGTTTCTCAAGATATATTTTTTTTTTTTTTTTAATAACTTGTGTATGATTTGTATAAGTTGTAAAGAAAAGGTAAGTAAATTGTAGATAATTGTGACTTTTTGGTACAAGTAAGTTTTTAGTAGGTTAAAATAGAATGTAATGAGTTAATAAAATTGTAAAATACTTTCCTTGTGAAAATTTGGGTGATAAAATAATTATCGTACAATTTTAAGAAAACGACGTAATAATTAAACTTTAACGATTAATATACCAAATAAATTTGAAACACTAGGAAAACTAAAAATATAGTTTTTATAAACTAAATGTAAGTTTTAAAAATACCTCGGGATCATTTTTGAAAGTAACAGTTAAATATACAAAATAATAACTCACGCGATAAAGTTTATTAAATATAAAAATTACAGCGTTGAAGGTGAAATGAAATGTCGTGAATGAACTAATGAGATGCAAATGATGTCCATGAAATGTAGACTAATCTTAGTCCATATGAAATGTACGTGATGACATGATCATGAATTCGCCGCTAAACCTCCAAGGTTACGCGAATTTGAAACAAGTAAACCAAGTTTACTGTAAATGTTGAAATAATGAGGCATAAATCGTGTCAAGAAATGACCTGAAAGTACGGGTTGTCACAAATATTGTTACCTAAAGGGACTTCTATTAATGACACTCCTAGATCAAACTGTGCAACATCCAATAGTGAGGCTACTCATGTCACTAACTCATCTATTTGCAATACTACATGTGCTTTTAGTGCAAAGTGTCCTCGTCTTTTAGGGTACAATGCTCAATTCAATCATGAACATCATGACTTGGTTTCCATCGAAATGAAGATTGCTCACTCGGGAATTGTAGCTTGTCGAATTGATGTACCTTGTACTTTGACTCTGTTCGACTTGAATCGGGACTCGTTCTCATGAATCGATGTACAAATTAGTTTTTATTTAATATATATATATATATATATATATATATATATATATATATAAAATTTTAATTAAATCAAAATCATTTCTTTTCAATTATTAATTAAATCTTTACCCTCAATCTGATAAAAGATGTATCTCTTGTAATCGATAATATCTACGGTCCTAGAAATGTCATTCAATAATGACACGGGACCATAGATGAAGTTCGAACAAAAGATATACTCTAGTTTTATAACGGGGGTTAGAATTCAATCAATGTTCATTGGTGACATTGATTGAGGGGGAGAATATTTCAAGTTATCTCGTTATCTCTGTTTCTCTCTGCACCATTGTTTGATATGTATTGTGTGCTGATGCATGTTTAAGTCTTGTTTCGTTATGTCCTCTGTGTTAGATTGCTTTTCTATGTTATGTCACTTTTGGTACTTGTCATATTATTTAACATGTTGTTATCAACTGTATTTTGCATGCAATCTGATAAGTTCAAGGACTGAAAGTGTCAATAGTACAAAATTTGATAGATAGCAACTTGCTTTAATCAGGGATAGCGACTTGGCTTTTCTAAGGGGTAGCGACTTGTCCTTTATCTTTACTAGCGAGTTGCTTTTTCTGCACAAGTACAGGGACTGAATGTGTGAACTTTGTAAACTTGAAAATCCATTCTTATCCCCTAGCGACTTGTCTCACTTTACATATTTTCAAAAACTCAAAAGATTTTCTTGTTTTTTTCTCTCTCGTGACTAATTCTTGCTAGCGACTTGCTTGTGGTAAGGTTTATGTCAATCATTTTTGTTTCAAAACATGTGAATTATATGCATCCCCTAACTCAATTCCCTTAATAGATTCCACTGTGCACTTGATCCTCGACATTTGCTCCCCTCGTTTAGGTTTGTTAATGGATTAGTTTAATGAAACACTTGATATATGTGTTAATGGATTAGGTGTTGTTTGGGTTCACTAGGATAGATGTATTTTTGCATTTTGTATGTATTAATGGGTCTTTGAGCGATTTGTTGTATCACTCGTATGTGATTCGCTTGGGTTGTGTTTCGATTTTGTTTATGTTTGTGGGTTGATTTTACTTGTTCATTGTAGCGGTTTGATTGTGTTACTATAATGGTTACATATGTTGATTGGATTGAGGTGTTATGCGATGCTAAGTCTTGTTCTTGGTAGCGACTTACCTAATAAACCACAGTGTTCTTGGTAGCGAGTTGGTTCATAGATTCTTCGTGGCGGTTGTGATATTCTAATACATTCTTGCTAGCGACTTGCTTTATGGCCGGGGAATACGACTTGTAGTGACTTGTCCTTATAACTTTTGATAGCGACTTGTCTTGACAAGTTAGCGACTTATTAAACTTTTTAGAAAGGCGACTTGTTAAGTATTTTCTTATAGCGACTTGTTTTGACAAGTTAGCGACTTGGTATATCATTTTCACAATGGCGACTTGTCACTATTTTTACTTGTAGCAACTTGTTTTGACAAATTGTCTAAAGCGACTTGCTATTATAATTCCATGATAGCGACTTGGTTCAGGTTTTACCAGTAGCGACTTGTCTTGACAAATCACTCATAGCGACTTGCTATAACATTCTTGTTTAAGCAATCTGCATCAGGTTTCTCTTGTTGCAACTTGTCTTTGCAACTTGTTATAACACATCTATCATATCAACTTGTCTCATGAAATCATATTATAGCAATATCGTTTTTAACAATTTTGGCTCATAACAACTTGTCTCTAGAAAACTTTGTCAAAACAATTTGTTTATCTGAATATTACTTAGGCATCTTATCATATTTTCTAGCATTTCAATATGATTTTTGGTAATCTGTCATGTATGCTACTCATTGTCTTTGTGTCATGAGGATACATTAAAAGTTGTTCACTAACCATGTCTAATCTAACATGCTCTCGAACACCGGTGTTGTATGTATGTTTCTCTGAGAATCTCAATGGCAAACACAACTTCATATGAGAACCTTGCTACTCTACTCCATCCGTAGTTCTTACAGACAATGATATTCTTCCGTGTCAAATGGGTAGAGATTGGGAAAAGTAAGCATATGTGGACATGGAAAGGCTTCAACAAAATCCAATCTTCAAGGTGGCTATTGATATTCTTAAAACACTAACTTCTTTAGTGCCCCAACCAAACAATGCACGATCCTTCCATTTACCTACAACAATTTTGGAACACCATCACTGGGACAAGATCACGACCACTTATTCACCGCAAGCTTGATGACAAGGAATTTGAAATCACATCGACATTCTCGAAGGCCTTAGGAATCACACCATGTGACCCTACTAAACAATCTGTCCCTCCACCTAGTGCGGAAGAGCTAATAGTCTTTCTAATTGGTTTGGGTTATCAAGTTGGCATAACAAGGGCTTCAGATATCATCACCGGACACATGTATCAACCTTGGAGAGCCATGACAACCATTCTCAACTTATGCTTATCTGGCAAAACCTCAGGGTTCGATAAAGTAAGGATACCTATTCTGCAAATCCTATGGGGTCTCATCAATGGGGTGAACGTTAATGTCTCGGAACGTATTTGGGAAGAATTCTCGTTGTCTATGCATACTTTCATCACCGACATAACCAATCTTCAGAATCAAGCCCATGGAAGGAAGAAAGTACACAAACTTGTTATTCCTAGCATAAGATTCTCGAAGCTTATCATTCAGTTCTTGCAACAAACTCATCATTTTAATCCAAGAAGTGAGCAGGTCCTCCACAATGCTAGGGATGAATTTGTACTCGGCAACCTCAAATATATTGCTAGAGGTGTTAATAAAGAGATATTTGGAATGCCAATTCGATGCACTTCTCATCGAGGATATTAAGAAGATGACTACTTTGATTTATTCAAGAAAAGGGTTTCGGATCCAATGTTGATGACGCTCCCAATCCCGCATGACCAAAGTCTACCAAGTCTACTTCAAGACTAAATCATCCTCTAAATCTTCATATGTCGCCGCTTCCCGAAGAGACGAGATAGATCTCAATCTACCGACACTTCATCACGAAGCGAAAAAGAGAAATAATGATGTTGAAAAGGAAAATGTTGGAGGAACCGAGGCACCAAAGGGTGACGGTCAATTGTTTGATGAAGACGATCCTAATTTGCAACAAGGAATTAAACAAAGCCTAGAAAGCTTGAACATGAGACCTCCGGTTGGAGGTGTTGTGTTAAGAGAACTGAGCGATGCAAGTCAAACAACTTCAATTACACATGACAAAGGGAAATGGATTGTTGGTGTAGATGCTAAACAAGCCGCTCACATGCTTCGACCATTTCTTCTTCACCATCAAGAACTACCAACCAATTTGAGTGAAGAAAAGAAGATTGAATCATCTTCACCGAGAACCAACTAGAACCGAAAAGGAGGTATCCGAAACACAGAAAGATACACTTGCATCAAGTGATACCCTATCAGATAAGAATGATCAAGAAGAATTGTTGAAAGACTCACAAGAGAACCTTGAGTCAAGATCTGATGAACACTTGCACATGGAAGAACCGAACATGTCTACTAGTTCTCTATCCTCATTGAAGAACCTAGATACAGACTTCTCTTTCGGTGATCAATTCTTAAATGACAAACCCACAGACACAGAGTCTTTTAAGCAAGGTGATGAGAAAGAAGAAGCTGAGTCCATGTATACAGTCAACATTCAGCAAGACGCATCAACCATTCCTCCGATGTCAGCACCTACTCATGCAACCGCACTTCCACCGCGCATACCTGCTCTAACAACCGCACTTCCACCACCGAACCGACTAAAGATCTATCTCTCGATCCAATGGTTACAATCAATGACACGGACATTCCACCGGCCTCACCACCTCAAATTCTTACATCGATCAAGCTGCTCAACAAAGCAAAGAAACGAATTGAAGCTCTTGAGAGGCAATCGCTAAATCTATCAACGCCTCGAGCAACATGTCTACAAGTTAGAGAATCTTAACTCGATCAAGGTGTTGCGTATGCAATTGAGGGAGAGGTAAAAGATGTTGTTGAATGGGCAATGCGAGCTCCACCGCTTCAACGATTCAAGGACTTGCCCATTCTTGATATGAGAGTTGTTATGGGCGATAAGATGTACGATGTTAATGAGCACCGGGACGTGGTTCATAAGAAGCTATATGAAGCACTTGAAGAATCGATAAAGCACGATAATCATGCACGATGATCCGGAGGACATTCGAGAAAAGAGGCTAAGAAGAAAAGGAGGACGTTGGTGTTGGAGACGTTGAGTAAAGGTCCTAAAGATCCTCCTCCTCCTCCTCGCCTCCAACCGGAGGAGCCGGAACTCGCATCGGTGGATCTTGGAGAACGACCACTACACCTCCACCACAACCACCATCATCACCACCAACACCTTCAAATCAACCCAGTTCATCCAATGATCAAGGAACTCATAAGAAATCTGCAGCTTGGACCACCGTTGATTCAAGGTTCACACTCACATTCTCTACTATTCCGTAAGATCGGTGCTTCGCGAAGAATCGTATGTCATGGCGTAGTCAAAATCCGATGACGATGATGCATCCACCAAACATATCCCCATGCCATCTGAAGATGATTGGTTTGATGCATACGTGTCAGGTGAATGCTCTAATACCTCCAGAGTTACACCTTCAAAAGACACAATTCAAAGCTGGCTCACCGATGAGAGACCTCAAACTCTAGAACCTTCACGGTCCATTCCAGAGTCTGACACAATGATCCCTGACAACAACTGGGCTTCAACAATAACTGCCAATTATGAAGCCCCAGCTGAAGATTCTCTTCTTCACATCACAGGAGATATGGGCAGCTTTATGAAGTGGTTTTGTGAATAGAATGGAATCTCGTCCATCACTCCAAAGGATCTTGAAGGACCGGTTCAAATCGTCAAAGTCTTCCACTCGGATGCCAATCACCTTCAATACCGGATGGAAGAATGTCATAAGATGTTGATCGATCAAGTCGGTGAGCGATCGACCGTTTCAATGTGAACAAGCCTCTTCCTCTCTTGGTGAACCAGGTCAAATGACTATTCAATCGAGTTCTTTTCAACCATGACTGGACTTTCTATGTGCTCATTACTCTTCGAAAGAAGACCACCTTATCAATTTCGAAGATGAAAGCTGCTACCTACTCGATCGGGGTCTTGAGCAGATGGTTCCGGATCAATTCAGGCGATAAAGAACAAGAGTTTGACATTGTCGCCTCATATGGCATTTCTCATTGGTGGTTCAAGAAGAAGAAATTCTACATTGATAGACATAGTGCTAAAAAGAGTCACAGAGCTGTTCGATCCAAGCTGCAAATTCTAAGTGTTATTAGTGTAGAGCTCTTCCCAATCTATGGCTATGATTATCTGAAGAAGATCATTCTTCGAAGAGCAGACCTGAAAGATCATGTTGTAGAAGAAAACGACTTCAAACACCTGCTGCCAAGTGACTTTGGAGATCTCTATCTTCTAAACCTACAAGGACACCTTGACCATCTACATTCTCGTGAAAAGAAGGCTCTCTCATTGCATGTCAATCTCGGATCGAGGCTTGGTCATTCTACAAAGAGTTGGGGATTTTCGACTTGGAATGGAAAGCTACGGACTCGGGTCAACCTAACAAGACCGCAATGGGAAGCCTCGGGACTTGAATTTCATCATGAATATAAAGTGATTGACACCCTAGAGCCATCATCTTTACCAAGCGGAGATATGGGTCACGATGCTAATGAGGTCAGGCGAGCTTTTCAAGTTCGATGATGGAACTCTCAAGATGGTAGAAGAAGAATTGAACCAGAGTGAAGGAAATCGAGACTTGATCCGGGCCGTGGAACAAAAAAGATTATGGTGCGAGCAGGACTTGAAGATGTGTGAAGACTTCATTCTCGCAATCGGACGAAGATTAAAGACTAGAAAGATCTATCGCAGCCTTGAAAGTTTTGTGGGTGGTAGACTCCGTGAAGGTCACTACAAGCTGATTCAAAGAACCGAATGAAGACATCTTCCGGAAGTAGTTTCTGTTTTGTATTTTTGTTGTGTATAATGTGGTGTCTGTACTATGAACAACTATAATGTATGTAGTAGTGATTGGTTATGTTTTATGGTTTCCCTTTTTATCTAAAAAGGGAACTTCAGTTTAGTCCACTTCAGATCATATAAAACCGGACACATTTTTCTCCAACAAATTTTGTTTCATACATATTTAAATCACTTGAGATCCAAAATCTCAAAGGATTTGAAATTTTTTATCGGGGGAGAAAATGTGATATAAATATGAAAGATGATAAAAGGTGACCATTTTTGTCTCAAAGTGCATACTGCTCTCTAATATGTGCTAAACTCTTTTCGAATCTCGAAGCATATATTAAGGGGGAGCATTTCAAAACAAATATAAACCTTCAAGGTACAATGATTTCTATGTTTTAACATAACGTACCTTGATCGAGGGTTAAATGGTTTCTAAATATTTGGTAATCGTGGATGTATTTCAAAAGAACTCTTTTCTCTATGTGATAAAATGATTTCAAATATCCTATGCACATATCGAGGGAGAATTTACCAAGAAAATCAAATGGCTTTTTTCACGGAAATTGTGATCAAGAATATATTTCAAA
This sequence comes from Chrysanthemum lavandulifolium, assembly GCA_022545495.1. Lineage (NCBI taxonomy): Eukaryota > Viridiplantae > Streptophyta > Magnoliopsida > Asterales > Asteraceae > Chrysanthemum > Chrysanthemum lavandulifolium. The sequence goes on along the minus strand of CM040241.1, from coordinate 74,791,507 downwards.
AACTCTTGCCTCCATGTGTTAAACAATTTCAAAATCATATGCACATGTTGAGGGTAGCATTTCTAAATGATCAAAACTATTAAGGTGCAAAATGCTTTGATCTCGTATCACAAGTACCTTGATTGTTTTCCAAATGATTTTTCAATTGGTTTTAGAATGGAAAGAACAATACCCAAAGACCCACCAATTTACTTTATGTATGGTGATATAAGGATGGTTTGGTTAGGTATTTCGTTCTCACGATCCGCCAGAATGGAGGGATCTACCGAGGACAATCCACTAGATAGTGTAGAAGTCCTTAGGTATGATGAAAAAAGGAGAAAAGTGAGATATGGGAAGAGTGCGGATCGAGATAGAGCTAGAACTGGAATAAACCCAACAAGGTTCTAGTTATGAAGTCTCTGTAAGCACCGAAGGGTTGAAGAATGAAAAGAATTGAATGAGAAAGGGTGAAAACAAATAGCCTCCAATAATTCAACCTTAGGGCGTAAACCGGGTTCAATACATATGCTCTTGGTGGTTACTAAGGTAACACTAGTATTGAAGACAAGACGTCATGGACCCAAAGTGGCCTTGCACTATATCTTCCCAAACTACTCAAGTTCCTCTTAAAAGGACTTGTTTCATTCTCATAGGGAACCGACGTTATCATCGACTTTCTCTTAGAGATGGTTGATATTGAAGAAGGAGACCTCTCCCTAGTCTCCGCATAGGAACCAAATGTGCACAATCGAGTCTAGAGCCTCGAGATCATCAATAAATCTCATAAGGACACTCAATGAAGACTCTGTTTCACACAATGTGGAAGAGATTATATCTTATGAGTCCCACGCATTATCCTTGTGGTATTACCGTAACATCCGAGCGATATGCAAACATATTCACAATGAAGATGGAAAGCCTTCTAGAGCCAACATCAAACAAGCTCTTGGTAGGTGGCATGTGAGATATATCCAAAAGATCAACCATGTGACAACTAAGCGAAACAATGGGCGATTCAAATCTATGAATCAATCACGGTTCAAAGTTATGGATTGATGGATACCTTTGAAAACCGGTCGTTGTGCTTAAAAATCTTTTCTCTAGCACATCGATCGTGTATTAATATTTCAAATTTAAAGGTGTTTATGATTGATAATTAATTTCGTTAAAACCTTCGTTGTATTGCAAAAACACTTTATTTTGAGCGACACGATTGTTTTTCAAATCATTTTCCATCAATCGGTGAATCTCATTCATTTGGTTCACTCACTCCGTGTTGTCTTCTTTGAGACGTTCGGTTTGAAACGACTAGAACAATCGCGAAACCCTATCAAGGAGATTCTTGAATTATACCGATCACGGGCATTACTTGTCACGATCAACGGAACCGTGGGCCATGTACCTCAATTCAATGAAAGTGATCAAAGACACTTTGCGCTTTATTGCTAATCTGTATGCGTGTACACCGATGCTTGCGGTGATCGAATGGAGAGGTCAATCCATAGTCGCATGCTCACACAACACATTCATTTCAAAATAAATCATGATTAGTGCATCAATGACTCGATATTCTCACTCCAAGCTTCGCTACTGCCGCAAATATCATGAATCATCTAAAGCTTCCGCTACTCTGATAAGAAGAAATCATGATCCAGAATGTGATCATGTCGGTCAACTAGTCACAAATTCACATGATGGCAACACCATAAAGGGTGATCCAGAGTTTTACTGTGGCTGATGATCTCAAATTAAGCTCAAACGTCATCAAGATGTGGATCAGCTCTATAACCTCCACTTAATTTACAAAGTAGTTGGACTTTGAAGAATTCACCACAAAGACACAAAGCCTGAATACTCTGATGTATTAATGTCTTCGAGCTCAAGACTGAAGTTTAAATAGTATGCTAGGATGCAAATTTGTAATTCATGGGGTGACCTCCTTGGGGAGATTGTTAGAATTAGAAATTCTATTGTGAAGCATCGGTCACCCCAACATATTATCTAGCTTAAGTTAGCTCGTAGATATATCTTTTAGTACGATATTTGTTGGTTAGTTATTAGCGTAGCTTAGTTTAGTGTAACACCGTGGAGGAAGGACGGGTCTTTACCCATTGTATGCACGATCCACACCAAGGAGGCGTGCTTCTTTGTATAAATAGCCCTCTCCCCACAAGGGAGAAGGTTGGATGTTCATTTGGAATCTAACCTTCCATGAGTTTCTCTTACTAGAATATCCCACTTTCTCTCTCTAAAATCATATAATCGCCCATACTTGTGATTGTTTGTGTGTTTGTAAAATCCAATATCTAACAAAAATGGTGTCATAATTACGTATTTCACATGTTCCTTTTCCTTGTTAAAACTCGCAATTAAAGTAGAAAACTATCGCAACACGAATCATATACTCAGTCCTTTATAAAATAGTATGATAGTAGACTTTAGATTTGGTTTGTGTTTGTGTAGGATCTCTATCTTTTGAGGTCAGAGAGGCGAAAAACCCTCTAGCATTTGTTTTTTGGGATTCTTTTGTTGGGATACATCATTAAACTTTATTTTTCTTTTTTTTTATTCAGAATATGTTGGTGTTCCAAAGGGTGTAACTGTTGATCATAAGGCATATATGGAACACTTTAGGTATTGTTTGTAAATCCATCACCAAATAATGTTGATACACTTTCATGTGGAAAACATGGTGCTTGATGAGATGTCGTATTTGCAGGGCCTGAAGTATCTTGTGGACACCCACCACCAAACAATGTTTGTACATTTTCATGTGTAAAGGTATTGTTTGAATCTTATTTAATACACTTTTGATAACTCGTTAGTGTTAAAGACAATTTCTCTTTTGGATGACTTTCACTATGCATAGCAGATTACGTAACCACAAACTAACAAAGGAAGCAACCTAATTTATACATGCAAAAGGCACCTAGGTAATCGAATTAACAATTATCTTTTGTTTGTGTTTTTTTCTTTACTAAACACATAATGATATAGCATTGCGCAACATCAAATGAGCGTATAAAAAGGAGTTAGAAGCACCTATGATAACTAAGATGCAAAACCGAGGTCGGTATTCGGTGCATGGCTATATCATATATGTAAAATTTTGTGTAGAAAATACATGTTGTACAAAGATGCAACATGTTGTGATGATCTGATAGTAACACACTCCACGTAAGTTCCTTATTTCTTTTCTTTGCACTTTTTCTTTTCAAAGTGTTGTAAGTTACTTGGTTTTCTCAGAAGAAAATTTTGTAATGATGAAGGTAGATCAAGAAATTTCGCTAGTACGTGTTTGGTAATTACGTTTATGATTTAGTACACTCTTACTATACATTTGTATGGCCAAGATTGTATAGTACATGCATTAGGTTTGATGAGGTCAAAAGGTTGTTTGACAGTGTATTAGAAAGTCATTAGAGTTAAAATTTGATGCACATTAAATAGGTAAACTCCCTTGGGCCAATGGAAATCTGCCAAACTTACATCAAAGAGTATTACGAAGTCATTAAGGTTAAATGCTCGTGTACAGTAAATTGTGAACCTCCTTTGGGCCAATGGAAATCTGCCAAGGTTGTATGTTTTGACGGAGTGGGCCTATTAAAACGTTAATGACAACCTACAGACCAATAATATGGTAAAGTTTCATAATCTTGCAACCATTTTTCCATCTATATAATATATTATAATGACTATGTGGAGTTACCATGAATAATCAACTTGGTTATCCTAGTTGTTTACAACTTAATTTGGAAGAAGTTGCATATTTGGAAATCCTTAACATTTCAAAAACCTCACTAGGTATACAATTTTTGGGTAGCGAGAGCCAAGAGAAGGTTGGAAAAGGTCAGGGGATAAACTGGTTAGATCACATACATTTAAGCTAAAAAATCGTGCTTTATGAATAGGAAAAACTTCATATGGTTAGGTCACATACATATGATATCATGTCATATATACAGTATATTAGAGTCAAAAAATCGTCTTTGAATTGGGAAAATTTCATATGTTTACCGTTTTAACGTGTCATATATTTGGTTGTACTTAATTTTCTACCACGGCATTCTTATTTTCCGATGTTTTGGAATGTTTGTCTATTTGAGATTGTTTCAATAAAGCTGTTATTCTAGCATTACTATGTCTAAAAATAAAATAAAAATACCTAACAAAGTACTCCGTATTGTTATACTCTCTCATGGACCGTCGCCGGAATCCTATTCGAGCACATTCAGCGTCAGACACGAAGATTTTCGCCACTAATCTACCGGAGGATGTAGTGGGTCGATTTAGCGAGTCAAATCAAGCGTGTTTAGGCAGATTTTTGGCTTGTATATCGCAAGAAAAAGAGATAGAGGAGGTAACCGTTTTGGCTTTGTATCGATGTTGGATGTGAAAGATAAAGAGGAACTACTCAAGAACTTAAGAAGTATTCGTATGGGTGAAAGTATATTATGGTTCAATATTGCTCGGTTTGTTTTAGAAGATGGAGAGATAAACACTGCAAGAGATAAGCCGACTCCAAAAAGTTTTGTTAATTCGAATGCTAAAGGTGGTGTGGAACAATCGGGTACAAAGTTTCGAACTAGCGAAAGGTCGTTTAAAGATTTGTTTGAAGGGAAATCCATTACTATTGACAGCTATGTCAATGCTTTTTCCACGTTGCATGGAAGAGCTTTAGCCGTGAGAATGATCGATCTTGAAGCTTTGAAAAATATTCACGTGATCTTGAATGATATTTGTCCGGGTTTTGGAAAGGTGCAGTATCTTGAAGGACTTGACATGCTGATTTCCTTTGAAGAATCGGAGTTGGCTGCTAATGTTCTTGAGGTTGCTAAACTCTTGAAGGATGTGTTCTATTCGATTACTCTTTGGGAAGGCCAATCTTTGAGTTTTGAGAGGTTGGCTTGGTGAAGGTGCAAGGTATTCCATTGCACTTGTTAACCAATGATGTTATCAATATAGTCGGTGGGAAGTTCGGTAAAGTAGTCCATAAAGCAATGAAATCGAATCGGACTCGATTCGCCTTTCGAATATATCGGTGTCCCGGTTGGTGATGGAAAGAGAATTTCCGAGGAGGTTGTTTTGAATTGGAAGAACCGTAAGTTCCGGTGTGGGTTACGGAGGAACTAGGTGGTGGATCCCGAATTTTATGTCGTTAAAGACTTTAATGATTTTCGGATGAAGCAGCCTTCGTGAATATGATCCGAAGGTATGAAATTTACGTATTTAGTCAATCGGTGGTGAATGCAAGTTGAGTAGAATTGATAGGGTGTTCGTTTGTGATAATGTTTTTAATAAGTGGCCAAATGCGTGTGTTAGTGCCTTGTAAGAGAACATTCGGATCATGCGCCTTTGTCTCTCTTTGTGTGATACTAATTTTGGCACGAAACCTTTCGTTGGTTTGATTCATGGATAGATAGACCGGGGTGTGAAGATGTGGTTAATTCTATTTAAATTGGGTAGTGTAATAATGGTCCGGCGGATTTAAATTTGTTGAGAAAATTGAGAACTCTTCGGGATAAGCTTAAATGGTGGATAAATGAGTGTAGAGTTAAAGAAAATGAAAACGAGAAGAGTTTAAAACAAGAAAAGGAAGACATGGAATGGTTAATGGAACAAAAAGATTTAGATGAGTCGGAATTGTGGGTTTGGTCGGAATGTAGTAAGAGTCTTGAAGAGATTGAGCTTTATAGATCTCGTGACATGAAACAAAAATCACGGGTGAAATGGGCTTCTCTTGAGATGAGAACACTAGCTTTTTCATAGTGTCGTTAATGGTAGAAAAGCTAGTAATGCACTTCCGGTCTTGAGGTTAGAGGATAGTGGATTTCCAAACCGGCTTTAATTAAGTGTTGCGCTTTTTTCGATCCCATTTCAAAGAAGAATGTACTGTCCGGCCGACTATTGTTTGCGAAGGGTTGAGACAGAATGAACAAGATGGTATATTTTGACTTCTATGTTTTCCAAACAAGAGATCAAAGAGGCAGTTTTTTATTGTGGCTAAAACAAGGCTCCAGGTCCTGACGGGTTTAATTTTAGTTTCGTTAAACGGTTTTGGAATGTTTTGGAGGAGGACTTCTATCGTATCATGGTGGAATTTCATGAGACAGGTATTATTAATTCGGGTTGTGGTTCGGCTTTCATTACTTTGATCCCTAAGGTTAAATCGCCTGTGGGACTCAAAGACTATAGACCCATTACTCTCATTGGGGTGATTAGTAAAGTTATCTCAAAAATTCTTGCTAACCGCCTTAGAAGGTTTTGGGAAAGTTGATTTCGAGTCTCGATCGGCTTTCTTGTCGATCGCTTTATTCTTGATGGGCCTCGTGGTGAATGAAGTCTTGGAATGGTTGAAAAAGGAAGAAAAGGCGCTTCTCTTGAAGATCGATTTTGAGAAAGCATATGACAATCTCAATTGGGTTTTCTTATTATCTATTTTGTCTCAAATGGGTTTCCCGATTTGGTGCACTTGGATTAAAGGCATCCTTGAGTCGGCTCGTGCGTCGGTTCTTGTTAATGGGTCTCCAACATTCCAAATTAATAGTGAAAAGGGTCTTCGACAAGGTGATCCTATATCCCCTTTCTTGTTCTTGATTGTTATGGAATGTCTTTCATGGATGCTAGAAAAAGCGAAAGCTCTTGGAGTTCTTAAAGGTATTAATTTTTCGATTGATAACATGGATATTAATCACCTTTTCATGGATGATGCTCTTATTATGGGTGAGTGGTCCCGAGAGAATCTTCAAAGCACGGCTCAATTCTTAGAGTTTTTATTTATGCTCGGGTTTACGATCAACCTTCATAAGTCTAATTTATTCGAGTGGCATCAAGATGGGAAGTGGATAGTATGATGGAAGTCTTGGGTTGCAAACGAGGGGCTTTTCCTTTCGTTTACTTGGGTATTAAAGTGGGAGCCAAAATTTCTAGAACTAGCAATTGGAATGCAGTTGTTGAAGTCATTAAGAATCGGCTAGCCTTATTGATGAGTGTCTAAATACTCATCATTTTTGTACAATCTAAACTGCAAAATCATCTGAAAACACTCAAAAATGCATCAAAATGATGAAAATATCACAAATCGTGTTTTATGTGTTTTAAATACAAAAGATCAAAATCGATGAAAACGTATCAAGTTTGCAAAATTGGCGCTTTAGTCCCCAAGTTTCAAAAGTTGTCAAAACAACCCTCGGTATACCAAAATAAAGAAAATGTCATTTAAGGTCCATGGGATTCAAAAGTTGTTAAAACAAACCTTTCAAAGTTTAAAATTTGCAAAATTACAACTTTGGTCCCTCAAGTTTGAAAAATGTCATAAATGGTCCTTGAAATTGGAAATTGTCAAGTTTGGTCCTTATACTATTGGAGCTTGTCACTTTTAGCCCTTGGAGCATCTTTGATGAATTGGCGCTTTGGTCCTTGCATTTTCAAGAATTGCAACATAGGTCCCTATAATTATTAAACCCTTTATGCCTTTTGGACCTTGACACCATGCGACCCTCGCCAACCTTTGGACCCTTACCACTTTTGACCCCTCAGATTATTAAGCCACCAACCAAATGGTCAAACCACCCCATTAGCGCCAAAGTCTTCATCTTCTCAATCGCTTCTCAGCACACTCCACACATCCATCCCCACTCAACATATTACTCCCTTGTCCCCTCCACCTCACCTAAACAACAAAATACATTTAATGTATCTCCTCCCCCTCACTCAAGCCCACAGCTGTCAAATACATCTTTCCCGCCAAAATGCAATGGAGGGCCAAGATTGCTTAAACTCATCCAAAGGTCAAAAATAGAAGTGGGAATTGATCAGAACAAGTGGAAAAGGTGTTTGGAATATAAAAGGAAGCAGAAATGCAAGGAGAAAAGTAGTAGTTAGTTTTAAAATTTTCTTATGTCGTTTCTTAATTAAATGTCTTATTTTAGTTCAAAATATTGTAATTTCGGTTTTTTGTATCACATTTTAGTTAAATCATCTTTGTAATGTGTTTTGAACATCAATCCAAGTCTTTATCTAAGTTCCAAGTTTCATGATTGATCGTTGTAAAATTCGGCCCAAACTCTCATTTGCAAGCTTTCAAAAGTCTAAATTCTAGCACAAACAAGTTTACATAAGTCGTTTATAGCTTTTGTAAGCTCATATAACAGCTTTTAAGCACTTTTGGTCAATGGTCAACGAAAGTCAATCAGATTGCTCATTTGGTTGAAAATGGAATTGGGTTGATATATTTCTTGTATTGGGTTGTTGGTTGATGTTTCACACTTGTTTGATGTTGTTACTCTTCCCAAATTTGTCTAGAATAACTAAGTAAGTAATCATTTTCTTCTTCTCAAACTGCTTTGACTAATGATCATGTGCATTGATGTTTGGTGCTTGGTTTATCGTCATTTGATGCTCTCTCGATCTCAATACTTAGTCGTTATAATCAATGCATAAGTAGGTTTAGGTTTAGTTGTTTTGTTTGCTTATTAAACTGTTAAAGGGTGTTTGGATTAGAACTAAAATGAGCTAGAGGTTAACATGTTGCGAGAGATCATTTGGTTTAGGTTTATCTTAGTTTATTACATTCACACCACCATCTTTTGCATCTAAATACACGTAAAGTCAAAAAATTGGTAATCGATCTTGTGAGCATAACTGTTGGAATCGAGAGGGATAATTTAGCATATAGGTTTAAAACTTGATAAAATAGCTTGATAAAGTTTCATTTCATCATGTTTCATCTATTTCGTTCTACATTTGCATTTGAATCTCATTAAAGTCAAAACTAGTAACCGCTTTAAAAAGTCAAACTGTCAAACCGGTTTTTTTTTGGATCTTGCAAAGGTGCATAGTGCTTATTTTAACTAGTTAGGGTCGATCTTTGGTCCAGTTGATAGACGCTAGGTGGTCTTTAGTCCCACATATCGCTTTTGACTCTAGCTCTTCCGATAAGCTAGTGCAAGAGCTCAAACTGGGTCCTGTTTCTTTTTGCTTAATAAATCATTTGGCATCTAAACTTGTTAAATTGCTTATCAGAGGTTAGGAGTAGCATTAGATAGTTGTTTGTAGAGTAGTTTTGGTATTATTTAGCTTGTGTAGAAGTTTGGTGGCTTATTGTGCTAGATTGCTTATTTAAAAGTGCGTATTTCATATCCATTTACATAGCAGCTCTTAGTTCTTCCACATAAGCCCATGTTTTTCTATTTTTCATAGCTTTAGAATATCATTTTAGAATTTCCCTGAAATTTTCATAATTTTTAGTCACTATTTAGTAATTTTCTTTATTAAAAACAGTTTTTAGTCATTTTTAAATAGTTTTTATTGCAAATTAATTAAGAAAAAGTTCCAAAAAATAATTTTTCAATTTTCCCAGTTTACGATAAATATAAAAAGCCAAAAAAATATTTTTCCATAATTTTCTTGGTTTAAATAGTATTTTCTAGCATTTTAATTAGTTTTAAATAGTTTTAAATTAATAATAAATACATATAAAGTCTAAAAAATATATTTTCAGTTTTAAAATAAGTTTTATAATATTTTAGATTTTTCCAAGTCATAATTTCATTTTTCTAGCTTTATTTCATATTTTCTTGTATTTTAGTCTATTATTAAATAAGTAAAAATAGTTTTTATTTAATAATAATTAGATAAATAGTTTTAAAAATAATTTTATTTTTCCAATAATTTTCTAGTATAATTAGGATTGTAAAAATGTATTTTTCATATCCGTAGGTATTTTCCTTCTTTATTTTCACGTTTTATTTCGTACGTTACGTAGTTTTTTTTATTTAAACGTAAGTTTTAAGTTTTAAACGTTCATCATTTTAAATATAGTGATAGCGTTTATTTAATATATTTTATCTTTTTAATTTTCTTAATTTGCATTTAAGACGCTTTATTTTATAAACTTTTTCAAGAGTGTAATTATCCATCCAAATCCTTTCGATCACTATCCTTGTGATCATTCTATCGTCTCGATCAAGTGTTTACACACCATTGAGTCTCCGTGGGACTAAACGACCGGGAATCCATTGTATTCTCGGACTTCATTGTATTTGTGTTTTAAGCGCTTTAAGTCTATTACGGCCTGGCCATTCATGTGGCTAGCTTGTGTGATTAGACTTGACTGGTTTAGCACAGATCACTTATGGAAAGCCAAGACATTATCTATTGGTGGTCGTTTGATTCTTGTAAAATCGGTCCTTGAGAACTTGCCCATTTTTTATCTTTCACTCTATAAGGCCCCTAAGGCGGTCATAGAGAGTATGGAGGCGATTATGAGGCGGTTCTTATGGGCGGGTTGTAGTGAGGAGAAAAAAATTAATTGAGTTGCTTGGGATATCATTACTACTCCTAAGAAGGCGGGTGGTTTAGGAGTCGCTAAATTAGAAGATGTTAATGATGCGCTCCTCCTTAAATGAGCGTGGCGTTTTAAAAAAAGTGGTAGTTGCTTATGGAAGAAAGTGGTGCTCGGTTGTCACGGGTCGAGTAGAACATGGTCGTTGTTACCATGTACTTCTTCTTGCTAGCGGTTGTTGAAGCAAATAGTTAAAACAGGGAGAAAAAGATTTGGAACAGTAACACTCGATAGTTATTTCGTGGGTGTTATGGGTGATGGGTCGACAATTAATTTTTGGGTGGACTCTTGGCTTCGAGATGCTCCTTCGCTTAATTTATCCGCACTTGTTTAGACTCGAAAAAGAAATGGGTCACCGTTTGACCAAGTTACGAAGTTATCATGGAGTTAAATCATTGCAGTGGGAATGGCGCTTTGAACCATCAAGTCCGTAAGAAATTAATGAACTCTTCACCTTTTGTCCGATATTTACGATTATGTATGGAATGGAGGCAATGATGATTGGAGATGGAAGGCGACGCGAATGGAGAGTTTTACGTGAACAAAGCTAAGAGTTTGATGTTTAATCACATCGACCGATCACTAATATTCATATGAAATGGAAAGGGTGGGTTCTCTAAATGTAAGATTATGGTATGGAGAGCGATGCTTAATCGTATGCCGACTAAGGTGGAGCTGTAAACGTGGTGTTACATTGCTGCGACTTAGGTAACTGTGCGACTCGGAACTAGAGGCGACAAACCATTTGTTTATCTACCAGTTTTATTTGCAGATTTGGTCCCGGGTTAAGTCTTGGTGTCGTCTTCCTCCCATTTTTGCTTTCGATGTGTCTGATTTTTTGAAGATAGCTAACTTACAAGCGACATCAAAGCATTCGGGATACATATTGAGAGGTATTGTCTTTACTACTTTGTGGGCGATATGGAATGAATGTAATGATAGAATTTTCAAAGGCAAACGCGCCAAGCTATTGAAGTGGTGGAAAGCATTAAAATGACTTTGTATTTTTGGTTTGAATAGAACTAGATTGAAAGGTATAGATTGGAACGTATGGTGTGAATACCGCTAGTCTTGATGTAATTTCGCTTTGTTTGCTCGGGGTCCTTGTTTTGAGGACCGCCGTGGCTCTTTTGAATGAAATTTACCTTTCAAAAAACAAAGTACTCGTAATTAAATCACATTAATTAGTAACTTCGTTATGTTTATGATTTATTCACAAAGCCCACTTTATTGGCAGGCTAGGCCCATAAACATTCAATAAACCAATGGGCTTTAACTTCAAACCGACTAACCCGGTTCAACTAAACCGGACATAAACCTTAATCTCAAAAACCTATATATATACCCATCTTTTCGTATTCATATTCTCATAACACACCATAATAACAAACGTCGTTCCACTTGCTAGAGTATCTCTAGCGTTTTCTTTCAGACCTTCAACGATGAGTTCGGAAGGCAAAGGCGGGCGAGGCAAGCCCAAGTCATCGAAATCAGTCTCGAGGTCTCAAAAGCTGGTATCCAGTTCCCGTTGGTAGGATTGCTAGGTTCTTAAAAGTTGGTAAATATGCCGAACGTGTTGGTGCTGGTGCTCCGGTTTATCTTGCTGCGGTTCTCGAGTACCTTGCTGCCGAGGTTGTTTATTTACATTTGTTACGTTAATAATTTCTTAGAATAGCAAGATACTTTTACGCGTTTATGAGTAGAATTAATCGTTACTGAAATCGCGGTTTTATTTTGTTGCCAATGATAGTTTTGCTAGTTTTATATAATGATATGGGTATTTAATGTACTTTTAGTGATTACCATAAATTACTAGGAAGATTATAGTAACAGAATCGTATTTTATTTTGTTACCAATTATGCTGCTAGTTGTATTTGGTAAAAAATCAAGAGAGAAATAATCGGGAGGAATAACAATATGACTAATTTCATGGCTAGACATGAGTCAGTGTCATTGCAACCATCAAAATGTTGTCGCGCGGGTATAGGCGTGAAATTACCACATCTTTGATTTAACAATCATTTCTCCATGTGTTGCGTTTTGATACCAATATATGATAGTGTTGTTAGTTCGGTAAAGTACTAAGAAAATTGTCAGTATTATTCGGACTTGCATTTTGCTACCATTAGTATTGCTCGTCGTAAATAAACTTTGATCGTTAGTTTCATATGCTCGGTACAAGAATCACTACAATTTTAGCAAAATAAAAGTAAAGGTCTAGAAATTTAGTAGTACATATATATTTTTTTACAAATAACAAGTAGTATCACTAAAAGTATCTCTATAGTAGGTAACTAAATTACTATGATTAAAACGCACTACCTTCCTGTTGTAAATAAGGTCGATACGTTTTTAACTAGTAGGTAAATTACTAACTTATCTTCTATTATGAACAATGAATTTGCATTGTTTTTATTTCCTTTTTCTTGAATTGATGTGGAATTCGTTTGTTTAGGTTCTCGAGTTGGCTGGAAATGCAGCTAGAGATAACAAGAAGAGTCGGATTGTTCCAAGGCACATACAATTAGCCGTGAGGAACGATGAGGAACTAAGCAAGCTCTTGGGGGCCGTTACGATTGCTAATGGCGGTGTTTTGCCTAATATTCATCAGCATTTGTTGCCTAAGACGAATTCAAAAGAGAAGGATGGGCTCGGGTCTGCTTCACAAGAATTTTAAGGGACTTGGTTCTTTATAAGTGGCATCGCCATTATATTGAAAGTTTTGCTTAAAGTTTGGGTGGATTTTCTTTGTTGTCATGATTTTCGAATCAGAGTAATTTCGCTATATATCTAAAACATATTTGATCAGTTGATCATGGAATGTTTGAAGACTGAATGGATTTTGGTTGTTTCTTGTTATATCGCGGTTTTAAGTGTGACGGTTTTTCGTTTTGCTATGTGTTGTGCTAGTGAACAAGTATACATGAATGATCTTTTTTGGTTAAGTTATGAACACTTTACAAAGGGCATATAAATTGTAGTTTTGACATGTAGTATCTTTTACCATTTTTGCAGAAGATTATTTCAAAAGATTACCACTTTTTATATCAAAAAGGCATACGTTTTAAAAGTATGTTTGTCTTTGTTGAACAAAATTATCTTTATGAGACACCTTTTTTGCATTTTACCCAAACACTTTGACAAAGTAATTTTTGCTGATCTAGTTGTAGAGAACTTGCAAATATTTCTGTGTGATCATTTGCTCGCGATAATTAGGTCTTGATGGGTAGAAGACTATAACGTTTTTGTTCTCATGGGCTGTAGATGAAAGAAATATGAACCTAATTATTAGGTATTTCTATCTCACTATGTGTTGTGCTTGGTCGGGTTGGACGATAACTAAATGATGTCGGGTTCGAAGAATTTGTTTGGAAAACCAAATAAACAACTTGTTTATGTTCACCTATGTTTCTTGTTTTTGTGACTTGTTACCAATCTTAGTACACAAGGGATGTAATTCTTCATCTTGTCAGGCTAAAAAATGACCAATTACTTGGGATGAGAACCATGTGTGGAGTTCACATGGATATATAGTTGATGTGCTCATTGATATATGATCCCATGATTATAATTAAGTCATGTAGATGATATAAGATAAATTAACACGACGGACGTGCAACATGAAACGAATGTCATAGAGTCAAATTCTTGTCCCTTTGTATATAATACTAAACGAGTGATGAAACCCGCGACGCAATGTGATTGCTTTAGACGTGAATTTGGATAGGGACTATTTTTGCCAAAAGAGAAGGACTTACTGCAGGACACTTAAACCTTAGGGACTATTTTTGCCAACTTGGACTTACTTGCAAACCACACTTAAACCTCGTGATTATTTTCGCCAACTCATGAAAGGCGAATTAATCTTGACACGTGTCAGTGAAGCACTGCTGTGCTCGCTTTTTAGCTTAATATATATAATAGCGTCATCTGTATGCAAAAGCAAGTCATTAATTGCCAACTTTCACAACTTGGCGAAATAATCCCGAGGCTTTAAGTGGTACAGCAAAGTAAGTCCAAACATTAAATGTAAAGTTTCACAACTTGGCAAAACAAATCCTTGAGGTTTAAGCGTCGTTGCAAAGTAAGTCCAACATTAAATGCAAAGTTTCACAACTTGGCAAAATAGTCCCTAAGGTTTAAGTGTCATTGCAAAGTAAGTCGCTTCAGTTCAATCCCACAGATCGCGGGGTTCCACACTCGTTATTTCTATGTTTAATCATAATACTACGCGATTTACCTTTTACGTTGACGATAAATCAATCGATAAAGACAACCAAAATGTTTCATATATTACAACTTCAAATTTAGTATGATGATGACGAACAAAACAAGCAAAATTCAATTTTAATTCTTTAGCGTCTTACGCTAATAATGGTTGGTTGACCCTAAATCAAATTAGCGTTTCCTCCATTAGTCCCAATCGAATTGGTGATCAGCTACTCCTAACCTTTTCAATTTGTGGTTGGTTTATTAACCGAAAGTTTATTCTCATTGTGTGTATTTTTTTAATAGTTTTTGTTGGGTATGTTTTTTGTTATTGTTATGGTTGTGGTCGTCTTAGAAAGAAAAACCGATGTAATGTAGTTGACTACATATTTATAATGCTTATTAAGATTTGGACTATAAGTATCTTAAGCTCTAGTTTCACAAATAGGAAAATGCATTTTAGTTCAAACAATAATTCAGCCTTTTATTTTGTTTCACTATTTTAGTAGTAAAATCACTTTCAGATTGTTAGCACTTGAGCATCATAAAGAAAGTACATGCTTTCAAACACACAATTTGGTCTTTTGCTGGCCCACTAATACCTTCAGCCAGCCCCCACCTCCTTTGTTTACACTTTATACATAGGTGTCTTTCAAGATTTGAAGATATATTCTCCAATTGTCTCAATTATATGTATCAAAAAAAATTCTCATACTCCTGTTGTTTCTAGCTGATGACTTTTAGCATTGACAAATACTACCGATTGATTTGAAAGAGAATTTGTAGTTTTCATTCCCTGCCTATGTTATGTCACTTTTTTTTTTTTTTTTTTTTTTTTTTGAAAAATGATCTAAAAAGGCATTCAACTTACCATTTTTTTTAGTCATCAAACTTTTAATTTTCATATTGTAGCATCCAACTTTTTTAATTTTCCTATAGTAGGCATGTAGTGCAAAAAAGTAAGGTGACACTAGGAAAATTAAGGATGTTGAATGCCTACGAATATAAAGATTAAGGAAGTTGGATGCATACAATATGATGATTAAGAAAATTGGATGTTATAATAGAAAAGTTAAGAAAGTTGGATCTTCTGATAGGAAAATTAAAAGTTTGATCTTACAAAGGAAAATGTGTGAGTTGGATAGGCTTTTGACCATTTTCTCATTTTTTTTTTCTAAACATTGCGAAACATTTTTTCTTTTATTTAACACCGGTCAATAAAAACACAAAACATCAAAGGACTTATGTCCCAATGGCACCCATGTCGTCTGAGAAACTCCTCAATCAAATGATTTGGGGTAGTTAATATTATTGTTTTCTAAAAAATATATAAAACACAAAGAAACAAACAAACCTCAATCAAATGGTTGCGGATTCAACTCCTGCTTAAGATATGTGAGATAGATTTGTGATGTAAATATTATGAAATAGTTAATATTGTCGTTTTCTAAAAAAAATATATAAAACACAAAGAAACAAACAAAAAACGGAAGAAGAGGCATTTTTGCAACTTAGTAAAGAGGCGTTGTTCCGCCTCACTTTGAGCTCGTCATTGCTTCTCTTCATTCATTGTCGACCTTTAACAATTATTTAAAAAGTGTTTTTATAAAGCAATTCTTTGTTATTAAGAGTGTAACAACTCGTCCCATATTGATTATGAGATAAAACATTTGAGCCATCTATAAGTTTAAAGTTGCGTGCTACCAATATCTTCGACCTTTTCATTTAGTTGAACCATAACAATATCCAAGTAGTGGTTCGTTAGTTTCACAAATGATATCATAGCCATAGCCTCCCTTTGAGATGTGATGGACAAAGTTCGTGCATCTCCTGAGGTAAGGATCCTGGTTATGTAAGCATGAGGAGGATGTCATAAGTTAAAGGGATGGATATTACAATCTGATTCACATCAGTATGAAATAATGTATTTGAGCCCTTTACTTTTAATCATTTATCAATTTAAGCTAAACCCAACACTTAGACCAGTGTAATAAGGAGACCCTAAAGCCACATTTATTACCATCACTCAAACAAGACATCGCCTTTCTCTACAGCTTAAATTCATCGCAACTTAGTGTAATAAGACAACTAACTTCACTATCAAAATATACCCCACTTATATACCCCACCGAGAAACGCACACATAGACACAAAAAATGCACATTCACGACTCGTTCTTGGCCAATAACAAGTCTTCATTTTTCTTGCTTGAAGACATGTGCTTCATGTCCTCCGTAATAAGGAAGACGACTCTCTTTATCTAAGTGACACTTTAAAAAGGTACTCTTGCACATTATTATGCTTGTTCTTAAGTAAAAACCCATCAAATAACATTAGCAATGTGTTCCTAAGATGTAAAATGGAAATAAGAGAAATGGAGAGGGTAAAAACAAGAGAAAAGAACACGAGAGAAAATATATTGTTTTTGGTTTGTGTTTTCAAGTTAGAAAGATAATTAGAGGGATTTAATCAAATTATGCATAAAAGGCATTTTCTCTCCAATCATCCCAATTTGGGAAGAAGGTTTGGAGGAGAAATTTGACATAATTTACTTCTCCCTTTTCTTCTCTTCTCTTCTTTCAAAAAAAAAATCGAGAACATTAATATTTTATTATTTCCTCTTCTCTTCTTTTATTTTCTTTCCAAATAAAAACTCGGGAACATAGTGCATCAAGATACTTAACTATGTCAAACAAAATACTTATGTAACTTCTTTTCACATTTTTAGTTAATCAAGTGAAAAAAAAAAAAAAAAAAAAAAAAAAAAGTTAAGTAGCCGATCAATCTATACTATCTATCTATACTACGTAAAAGAGAAAATGGTCAAATAATCAATAATTGGAAAAGTGGAAAAGTGGAATATGTGAAATCTCATACCATTGAACGCTATGTTGTAATTTTAACTTAAATGCGATGTTATATCTTTGGAAAGTATAGAATGTCTCATACCACGTCAAACTCGATAACTTTGGAAAGATGGTCGATTTCTTCAATCTTCAAAGCGGATTTAAATATAATCATTCAAATGGATTCCTTAATCGCCGCTAAAATTTTGTCGAACTAGACAATCACAGCTAAGGCGCGAATACTGCCTATAATATAAAAATGGTCAAAATGAAAAGTGAAAAGTCAAGAAAGTGAAATGTGGAAAAAATTAAAAAGAAATGTTGAAATAATTAAAAGAAAGTAATTTCAACTATTAATACCTACATATGTTTTAAAAGGAAACTATTAATACACATCAAAAACCGGGTTGACCCAGGACGCTTCAAACCCGGCGGGTTGACCCGGTTTAATTTGACCGGTTTTTCGACCCAACCCATCGGGTTGACCCGGTTTATATTGACTCGTTTTTAACCGAACAGTTCAACCAGTTGAACCTCCCGGGTCGAACCGGTTTCAAAATATTATGTTAATCCCCAATTTCTCAAACTTTTACTATTTTTCGCTTATAACCCATAAACTTTTTATTACTAAAACTATCTTACTAAAAAGTACAATAAAATTTTCACAATGCACAATTTAAACAAGCTACAACATAATTCTAAATATAAAATAATTAAACATACTAATTAATATAATTTTTAAACACCCTAAAATGAAAAGTACATGTTATTATATACATTATACAAATTAATAAAACACACAAAGCTTAATACAAGCTAACAAGTTGATGGTACATATAGATTTTAAAATCGGATCGGACAACGGTTCAACCGAAACCCAGATCGCCACCGCCTCGGCTAACCAATAACAACCATCCGAAAATGAACTAGAGGATCCGTTGAAACCGATACAAACGGTGAATCAGTCTCATCGAGATCTATTTCTCCTTAATCGTCACAGCGGCACTGTTACACTATATATAAAGGAAAACCAAAAGTAAAAAGTGAAAATTTGAAACTATTAATACATATAGAAAACCGGGTTGACTCGCTTAATTTGACCCATTTGACCCAACCTGCCGGGTTGACTCGGTTCAATCGACCCGTTTTGACGGGAACTGCTCAACCGGTTGAACCACCCGGTCGACTTGGTTTCAAAACATTATGTTTAATCCCCAAATCTTCAAACTTTTATTATTTTTCGTTTAGAACCTATAAACGTTTTTTAACACAAAACGATCTGTCGCTAAATAAATATATTATATATATAAGTTTTTTTTTCAAAACGACTATAATGTTTTACAATTAAGAAAATAGACGCCTTAGTCAAGACATTTAACTTTCGATAAATTTCACGCCCATTTCAAAAGAAAAATGGGCTAAATGTGCCTATTCTTTATAAAATACCCAAAATTAGCCATATTTTTATTTTGGGCTAATCACATTCACGCTAATTTTGATGATTGCGTTTTAACAACTGCACGGTAATCCCATCCTTGTTAGTTTTACGCAACAAATAACGTGTGTTGTTAATTTTATCTCATAACCGATGTAATGTTTACTTTCATTTTCATTAATTGTTTTTATACGTTGTTTGATAGATGTTAAAATTTTGCTCAGACTTTTAGTTATCGATAAGACAACCGTTTGAATCGCATTTTCCTGGCTCACATTCTATTTTAAACGCTACACAAAACACTAATCACAATATCACAAATCATTAATTATGTGACGCTAGAACTGCCATTGCCAGCTTCTAGATTTCGCAGTTTTAAAATGAGTTTAACTTTTACCTAGCAACAAATCCAAAAGAGCCTAGTAAAATCCCAAAAATCTTGAATCCCATTAATCTAGTGGGGATCCACAAAACAAAAATTCAAAGATTCAATAAACCACATTTCAATAAGTCAAACTTCATCTCCCATTATTATTAACAACACTTCCATTTTCACAACCACCATATCTCCGCCGTACCACGACGGCACACGACGGCCTTCAAAACCCAGATCCAAAATCACCTCCTCTCCAATACCCACTTTTCAGATTTCACTAATTCGACCTATTTCATAAGCTAGGGTTTCTAGGGTTTGATGGGTTCAAAACCATGGCTACAACCAGCACCTTCATATCATCCATTAGAAACGTATTGGGATAATGAAGATGATGCTCCTGGTCCTAGATGTGCTCATACTTTAACTGCCGTTGCTCAAACTAAAACCCAGGGTCCTAGGCTTATATTGTTTGGTGGCGCGACCGCTATCGAAGGCGGCGCTGCGTCCCCGATCCCGGGAATTAGTAAATTACTTAACTTTTTTGGGTTTTGAGTTTAAGCTATGAAATATGTTGAATTCATGTTATTTTTGTTAATTGTGTCCGTGGATGGCTTAATTAGGATATAGATTTTTGGAGCATCTAGAATATAATGTTTGTTTGGCAAAGTGCGTTTATCTTTTGGATTTTGTTAAAAGAAGCATTTAGCGTTTAGCTTTTAAGTCACCTTACACTTTACAATTAGAGCAATAGCTATGTTACCAAATGCTATTATAAAATGAACTACCTAGCTATTTGCTAATTTTGCCAAACACGGCGTTAGTAAAGTTTTGAACTTTATACTTTTTAGGATTCTGTTAATATAAATTATGTTGAATTTATGTTAAGTTTGTTGATTTTAGGTTCGAAGAATTAGCAAAGTTTTGAACTTTAAGTGTTTGGTTGGGTTTTAGGATTTAGGTTATGAAAGATTTTGAATGTAAATTTTGTTGATTTTACGTCTTAGGGATTAGTAAAGTTTTGAACTTTATACTGTTTGATTGTGTTTTTAGGGTTTAACTTATGAAATGTGTTGATTTTATGTTTTTTTTTTTTTTACTGTGTTATAGGGTTAGCTGGCGTGACTAATTCGGTTCATTCATACGATGTGTTGACCAGGAAGTGGACTAGGTAATTTAATAAGTCGTTTTACGATTTATGGGTGTATCGAAATGCAATAAGTAGATAAACTGTTTTTAAAAAGCAATTGCAAACAGTACAAAACTGTTTTATATTTTATTGCATTTTGAGGTAAAGGGTTTACTGTTTTGTCTGCTAATTGCGTTTTGACAAGTCGATAAGCAGTTTTGAGGGTTGTTTCCAATTGCTTATTGAAATTGGTTATCTGATAATTTATGAGTGGAATAAGCTGTTTTGAATTAGTATTTTGTAAATGCTTATTCAAACAGCTTATTTCAAAAGGTAATTAGCTGTTTTAACTGGTAATACCAAACACCTTAAATGTGATGAACTACCCAACATTTTCTTATAGATAAAATGCTAATTGTTAAAAAAATTCAGAATTAGACCAGCGGGAGAACCGCCTTCACCTAGGGCTGCTCATGCAGCTGCAGCTGTTGGAACCATGGTTGTATTTCAGGTAAATTTAAGATTTTGATAAAGTATAAATAACAGCGAGTTTTTTAATTTATATTGTTCTGATTTCGGTTTTTGATGAATTATATATGCGTCATTAGGGTGGCATAGGTCCTGCGGGTCATTCAACAGATGATCTTTACGTGCTTGACATGAGTAATGACAAATATAAATGGCACCGGTAACTTTTTCTTGAGGTTTTACTTATAATATATTTTTTGAGTGGTTTGCTAATTTTATAAAGTTTTTTTTACTTGGATCTTTGTTTTCGATGCAGACTGGTTGTTCAAGGCCAAGGTCCTGGCCCTCGATACGGTCATGTTATGGACTTAGTTGCCCAACGATACCTTGTTACTGTTAGTGGCAATGACGGTGAGTTTGTTTCTGGTTTAGTTTACTGCTTTTCGTCATTGCACATGTAGGATGACAATGCACTTGCTAATATCACAGTCTTGGAACATAATTCATTTTTATCTTGGTAGATACTGTTGATGTTTTGCTAATAGCTTTCCCAACAGCTTTCTTTTATAAATAAACATGCTAGATGAAAGAGAGTAGGAATGCAGGATCAAAACCTTAGTTCTCTGACTTAATGAACGTCCTATTTGAAATTCATCAAGTTTAAGTGCCCGATTCTTGGCTAGAATGTAGTATCTATCGAGTGGAAGTTTTAGTTTGCCTCATTTTGCTAAGAATTATTTTACTGTTCCAACACGTAAGTTGACCTTATTATGCAACTCTGAATAGCCTGTGACATGACAATTACACAAAGAAGCCGAGTGAATACATCCGCATAAAAATGAGATGGTTCTATGACATTTAAAAAAGAAGATGTGCTAATTTCTAGACTGGAAGTTATGATATATTGGTAAGAACAGAAAACATATATATTCGGACGCTAGCGGAGGCATATTGGCACTGTATATAGATGGTTCTAGTCTTCCAGAGAAGTTTTGTTTTCTATAAAACACTATCATCTGGAACTTGTACCTTAGAACCCTTACAAGCCGTTTTACTTTTTAACTTGGGGTCACTGTACCAACGGGATGTTACTCTGCCCCTAACATAACCCTACACTATTAAGCATATTTAAAAACCTCAACAACCACCCTCTTTTGCTCTAAAACTTGGGTAAATATATTATATAATCAGTGTCCGTTTATTCTTAACCATAAAGTAGACCTAGATTCACTTTAATTATTTGATTGATCTATACATGTGCACCCCTTTCTTGTGTTTATATATCTTATCTAGATTTCGTGTCCAAATTTTAACAAAATTTCTGATTTTAACATGCAACGAATGATCAGTTCGTTATTGTCATCTTATCTCTCTAAAATAGGCAACGAAGCAAAACAAATTTATCATGATCACACACATCTTCTAACTAGAAACCAAAGATTACCTCGTTGAGAGGAGTGTTTCTGCTTTAATTTGATTCTTACTGGTTACAGATGTTTCTCAATAAGCATCCATTTATGTGTTATCCCTTTTTGACTTTCTGCCATGTGTATGAAAAACGTGAAAAGTAGGCTTTCTGAGTGTCTTTAAATTAGGATTTTGAGCTCTAAAAGCATTGTCTAGGTCCACTTTGTAGTTTGAACTCACACTTTGATAAAAGAAATAAACTACAGTCCACTTTACTGAATATACCGCACTTTAGCCCATAGAATCTCATAACAACAACTATATGGGCGGATTATAAATTTTGTACCAAAATCGGATCTGCCACAACATAAGTTATTTCATATTAGTCTTTTTGAAAAAAAAAAAAAAAAAACTGAACAGTTATTGCATGTATTCCTTCTATCAGTGAAAGTATGTTAAAGATCAATAATGAAATGTAGTCTCTGGGACAAATGGGTTATATTTTTCTAATTTCTTACACTAATCATAGCTTCTACGTTTTTTCTCTAGGAAAGAGAGTACTGTCAGATGCTTGGGCTTTGGATACAGCTCAAAAACCATATGCATGGCAGAAGCTGAATCCAGAAGGTGATAAACCTTCTGCTAGAATGTAAGTGGATATTTTGATTGTAAGTGCGGAATAGGGACTTAATAAGCGCACATGTGCTGTGACTTTGACATTGTTGCTTTATTTTTGTTTGTAAAGCCGAGATTCTACTTTGGTTGGAATATTAATTGCATGGATAATTTAGAATTTTTGTACAGCAACCTTTTAAATATATAATGCAACCTTTGTATGGTAATAAGATTCGCGGGTCATTTACATTACATGCTATAGTGATCTAATAAGACCAGATTTAGCTTCAGAAACTGGAGATGTAGAGTTGCTTATTCACCATTTATTGACACTTTGGCCTTCGGATCTTAAATTAACTGATGGGCTTGCAATAGTTCAAGTCAGTAGTAATTGATGGGTGTTTATCTGTTTTTCCAGGTACGCAACAGCTAGTGCCCGCTCGGATGGAATGTTTTTGCTTTGTGGTGGAAGAGACACTTCTGGCACGGTATGGGCCATTATTATCATATAGACTTCGCATTATATTATAAATTGTGAACCTCCTAAATACCTAATATGAATTTACAGCATTCTGATTATAGCTCCAACTTCTTAAGTGTCGTGTATTTGCTTTAACAATGGACCATGTTATCATTACTACGATACTACCATGCCAATTGTGCAAATTAACTTTGATTTAACTTAGTTGGCAGAAATTCAAAACAATGTTCACTCATTGATGACGCTGTATTGACGTACACAATGCATTTCCCTGTTTTATTGATAATATAGTAGCTATACTTGTTGCATTTTGTCTAATCATTTACGGACCAACCAATATTACTAAACTAATTGTCATATCACTGTACGTTGTAGTGATGCTTGTTTATAACATGAACATAAATTCTTGTGACATGTAAGAATATCTTAAGTCCCAACATATTCTTATTATACATATGCATAATGCTTATACCTCTAGAATTAGATGAAACTAAATGTCTGAAACTTTTGCGTAATGCAAGTGATTGGGCTAAAGATAATTATATCTCGTAGCTCGTAATTGAAGGGTACCAAATATGAACGTGTTGCATCCCATGTAACTTTTCTGATACGTGTATATGCTCATTGCAGCCCTTAGCAGATGCTTATGGACTGCTCATGCATAGAAATGGCCAGTGGGAATGGACTCTTGCACCTGGAGTTGCCCCATCATCAAGGTATCAACATGCCTCGGTAAGTAATAGGATTTTACTTGAAGCACATCTCCGGATGTAAATACTGGTGCATCTTTTGGCACACTTTCCAGCAGATTGTGTTGTTCTAGTTATCTTTTAGAGGCGGCAGTTTCAAACCAGATACTTAGAAACGGCTTTATAGTTTATACAGGTTGTGATTAATCTCAAACAGGTCGAACAAAGGTAGCTACTAGGGGAATGGGTCTAACGGGGTAAATGTTGCCCAGAGTCTGTTCTTTATTCCGAGGTCTAGAATATTTTATCAGTTGACTATTTATAAGACAATTTGTAAATGGAGAAAAGTGGTTCCGGGTTAACCTGACCCGTACAAAAAATGACCTGTTTCACAGTTGACTGTCCTGCTCATCTTGCCACCTGTAATTCGATATTTTGTCCAATGTATGTCGGTATGTCCGTACTTATCGATTCATCTTCTCGTAATCAGGTCTTTGTTGGGGCTCGATTGCATGTTACAGGAGGTGTTGTCAGGGGAGGTCGAGCAGTAGACGGTGAAGCAGCTGTTGCAGGTTATTTTTGGTTGAGTTTGTGAATTTGTAGTATTAATCGTTTTTAACAGATGCATAATTAGAACCTTTGTAATGCGAATTTACAGTTTTGGATACTGCTGCTGGAGTCTGGTTAGATAGACATGGCTTGGTGACTGCTCAGCGCAGTGCCAAGGGGCCTGAAGATCCTTCTTTGGAGCTCATGCGTCGTTGCCGGCATGCTGCTTCATCCGTTGGTGTTCGTTTATATATTTATGGTGGTCTTAGGGGCGGTAAGCCTATAATCATTGACTCATAGTACCCATGATTCCTTCCCTAAGGATGATTGTGAAAAATAGAAATCAACTGTATGTCTGATTATCTGATTATTCAGAACTCAAATAACTAGTTCTAAGGGTAACCTAATATTTCATAAAAATATTATGTTCGGCCATCTTGCAAATTAATATTCTAAATAATAAAAGCAGCTACAAAAAAGTCTTGTCTGGAGTAGGTTTTTGTTTGTTTGTTTTTGTTTTTTGTTTTTTTTGTCAATTTTTTTATTTCCTAGTTTTTATGCTTCATAACATAATTTGTTTTATGTGCTGCAGAGTTGTTGTTAGGTGATTTTCTTGTAGCAGAGAATTCGCCTTTTCAGTCTGATGTGAATACACCCGTACTTACATCAGAACGTGGATCCAATATGACCAGTCCAAGGGGAACAAATAATTTGAGCCCATTTGATCCGATATCTAATGATAACGGATCCGAGAGTCCATCAGGGGCATCAAGGTTTGGACTTTTTATCACTTTCGGTCCCAAAACTTACATTATGTTTCTTTTTCTCACCTATTGAACTAATTTTTATGTTTGCCAGCATGGACAAAGAATCTATGGATAGGCTAGTTGAAGCTTCTGCTGCTGAAGCTGAGGCTGCTAATGCAGTTTGGCAAGCTGCGCAAGCACAGGCTGGAAATCCTGAAGATACATCTGTTGCAGATGATAATAACGCACAAGCTGCAGAGAGTAATTCAGAGGATAGTGATGGAGAGGGAGATGTTCGACTTCATCCTAGAGCTGTATGTTTTTCTCGGTCTTTTAAGTGTGTTTGTTACAGCCCGGTTTATTACAACTCACCATTTGATTATGATTGTTCAATATCACAGTCAAATACATACCCAAACACCTCGTGTAATCTGTTTGTTCGACTCTATATAAGCTAAAGAAACTTGATGTTATTATGATGCAGGTTGTGGTTGCTAAAGAGGCTGTAGGTAACCTTGGTGGATTGGTTAGGCAGCTCTCTTTGGATCAATTCGAAAATGAAAGCAGGCGAATGGTTCCTGTGCAAAATGACATGTCATATTCTGCCAAAAAGTTCCAAAGGCAAAAGTCACCACAAGGCTTGCATAAAAAGGTAAGAGTTGCGATTTATCCTAGGATAAAGGTAGAGGGGCTGGAGGGATGTGTTGGGAACTGATTGTTACAACTTCAATTGCGCATTCAAGCACCCCTTGAGTATGGTCCCATCTTTTACCGTCAAATAAGAGCGACTGTTGATAATACTTATCTATCTGCAGGTCATAACTCATTTGCTTAGGCCTCGGAACTGGAAACCTCCTGCGAACAGAAGATTTTTTCTCGACTCTTATGAGGTGGGAGAGCTTTGCTATGCTGCCGAGCAGATATTTTTGCATGAGCCTACAGTTCTTCAGTTGAAAGCCCCTATCAAAGTGTTTGGCGATCTACATGGTCAATTTGGTGATTTGATGAGATTGTTTGATGAATATGGCTACCTTCCACGGCTGGAGACATCACGTATGTCTGATTACATGCTATTGTATACTTCTAATTTCATGAAACTGTATCTAACGGACCCTTTTTTATCCTTTCAGGTATATTGATTATTTATTTCTTGGGGATTATGTTGATCGAGGACAACATAGTTTGGAGACGATCACCCTGCTCCTTGCTCTAAAGGTAAGGTTTTATTCAACTGCTGACATGTTGATCTAGTGTCATATTGAAACCTCACTCCTTTCCTATTCGTGTTTTCAGATTCAGTATCCCGAGAATGTTCACTTGATACGTGGGAACCATGAGGCTGCTGATATAAATGCACTCTTTGGTTTCCGTCTTGAATGCATTGAAAGAATGGCACGTAGCAACATATCAGTTTTTTGTGTATGTTTGGCGGATGTGGTAGTCTTGTAACCAATTCTGAACTGCTTTAAGTTAATCCGTATTAAGTATACCCAAAATGATCCGTTTTGACTTTTGAATCTTCACCGGCCGCTCATTTTGTCACTTCTAATGTTTATTTTTCTTACTGTCAATTTCTGCTGTACAGGGTGAGAATGATGGGATCTGGGCATGGACGCGGTTCAATCAGCTATTTAATCATCTTCCACTTGCAGCGCTTATTGAGAAGAAAATTATTTGTATGCACGGTGGTATAGGGAGATCAATACATTTAGTTGAACAAATAGAGAAAATAGAAAGACCAATAACCATGGATGCTGGATCTCTTGTCTTAATGGATCTGCTATGGTAAGTTCATTGAAGTTTTTCCTTCTTTTTTTTAAGTCTGTTGTTATAATATTCTGTTCTTTTTGGCAGGTCCGATCCCACAGAAAATGACAGCGTGGAAGGGCTGAGACCAAACGCTAGGGGACCTGGCCTCGTCACTTTTGGGGTATGCACGTAGTCCTTATATTGCAAGATTCAAAACTTCTATCTGATGAGTGTTTCCTAGATCACTTGATCGTTGTTATACTAATACATTGTGGATTCTATTGTCCAAGGAACAGCAACAGCTTTTTCAATAATGTGATTTATAACGTTTTATACAGCTTTTTCACCCCACTTTGACCAACCCCCTACACAACAGCCTTTTCACCTCATGTGATTTAGACTTGTATGACTTCTGGTTGACTTGCAGCCTGCTTGGACAATCTATATATTTTAGATCAACATATTTGATGGAACATAACCAGATCGACCTATTTTGTGTCTTAATGGGTCTAAATTACCAATTTTGTGTCTCTTTGCTAATATTTTTATAACTACTTGCAGCCTGACAGGGTCTCAGATTTCTGTAAAAAGAACAAACTTCAGCTAATTATAAGAGCACACGAGTGTGTAATGGATGGGTTTGAAAGATTTGCTCAGGGACAGTTGATAACCCTTTTCTCTGCAACGAACTATTGTGGTAAGATTATAGCTTTTTAACTCGATTCAGTCTGTTTGTATATGGTCGTAGTACAATGGTCTAATGGTTGTCGAAACTGTAATCAGGTACGGCAAACAATGCTGGTGCTATATTAGTGATTGGCAGAGGATTAATGATCGTTCCTAAACTTATTCATCCAATTCCGCCTCCACTTCAATCACCAGAAACATCTCCGGAACGTCTCCAAGATGACACGTGGATGCAGGTAAACCTTTTTTAATTTTGTTAACATATGAGTGTCTGACTCCCTCTTCGAATCAGAGCCTAAAACTGGTAACTACTGCAAATCTGACAGGCGGTTCATTTATAAGCAAAACCGATTATGAATTAGTGACTAAAAATTCTTAGCATTTTTCGTTGCAAGATGCAAAGTTAGCACACTGCAAATTTGCCACTTTTCCGTGTCTCGATTTTCACAAGTGTTTAAATGCTAAGTATGATTAAGAAAGACTCATTAAGTATGATTAAAGGAAATAACTTTCGGTTAATTGCAGTAAATACGTTTTGAAACAAGACATCTTAGGAGATCGTATGCATCTGTTTTTATAAACTGGGTTATGTTTTACCAAAGTGACCTGTTCAACCGGTTTCTTTATATACCTTTTGTTAAATTGATTGATCCGTTTACTGAAAATCAAATGAAATGTGTTTCCTGTCGTTGCAGGAGCTTAACATTCAAAGACCGCCTACTCCCACAAGGGGCCGTCCACAAGATCATGACAGGAGCTCGCTTGCATATATCTGATCAGCATTTGGCATTTTTGCAGTAGTCGTATGTTCCCATGACGGAGCCCAGAAAATGGGAAATTTACATATGAAGAACAGGTTGCCTTGTATTTTTAATTTATAGATATAAGAATTATTGACAAATGTCTGTAGCTTGCACATAGCTTTATTTATAAAGGGGGTTTGTTATTTCATTTTAGTTCGACGTATGTATCTGTAAATTCGGGGATATGTATTTTACATCCAACATAACTGTACGACAATAAGAAAAGCTGGTGAGTGTAGCTCTTTGAACATTTTGCATTTTGAATTTTTATGAAATTGATTGTAGTCTTAATGTTTTTCTTTTATGTTCCATGGTTTGAGGCAACAACTGCAAACGAGTCGTGTTTCTATCGTTTTCGGCTAAATGAGATGATACGGCTATTTGAATGTGTTCGACTTTTTATCTAGTTTATAAGAGGTATAATTGTATAAAGTTCGTATTAAGTTATGAAAACCTTAGTGGATTAAATATGCTCTGTTTAACAAATTGTTATGTGAAAGATGGTAATAGTTATGAAAAATATAGATCAAATGGTAAAAATGGATTATAATATGTGGTATCATATGGAGTTTTAGGGGCTGTTTATTTTTTTGTTAGCTATGGGAGAAATGGGTCTCACATTTTATTGCATCATCTGATTGGGGGGAGAAGCTTATATTTTACTCTTCAAATACAGACGAGTGAAATTAGTGGGCCCAAATAAGAAAAATAATAATATTAAATAGATGGGTCCTATGTTCTTGCCACTAACAGAAAAAAAGAAACATAGCTTTAGGGGCTGTTTGATAGCCTCTTAATAGGCATGTTGCTAAATCGGTCAGAGATCATTCTTGTTTGATAATATTTTTTATGCCTCTGAGTCATTCTACTAGGAGTTTAATGGTTAAGCATCTAAGTGATGCAAATTGATTCAGCGGATCTTTTAACATATTTTATTATAATGATTTTATATAACTGATATTTATTATTGATTTAAAATTTTAGTAACCAACTTCAACTACTACCTCGAACATATTTAGCTTTCCTCTAAAACATATAAAAACCTATCGAGTAAATTACACCGTTCGTCTCTGTGGTTTACGTTGACCGACAAGTTTAATCCTTTGACCAAAAAGGTTCTGCTCGTCCTTAAACGCCAACGTTATTCACCGCTACCCTCCGCACTAACGGCCCACTAACTGGTGTTAAGACCCATATTTTAGTCTTTTTCCCAAACCCACTAAGATCAACTACCCCCACCCACCCAACCCACCACCATCTCTTTTCACCATTCCTCTCTTTATAATTATATCCCCACAATCTCAATCTCAACCACCATTAGTCACCCACCATCTCCGACAAAATAACTATCATTATCAGTTCAAGTTTGAGTGAGACTCATTGTTGTTTTCTTTAGATAAAATTGTCAACAAAATTTTCGACAAAATTAGTTGCACCATCAATGACAAGAACATAAACAAACAAAAAGCAAAGATCAATCCCAAAAACAAAATCAGTTTAAAGTAATGTAAATGTGTTATGGATTATCAAATATCCAAAAGAGTTGCAGATCCTGTTTTGTCTTATTACAACATTAAAATGTCACATGAATGTACATAAACTTGTGCCACTCGTTGACTATCAAATGCTAAGTTAGATCATTGAAGAAGTCAAATAGTTGGCTCATCAAGCAAAACATATATCCAAGACTAGCGTTAGTCAAAATATTTAAGGGCGGTTTGGTATAGGGGTTTGGATTAAACAACCAAAACACACGAACACTTCACTCACCGTAGGTTGTTACTGTTAGAGTGTTAGATACCATGAAGAACACCCAATCAAACATTATACCACTTCTTTTAGTCATCACCATAGCAACCAATCTCGTACCATCAGATCTAAAACTGACAACCACCACCGACACACTACCACCATAACAATCAGATCTAAAAATTAGAAACGCAAATCTTATATATGATTAAAATAGGAGCGTGATGGTGATGTTGTGATGGTGTTTGATGGGTCGATGGTGTTGGTTTAGTGGTAATGGGTTGGTGGTCTGGTGAGTCGGTGGTGATGGGTTGGTGGTGGTGTAGGTTGGTGTCCGGTAGAGGTGGCTGGCGTGGGTGGTTGTAGCGGGGTTCGGTGTTGGTGTGGGCTAGTGTGGGTTTATGTGTTTATGAAGATGAATGAATATTAAGATGGGAGATGAAGAAGAAAATATAGATGAGAATGATGATATGAAGATGAGATGAGATTGGTTTGTATGTTTGTGGTGTACTGGTATATGATAGAAAAGGAGATGGTTATGAGATGATGTATTGTTGGTGAAGATGAATTGAAGAGAGAATGATAAAAGGACAAAATACCCTTACATTTTTAGACTTAACGATCGTTAGTGTGTCTCCGTTAAAGAAAGGACCAACGGATAACGTTTAGCGTTTAAGGACGGACAGAAACCTTTTTTGGTCGAAAAGACGAAACTGGTTTGGCCAACGATACCACAAGGACGAACGGTGTAATTTACTCAAACCTATTTTATCCCAAATAATTTTATTAATCGCCTTTTTCTGTTTTTATATTTAACGATTTAACTTTTTGCAAGTTTAGGCACTTGTATCTTATCATAACATATAAGATTATTATACAATTAAATATAAAAAGTTAAAAACTACTAATATCAACCAAAAAAAATCACAGCCGTATATATGAAATGTGCACGAATAAACGTATATACATTTAACAGTTAGTTTAGAGCTACACATCAAAACTGATAACAATTGTTTTTTGTTAAATGATAATAATTAAAAAATATATATTTCTTATAAAAATAATAAATTTAGCCGATAAAATTATGCATTCATGAAACTTGTCAAACATCATGTTATCATTCAGAAACACTCTGGTTCAGAGTCTTAATCATTCAGAGTAAACAAATCATTCAACGCTAAATCACATATTTTATCAAACAACCCCTTAGTCTAACAGGCTAAGATAACCCCAATGGAGGCTTAGGATCGTTATAACCAGCCTGAGAAACATCTTCCCAGGCCGAACGAACAAGATCAGAGCATCGTTCAAGACTGTTACAACTTACAATGGACAATATGTGCCACTATCTCATTTGAGCAGAGGTAATGTTGCGTACATTATGCCAATACATGATGCTGCACATAAGACATTCCATGAACCCGCCATAGCCAAGGAAGACATGTCACGTGTTGTCCTTGTCTCCTCCTTTGGATCTCCACCACATGGACCATTATGGGCTATTAAGATTGCATTCATGGCTTGCACGAAACCCTAAATGCATTCCTATAATACCGGACCATTCCTTTGAAATGGACCTAGTCATCTTTGACAAAAAAATACACACTCCATATTGACTCGTGAGTGTTACCCCGACTCTAGGCCGCTGATCTTACCTTTGGGGTCCTTACCGAACGTGGGAAACCAAACGATAGACTATCATCCACCTCACCCAAGACGTACCATACACAAACATGGTGCCATCCATGATATGCGAAACATAAAATATATACTATTTTCAGCTTTTCCTTTTCCTTCACCGAAAAAATATATGTTTCATCGAAAAAATTCCGCTCAAGGAAAACTTTTATGTCACCACAATGTGATTCTCGGTTACAAAACCTTGTTTTACAACCATGCTAAAATCAACATGATCCAAATGTGGATTCCGGACAAAAAGCAAAACAAAGAAGTACTCGAAAACTGGGCTCCGACAACCAAAGATGACTTTCCGTGGGAAGGGTTCATTCCTTCAAAGGATCTAGTGATTAATTCACGGCATTAGGTGCTTCAAACAAAATCAGTTGAATCTACATAGACGGGGGCAACTTAGTCAACATCATGTATGATCATTGTAATACACTAAAATCCATTTTTCGAAATTCTCATATAGTTTGAATTTTTCCCCAAGTACTATGGACATTATTAAATAATTAAAAACCTTATGTTATGTGATAATGGAATTTATATGGCATATAACCTAAGTTTATGTAATAACTATTTATGAGACCCTCCTAATTCGAACTCTAGACATGTTAACGATTTACTTTCATGAATTGTAGCCTTTTAAACATTTTGCTTGCCATTCATTTTACATAAATCAATTAAAAAAAAAAAAAAAAAAAAAAAAAAAAACATTGCAGGTCCATTTTTCTTTTTGCTAGACTTTATTGTGAGCACATTTTGTTTAATTTAGATAAGAATAAACAGGTTTTGGAAAGTATTTGATTGGAAATCAATCACCTAATATCTCGGCAATCACCACTCCAAATCCTCTATTATATGAAACCGAATATCACATTTGTAACACACACTCAAACCCCTCCTCATTACACCCTTCAAGTTATACGACCAGTAAACCTATACAACCTAAGACTTGTCTCGTTTTAAAAAAAAATAAATAAAAAATGGATACACGATTAATATAATCATGTCGACTAGTATCTATATTGTGAACCATGTGAATCTGTTGGAGCAGGCTTTAGATAATAAGCTGATATAATCGTTAATGTGTAACATGAAATATTAAAACCATACGCCTACATATAGTTTGTGCCGTGACTGTTTTTGAGATCATTGTTAACAGTTTTTGTCGACCTTGCCACAAGAAGATACTCTATAAAATCATGAAATAGTAACTATGTGTCGACTGTGTTGGTTATGAGTCTGGTCATCATGCACACTCTTATATCTGGTCATGTAAATGAATTGTTCCGATCTCTTTTAAACGGCACTAAGTATGGATTAAAACCCAGGTAAATGAGACATGGGCTCATATGTTTTTTTTTTTAACATGAATAAGGGTTTGTCTAAGTGTGATTTTATGAAAGGTTCTACTTGTTAAATGGTATGATTGTGTGTCGTGTATAGGTAGTCATATATGGCTGTATGCATGCGTTTGTGTGTAGCTTAAAACATATAGTAGGAGTACGTGATCAGATCTGGAAACGAAACAAAAGAAAGGCATATGCATGTGTGTGTCATGGAGTATAGTAATCAATATAGCAGTGTGTGAATGGACTAGGATATGTTGAAAGTGCGTTGGGTTTTATGCATGTATAAACGTTAAGTATAAATGTTAAGTAGTAATCAATATAGCAGCGTGTGCATGCATGTATAAAAGTTAAGTAGTAATGTTGAGCATACAATTTATATACGTAAAACATGTATAAAGTTTTGACGTGTTGGGCTATTAGCATGTGCATGAGTCATAAGGTGTTAATCTGAGTAAAATGTATCAAATTTGGTATGGTTATATTTGGTCTTGTGGAGGGGTATGTTCAAGGGTGATCGTGGGATTCATGCGTTAGTCATTTTGTGTTTTGAACGTGTGTCGGCGGAGATGAGTTGGGGGTTAGTAGTACTACGTGCTTACTTGGTCGTAAATGTTAGTTATATGAATCGCGAGCAAGCTTAAATATGTACCGATCAAATGTTATGAAGCGTATTTTTTTTATTTTATTATTTTTTTTTTGAAACATATATGAATTGATATGTAAAATAAAGTGTTTAGTTATTTTTACCTTTAAACCCTATACTTTGAGAGATAAAGACCATGTAAACCCTATACTTTGAGATATGATCTAATAAGGCTTTAAAATAGGAAAGTTGTCTTATTAAACCTTCAAGTTACCATTTATCATTTGTAACCTCTAAGTTTAGCTAATTAATTATTATTACTCTAAAGTATTTTATTTCGGTCCATTACTAAAAATGAGAATACACTTAATAGCTCTAAAATATTAGTACGATTCATATAAGCAATAAATCCGATATGACTTAAATGAGCTAATAAGTATTTTACGAATCGTAATCCGTGTAGATTTATTGGAGGAGACGTGACGTTGTGTTTTCGTGTTCATTCATTCGTTTGCTTTCCTTTCATTGGCGTTAAGGTACAGATATTCCGTCCTTTCTCATATAAGGGCATCCATTGATATGATTATCCATTATTACCTTTGATATCCTTTTGTTATTTGTTCTGATATTCGAATTGCTATTTCGTTTTGATATTCGTTGGTTATCCGTTTAATATGATTCAGTTCAATATTCAATATGATTCAGTTCAATATTCAATATGATTCAGCTCAATATTCAATATGATTGATTCAAGATTTGATATGATATGTCTCGATCAAGATTTGATATGATATGATTATGATTGCTCTTGTATTGCCCAAATTATGTATCCAGATCCCTAGCCATGGATGTACCATGGCCATGTCATTGAGGCACCGGTGGCATGACACTATCCGGGCGGTGTGATTAGTCCCTGCTCCATTATGTTATGTATGTATGTGATCACTTGTTTTGCAGGGAGCGTATGGATGCATCCTAGGGAATCTGTATCTGTATCTGGTGATTGGTCGGTGTGTGTTCCTACACCCCATCACATTTTGGTACATCATGAGCTAGCTACTCCATGTGAAACTTATGAATTGACGGTATATGACTTGTGATATGATTGTGATATGAGTATTTGGCCTATTCATGTGTCATGCTTAGGCAATTGGGCAATGCACTCTGATCCTATGTTGTGTGATATTTGTTATGCATCTAATTCGGTATTTGATTCATATGCGTTTCGTATTTTGTTTCATCTGACTTTCTCTCAGCAGGCTCTTTTCCATTTCTTTAATTCGACATATTTGATTCGTATTTCATTCTATGGTATTATTATCCGTTATTGTCTATATCTGTTCACTTAGCTGGAAGCAGGGATTCTGGGGAAAGAGTGTGAGAATAGGATCTTAGAAGACTTACCTTAGTGAACCCTCATTACTTGGACTTATGCATTTTTAGACTATCTTTCGATTTAGTATTTTGGTCTATTTCTTTTTAGTTGGTTGTTATGTTTTGGACCTTTTGGGAGTCATACGTTTTTCGATTTTTTATGTTTTTAATAAGAGACTTCCGCTGTATTTTTATTAGTATGTTCTGATATGACTTCATACTGTAACATTCGGACCCTTATCAGGTTAGGGTGTTACAATCATACTAGCCATCTGGCTACTATTCCACTCATCGAATTCTCATTCAAGAGGTCCATACCTGAGGGAGTAATTCACCTAGATAGTTGGATCTCGATCATCCACTAATAGGAATAGTTGTTATGGAATTCCACATCGTACAGTCGAGTTCTGGATACAATATCTTGTTCTGTAGAACAACAATACAACAACTGTGTGCGGAGGTGTAAACAATCAGGTCACATGTGCAATTCTCGACCAAGTTAAGGATGGCTCTTTATTTAATTTCGACTACTAAAAATTTTAAACTTTTACCGACGGATAGTTTTCTATCACTAATCATTGATGCTTTTCCATTAGCTTAACAACATACGTTGTTGCTAATTTAGAACGACGTTTCTCCGACTGATTTCGGACGGCTTTTCGAGGAAGTTGACTTTCATTGGAAATCTGCCGTCGATTTTTTTTTCCTCCTCCTCACAATGACTACAAATTGAATTTATAAGTGTTGCATTAAAGGTCACACAAAAACCACAAGTTCGCACGCGCTTTTTTTTTTTTTTTTTTTTTTTTTAAATAATTCTAGTTTATTATTGGGTGAAAATCATGAAATTTAACCAATTTTTAGTTTTGTTCCGATTTAGTCACTATAACTTTTTTTTATTATAAAATAATAATCAAGTTAAAAAGTGTTTCATTTTAGTCAATCAAACTTTCAATAGTGTTTTATTATTATGTAATTTTTATGTTTGAGTAACTAAAACGAAACACTTTTCAAACTTGATTATTATTTTATGACATATATTTCTTTCTTTTCACATGTGCATAAGTTGGTTTTATATTAAGTTGGTTGGGGTTATTAAAATTCAGGGGTGGGTATTTATTGTTACGATACAACCAAACAATGCATATATGAATATATTAAAGATATTTTTTTGAATACTGAAATACTGTAGTATTAAAACTTAGATAATTTTTGTGATTAATTTAAAGTTTGAGTGACTTAATTTGAACGGTTATCAAACTTTGTTACATGCAATATTTTATTAAACTAACAAAATTCTCTCATGTTTACACACTTCCTCTAAAATATCAAACACTTTCAGTTTCAGACTTCACTTTTCCCACATCCTTCGCCACCATTTAGAATGTATTTTTTTTTTTTTTTTTAAAAGGTGAAGATCGGTGGGATCACCCTGGTCCCATGCATCCTATGACCAAATAATCCGAAAGATTTGCGGTGGAGGGATGGTACCAAATGGAGCTTATGGTCCATAAGTGAGGACTTCCGGTGGGTCACCCACCCAGATTACTCTCACTGCTACACTTAACTTCTTAAGTCTCTACCACTAGACCACAAAGCCACTGGTACCATTTAGAATGTATTATTTTCCCTAATTTTCGAGTGTTTGTATAATCAGAATTGTTTATGAGTGTTAGAATATAACTTCATATGTTTTGGATAGTCAGATAAATCCTTGTTTTCATTACTTTAGCGTAAACATGACCTTTAATCATTTGTCACTTTTAATTTAGGCTCTCTATTTTTAATTAGGGTTCATTTTTAACTTATCATTTTTTCTACTTCCATTTAAATACCCAAATATTTAAATTTCGTAGTTTGCGTTTATTTTGCTCATATTTTAACACTCGCTCTCGGTAGAGTTGTTACACGATATAAGGGTAAAATGGTGATCGGATACAAAAGTTGTGTGTTTTGATAGGAACATTTTTGCCTGTTGTTATTTAATGTTATGCCTAATTATATGTATTCAAACTAATAGCCCATACGTTAACATTTTATCAGAATTTCTTCCAAAATTTGTGTTTGAACTCGTACATTTGCCAAAATTTGTGATTGAACTCGTACATTTGCCATTAATAATATAGAATTCTATGTATGTTTATCATCTTATTCTTGTAAAGTCATAGGGTTTTGTTGTCGCTTTGGTTAGAATTACACGATTGAAACATTTTATTTTGTTACTAGTCAAAGTTCGATATTCTGCACATTACATCAACAATGGACATGGAAGTGGATGCCTCTGATGTAAGTATAGTGTAGCTATTATTAACGTATATGTTTTGTATAAATGTTTTTATAAATTTACACGTACGATGGCAATTGGTTTTGTAATACAGCAAGATAATAATAGATGGAGCCTTCGAGAAGAAGTCGATACGCTAATTAAAGACATACTGGAACTTAGTTTCTCTGAGTTAAATGAAAAGCCTATCCTTTTCTTTCCTGCCAACGAGGAGCATGGTGACTACCAATGGTAACTATATGTTGTTTCTGCGTTTTTACTTTCTTTGGTATATATATATATACATATTTATCTGAATTATGAGAATTTTACAGCGATAATGTCCTGACCATATGGACTAAGTTAAGAGAAAAACCCAAAGAATCAGAACAAAAGTATCCACATATTAAAAAACCAACAGACGTTGGAGAGGTAATATTGCCAATCATGGTTTTTGAGTTTTTTTTTAACATACAGATAATGTCTAATTTTATGTTTTGGTGTGGCATGTATTATAGGAAATCAAGAAACATCTTGAGAAGCGGGATGACATGATAAAAGAAGCGTCCATACACGATGTTGGTTTTGTGACTTTTAAGTTATCAGGGAAATGGATGGCGAAGGTCCTTTTATTTTATTCTCTTTTCTTTTCCAACTCTTTTAAAACATACAGTTTTCACCTATATTCTTGTCTACACTATTTTATTTGCAGAGCATTCATAAGATGCTAAGGGATGGTATAGACACCTGGGCACCAGAACTTACTGTGGCTAAGGCGATGATAATTTCTCCGTCATTGGATAATGATATAGCAGAGGGAACGCGTGCGGCTTGGTTTCGACGCTCTTATATTATAAACACGCTAATTCGTACGCTCAAGTATTCTAATGTTGCTGTCACCATTTTTAAGGAATATCCGCAGGTATATAGGAAGCTGATTTAGCTGTTTGAATGTTTGTTGTGTTAACATTTTACATTTACTTCTATTTATATTCTATGAAAATACATTTTTCACCTCTGATATAAAAATAGCCGTATTTTGCTGCTTATGAGTTTAATAATTCCATTTATTTCAGGAGAAGGACAAGCATAAAGCTCAGCGCAAAGTGAAAGAATGCTTTTCGATTGAAGAAAGGGATGGAGATGTGACGATATCTGTTGGACCTGAAGGAGAACGGAAACCTTTTATTCGTGGAAAGAAAGATGGA
This sequence comes from Chrysanthemum lavandulifolium, assembly GCA_022545495.1. Taxonomy (NCBI): domain Eukaryota; kingdom Viridiplantae; phylum Streptophyta; class Magnoliopsida; order Asterales; family Asteraceae; genus Chrysanthemum; species Chrysanthemum lavandulifolium. The sequence goes on along the minus strand of CM040241.1, from coordinate 74,752,781 downwards.
GGTTTTGGCAATGCTTCTAAAGATCTCAGCAATCTGTGGTACTTATACTTGTTGAATTTATCAATAACATATATATCAATTGGCTAGTAATTTGTAACCTACTTCCTAAATTGTTTACATATTTTGCCTGTTTGCAATTTATAAACTATCTTATCAGTAGTGCGCCTGAACTAGTAATAGTTTAATGTCTCTTCATGTGCGCCTCTCGTAATATGTATTAGTGTAAACAGTGTTACATTTCACCAATGATACATGAACAGTGCTTATCTGTCTGCTTATGTAGGTATGGACTTGAATGTGAAAAAGCAACTTGGATAGTAAATGTGATTCCCGTACAACAACAAGAGTATTATGAAATGTGCTTCACTGTAAGTACTTTTACAAAGCAGCGTAACTGATAACATGTTTAAATTTACAAGATGGAAAACTGAATACTGATTTTTTTTTTTTTTTTTCCAGGCTGCTAGACAAGCAGGGTGGCTCCCAGAGGATAGGTACGAATCTCCTGGCGCGGGTTATGCAGGATATCAAACTTGTAGTTATGAAGTAGAAGAGTTAATCATGTCTCTTCAGCAAATGCAAATGGAATCTGCTGAGTTGCCTACAAAATTACTAGATAATGCTCTTGCGTAAGATTATCATGCTTTTATCATAGTTTTGACCCTTATTGTACTTTTGCTATCAGTATTAAACTATTAATAAGACGAGTAGAGTGGTAAATCTAAATTTTCTATGAACTTGCTGTAATCAAAATTTATTTCCAGAATCTTTTATATCGAATTCAACAATGTCTACACCAGCGATTTTCTTTGTTTCAAAAACTGAGATACCCTACTTTTAGGTCAAGTTTCGTACTTATTCATATTCAGTGCTTTGCGTTTTCTGTTCTTAACAGGTGTACATTCTTGAAAGCCCATAGATTGGCGCATTGTAAATTGGATCCTGCTGAGATTGTTAAGGCAGAGGTATACATTTTTAATTGATGTTGAAGCTATTGTATATTGTAACTCTCATCAATTTGAAATATTTACACCGATTTTGTTTTTGATCTGTTCAATTTCATTGATTAATAGGGAAATACTCCTCAGAATTTATTAAAAACACAAGCAAGTATTCGTTCATTTACTACAAAATCTTGTGTAGACATGGATGAGTTAAAGAAGGTAAGAATTTCTTTTTGTCTCATTGTTGTTACGGTTTCTCATTTCGGCCCCTATTATATTGCATTCTTGTTCTTGAATAATAAGTTAACTGATATGTATTTCAATGGTGGTACAAATTTCTCATGTTGGCCCTTTATTGTTTGCAACAGGCTTCAGATTTAACATTGGGTGAAGGTGTAGAACGTGTGCTGGGATTGCATTTACTCATGTTTACTGAGGTGTCTTAATGAACTTTATTACTTGTTTGAACATATACACCTAGTCGAAGTAATAAAGCTTAGTTTTTGGACCTGAATACTTAGTTGAACTTCACTACTTGGTATACTTGATATGTAGCTTCCTGGACCATAAGGAAATTTTGAGAATAATGAAACAAATAATCAGACGGTATACCGATTAAAAAGGCTAGTTTGGTTTCTAACTCGGCAGAAACATTCAGTTGAATATTTGATACTGATTTTCTTGCCTACATTAAGACATTTCACATATGTAGAAGAAAAAAGTGAACAATTTTATTTTTATAATTTTTCATAAATTTATATATATGGCTATATATATATTTGTTATTGTATTAATAATCTTACTTCGTTTTTCAGGTTCTCAAAGAGTCATGTGCATCTATCTTGCCACATATTTTGTATGAATACCTTCACGATTTATATGAAAATTTTGAGCTTTACCACAAATCTTACAATCCCTCTGTGTTCGAGGTAAATTTGCTTACATATGATTTGTCTTACACTAAGCAGAAAGCAGATCACTGATATATTTACTTACCAAATGCTTTTTCTCATACAATATTGAATTTAATTTCCGGTTCTCTTAAACCAAGTTAATTTTTTAAAAGTTTATTCGATTTTTAGAAAGACATGTGATCATTTTTTGTTGGGATTAAGCATAAGTTTTGGCAGGTTGGGGTTATTGTGGAGCCAACCAGATTATTGCTGTATGAGGCTACTGCAGAAGTAATGGAAAAATGCTTTTATCTTTTGGGGATCAATTCGGTATGCATTATCTAGTTGAATTTTTTATAATATTGTTTCTTTTTTATCTGGGATTCTAATATGTGATACTATCTTTTGAGATTTATTCAGTTTTCGGGTTTTAAGTTCTCTATTTTAAATTTGTTTGGGTGTATTAAGATAACATTAAAACTCAGCACCATACTATTTTAAATCAGTTCATGTTTAAATAAGCCACTCGGAAGAAGTAAAGTATAAAAAAGTTTTAAACATGTTTAAATTTGTTTGGGTTAAAAACTAGGTCAAACAATTCCACATTTTCTAACAAGTTTTAAACTTCTATTTTGTGTGTGTGTGTGTGTGTAGGAATCTTCATCCCCGGAGGGATCAATTGCCCAATCACTGTTAGCACTATCATCCACTAAACGACCAATGGATGTAAATGCTCTTGTAGCTGATGCGGAGTCTGATAACAAAAAACAAAAGAGGGCTATTGGTGGCACTCCTGATGATAGTGTCATTACTCGTTTGCTTGCTTCCAGGTAACTACCAGTTTCGATATAGAAAATAACAGTCTTTTTTATTCCAAGTTTAATTCATTTCATGCAACATAAGTAACTATAGGGTGTTTGCATAAATTATCTTTCCTTTTCGTTATGCCTATGTAAAATGATTTTGTGTAAAGGCTGGGTTATCTGTAATTGTAATATCATAAATAATCTGTCATCTGCAATCGTAATATTATCAACTTTGTTAGCGTTAATCATTTTTAAAGACTTATTTTACGAGTTTTGTGGTTTTGAAATGACCCAAAATGGCTACAAACAAACCCATTTTCTAGTGACTCAGAGTTACAATTTACGTTTTGATTTCAGTCTAGATTTTTTTTGTTAATTTTGTTTGCATCAATAAAGTACTTATCAAAAGATGGTTCAACTTCAACATCAAAATGTCGCCATCATGGACTTGAATGCAGTAGTTAAATATACCTTCTGTATAAGAATAGGGAATTATGTCATTGCTTTGGGGTTGGATCTGGAGATTATTATGCATCGAGTTCGAATTGAATGAACAGATTCTAGTTGCGAAAGGTGAGGTTTATGTAGGATGATTAAAAACTTTATCTTCATAAGACAGATGACGTAGTAGTATTATTATTGACACCCTCATTTTATGCTCTCACTTTCATAAGCAATGTCAGATGAAAGATAATGTGAGAGAATAGAGATTGAGATTTATTATTTCCCCCCTAATCAGCATTTTTAATCTCCGTCTTGCCTAATGTTAACAAGTGTTTTTCATGCTTACTCTCTACTATATACATGACAAGGACTTTGCATAACTTAGTGCTATACAACTGTTGAAAACTAGCCGATTTCTACACTTGTAACTTTTCTGTTTTTTAACTTGTGGTTTCTGTTTTGGGTTTCATCAGGGATACACCTAGAAATCCTCGGTTTGAGCCATTTTCGATTTGTCTCAATATTACAACCGATCCCAAGCTTGAAAGGGGTAAGCTGCTTGGATATATTTCTGTATCAGATAATATTGGATTACTATCAGATGCGTGGGTGGAAACATTTGAGCCCGAAGGTGGTCTTGTTACATTATTCAACCGTGACTGGTGTGATTCCGAAGACATCATCAACTATGGGTATTTATACTTTGGCAATATCTGTTCGCATCAATCAATTCCATTCTCAAACTATATGGAGATTTGTATGAAACTATATGTCACTAATGAGAAGGATGCTGTTTATCAACTTTGTGATCACGAGTCTGACATAAGCTTCTCAAACTTTTGGCAAAGGGATACAGATAGTACCTGCTGTGCTATTAAGGTTATGGGTGAGGATGGTTATGTAATGATGCATTACATTTTGTTAAAGGATGCGGTGGATGCTGCAATTGAGTTAACATGTACATCACTTGATGATAATCGAAAGGTTTATGGAAGGATATTTGCGTATTATGGCAATAACTTTGATTATCAGTGCAGACCTGAATTTCTGAGCCTTCAGCTAAATTTCTACATGGCAGTACTCTATGAAAACCTTGCTAGTTCTATTTCAAGTGGTGCTATAATTCCGCTGAGGAAATCCTTGATGGCAGTACCAAACAAGGGCGGTTCCCTTGTAATTGAATTCAGGCTAACGGATGAGTCTGGGGATGAGATTCTGAGTGAGTGTTGCGAAATTCCTTCACAAACCGGAGGCAGCACAGTAAAGACGCTTCATGGGTTAGGTTGCTCTTTCAGCGTTAAAGTGGTTTGGAGCCAAGGTAAAGGTTCCGACAAAGTTGGTTCATATCTGCTTTGAGCGCCTGTTTAATAGAGGGAATTCAAATCAAAGAAATGGAAATGCCATGATTTCCCTTGTTTGGTGAAGTGGAGCAATTAAAAAAAGCGCAGAATTTGATGCCTTATCCATTCTTTATGGTGTGGAAATCAAATTCACAAACAGTTTTAAAAATTGTTGATTTATGAATCATCATATCCGGTTAGGTTTTTTTGTCTCAGGTAATTGGTTAAGTCGAAAAGGGATTTTCACAGTAATTAGTTTCAATCGATATAATTTATGGAGTACTGGGTTTAGTATGCAATTTGGTTGTAAATTTGCAGTTTAATTTATGTCCAAAACCCACTTTATATATTTTGATGGGGCCATTTTGTTGTTGCTTGCTTTGTTTATCCAAATTAGTATTATTTTGAACTGTTTAAAGATTCAAGAACTTGTCTCTAAATATATATGCAGGTAGTAACATCATAACATTTGTTCATGTTCTTTATAATACTGATTTCATCAATCTCTTGGCATGTCAGTTTTCATGGCATAGTTATAATATATAGGTCCTTCAAATTACAAATCTAATATACATGACAACTACAATTATAAAAAATATATCTTTTTTTTTTTAAAATTTTTTTTCTTCCATAGGCTATGTAATTATTAGTGGTTAAATGAGTGGATTTGCCATCCAAAATATACCACAAGAGTTGATATACCACTTTTTTTCAACCACCTTTATTTGCCACTAGATATCGGTTGTTAGAGTGAATTTGCCATCGTCGTTAAATAGCTGATCAAAGTATATGAGTCGATTGCCGTTTGCTTTTCCTTTTCTATCTTGATTTCATAGTTACAACTTTAATTGTTATCTATTAAGTGATGATAAATTTCAATTGTTTTCAGATGAAAAAAGGGCTATATATTAAATCAAGTTTCATTAACTAAAACTATAATAAGTGTTAAACTTCTACCTAAACTATATCCATAACGACATGTTCAATTTCCATAGATGGTTTATCAAGGGCTGATCATTTCTAAATGCATCTAGCTTTACATTCTTTTCTATTTTTATGTAGCGAACTCTAGTTTTGGTCACTTTGGTGCATCTATTTTGTAATATAGTCACTTTGATGTATCTATTTAAATTTTCAATACTTACTCTCTGAACTTTTGAAACGCTAAACTTTTAAATTGATACGCTATCAGTAACAATGTATTTTGATTGACATATAAATTTACAATCAAGAACAAAACTTTGTGAAAGAATCTAATATTAAATTTGATGTTATGAAAATAAGGCCTTATGCTTTTTTCTAAAAAAATTAACCATTATTATTTTTATGGGATAATAACTTTAAAAAGCATTATATTTGTTCAAAAATACTCTTATGAGTATCGAACAATAATTTTTGCTTATATGGATACTAAACTTTTAATTTCGGACTTTTTGAGGTACTTTGTGACATTTTTACCCTTCAAAATGTTAAAAATCCAGGGTCAAAAATGTCACAAAAGTGTAAGATAATATGATTGAATGATTTGATTGATTGATTGATTACAATTACATCGCCTCTATAAATAGACTAGACGGAACATTCTAGACTCGGGCTTGGGCTACATAATATATCTGCTTAACACTTCACCGTCCGTCAATGCGAAATCATGAAACGAACCTGAGTAGTAAAACTGAAAAGAAAAACAAAACATTAACATAATAAAAGCATAATTTTAGTCATTAGAATAAAACCGTACTAACGGTCGACTTTAAACGATCGGTACCAACGGTTAAGTTAAGTCGACCAAGAACAAAACCGCACTAACGGTCGACATCGTGACTGAGACAACGGTCAACTTTAATGACCCAGAATAAAGTCGTACGAACAATCGACTAACAAACAAACAAGCATTTGTTTTTTAGTAAAATACATCGTTCGTCCCTAATCTTGTACACAAGCATCACATTAGGAAAAACCTTGCATTTTTCATCGTGGGGAGTCCAAAACAGTGCCTTGACCCAATTTCCGTTAGTCAACGTCAGTTATATTTTGCCAAATCCCTTAAATGACTATTTTGCCCCATATATAATACGCTTCTCTTTCATTTTACCCTAGCACTTTCACTCACCCACCTCTCTTCCACTTCCAGCCGCCATCACCACCCTCGCCGACCGCCACCATTGGTCACCACAGCCGCCGCCTACATCAAGAGATCGAGAAGACCAAGGGTACATCAAAGAGATTTTTGTTTTATGTACTATTTTCTCATTCCTCAGGCTACTGAAAGTTGTTCCAGTGTTAACCCTTTGAGATTATGTTTCAGTTTATCAGCATACTGCTTGAGATGAGTATTGTTGATTGTTTACTTGCATTGAGTTCATTTAATGCTAATGTTCCAATTCTATATTTTTGTTTTATGTACTATTTTCTCATTCCTCAGGCTACTGATGTTCCAATTCTATATTTTTGCTAATGCTAACCTTACAGCTTTAGGCGGTCGAGACGAGCCACTACCACCCCTTTCGCTGCGGGACCGCTTGTTTAAGGGGGTGCTAATGGATGTTGTTGTAACAGACCTTCTCCTAGATTTAATCTTATCCAGCTCACTGGGACGCGTCTGCAAGTCGGCAGTGGTGAATTGGGATTCAAGTTTGTTGTCTTCTATGCATTTTATGACTGTTCTAATGACACTCATTTCATTGCTGGCATCGTCCTGAAACATATGCAATTCAGAATTAGAATTCTATATTTGTCTTGTGATTGGTTTATTTAAAAGAAGCAAGTTGACTTTTAAGAGTCAAACCTCGCAATTTTGAGTTTAAGTATGATTGCAATCTTTTTACAGGTTCATAACCATCTTTATGCTTGTTACCAAGTTCAATTCAATTATCACCAAAATGTAATACTCCGTAAGGGTGGTGGCAACCATGCCTAAACCATTTTTTCATGCCTAATCACCCACCAATTATATCCTTCCATCTCATCACATACCAATCTCATACCTAACAATAGATTTTAGTGGCAACCATGCCTAACTCATACCTCATCTATTTATTATTATTTTTTTTTTATAATTATATTAAACAATTTAATAAAAACATAATATTTTATTAATACTTAAAAGAAAATTACATAGTACTTATTAAAAAACACTAGTCATCAATGTATTGTAAGTCTTGAATATCACATCTCCGTAAGATCATAACGAGACGGTGATGGATATTTTCGCCTTGTAACTCCGGTAGTACATTTGGGTCATAAACCATGCGTGACCGTGGATCCATTATATGAACCGTGATATTGCACCCCGTCGCCTTTTAAAATCATATTGTGTAATATAACACACGTATGAACGATTTTTCGAATCTTTTCGACGGACATAGCCCGGAGAGGATTTATGAGAATAATCCATTTTGCTTTAAGATGACCAAAAGCTCTTTCGACATCCTTTCGTGCAGACTCTTGTAGCTTCTTGAATCTCTTTTCTTTCGGGTCAGTTGGATAAGGATATGCTTTAACAAGCGTTGAATACGTAGGATAGATTCCATTGGTAAGATAATATCCACGTTTGTAAAGCCGTTCATTTAGTGTAAATGAACTGTTTGGCGCCGTTCCATTTCGATGAGTAAGATGCAACGGAGATTGATTCAAAACATTGATGTCGTTATTTGCACCGGGAGGACCAAAAAACGAATGTCAAAACCACATATCATTTGAAGCTACGGCTTCAAGCATAATAGTCGGGTATTAGTGATCACCTCTTTTATATTGCCCTCTCAAATGCCTAGGACAATTTCGCCAAACGAAATGTATACAATCAATGCTACCAAGCATTTCAGGAATGTGATGTTGCTCTTCATGTGCCTCGAATAAGCGTGCAACGTCGTGGGTTATCGGCCTAAGTAAGAACTCTTGCCTATATAATCGGATTACCGCTTCGCAAAAATGATCAAGGTATTCACCTACAAAGTATACCGAATTATAAAAAACTAAAAAATACCGAATTATAAAAAACGAAAACATTATAAAAATACATTGAATTATAAAAAATAAAAAATACCGAATTATAAAAAACGAAAACATTATAAAAATACATTGAATTATAAAAAATAAAAAATACCGAATTATAAAAAAATAAAAATTACCGAATTATAAAAATAACCTGATGTTCTTCGTGCCATGTTTAAGTAGTCATCGTATCTATCCGGAGGTCCACCCGTTGCGAGTTGACGAATAGCCGATGTGCATTTTTGCAACGCCGTGGAACTTTTTTCCCCCCAGCGTCTAATCCCTCTTGAAACCATTCGAAATTCGCTTCAATATCACCAACAATTTTTAGAAACAAGCTTTTATTCATACGAAATCTTTCACGAAAAACATCGTGGGGAAACTTTGGGTTTTCTTCGACGAAATAGTCATTCATTAGAGTTTATAGAGCTTTTTCACGATAACGGGTAACATGTCTTCGGGTTGAGCTTGCCGTGTCTTCAATGGCATCGCACGCGGCTAAATAGGTTTCTATGGTAGAACCGGTGGAAAATATGTCCTCGGAAGAGTCGGATAGAAAATCTAACTCGTCTTCGGATGAAGAAGATGAAGATGAAGATGAAGATGAATCCATTTTGTTTGTGTAATAGAAATGTTTTTGTTTGAGTAAAAGTAGAGATGTTTTTGTGTGTGAAATAATGTAAATGAGTAGTGTTTAAATAGGTAAAAAATAAAAGGAATTTTTTTTTTTAATAAAACATAACGGTAAGATTTGATAGCCCAACGGCTAGTTGCTTTGGATGTAGAATCGGCAACCTTTGCCGATTATCTTGATTTTGAAACCACACCGAATGAAACCGACGAAGTGGCTTTGGAAACCACGATCGGCATGGTTAATGCCGATTCCATGCCGTCTTGGGTTGCCACCACCCTAAGAACTAAAATCAATCTTGTAGTGGCAGCAACCGCAAATTAAAAAAAACAGTAGCAGTGAACTATACCTTTGTTTCTAATATGATGATTGAATGATTTGATTGATTGACTGATTACAATTACATCGTCTCTATAAATAGCACTAGACGGAACATTCTAGACCCGGGCTTGGGCCCGTTACATAATACAGGCTAACAAAAAGTACCTCAAAAAGACCGAATTTGAAAGATTAGTACCTCAAAAAGTCCGAATTTGAAAGTTTAGTACCCGTATAAGCAAAAAAATTGTTCAATACCCAAAAAAATATTTTTGAACAAGTATGATAATATTTAAAATTATTATCCCTATTTTTATTATATTAAATTAATCATAACACCCAAAATCTAGTATTTGCACTTGATTATAAATACTAAAATGAAAATGCGGATTACAGTGATATGCAAATAACTACTATATATAACGACTTATGTAAAATGGTAATTAGTAACTTATTTGTTTACGTAGTAATACTAACAAAACCACGTAATTATAAGGTGCAAAAATGCGTGCGCAAATTACTTATACAATATATAAGCCTTCATTTCATAAACTTTGTAGATGTAGTTGGGGAAACATGGTTTAACAAGAAGGTAAAGAAGTTAATTATCGTGAACGAGAGACCAACAAGTCTAATTGAATATGAACTGCAAAATACAAGGTTCAAAACGAATACTTATAACGTATACTTATTTGTTTTACTAAGTATGTTCTTTATTTATAACAGTGGCATGAAAAGAAGATGTGTTTTATGGGGAGATGATGATGATGATAATTTGTAAGACTACATCAACAAAAATATTACAACAACGAACCCTTTGTCATGATTATTCAGTTAACGAAAGTTACCATTTCGGATTGCAAAACTTATGTATTTTAATCGATAATAGTAGAGTTAAATGCAGAAATTGTCCATATGGTTTGCCAAGATTGCATGAATCGTCCCTGGTCTTCCATAATTGCAGGCGGCCTCCCTGTGGGGAAACCTTTTGATCATTTTAGTCCCTGACACTAACGATGGTTAGTCCTTCATCGTTAAGTGGTATTATTCGAAGGGCAAGTTTGTCTTTTGTGTGGTCCCATTTTAATAAACAAATCCAACCCGACACAAAGTGGTCCCTTTTAACTTTATATGCATATATAAATAAGTTGTAGGATTATTTTTCCCCAAATTCTTAAACACATCAAAGCCAACAAATTAAGGGAAATGGTGAATTGTTTTTGTCAAATTCCATCAGTTATTAACACTTCATAGACTCACACAAACCCTGGCCGTAGGTTTTGGTCTTGTGCTCAGATTGTAAGTTCTATTTTTTCTAATTGTATTTCAATGTACTGTGGTTTTTTACTTATGTATTGCTCTTAATGCTTGATTTTAGGCTACGAATTGTGGTTTCTTCTTATGGATTGATCCTCCTATGTGTGCTCGTTCAAGGAATATTATCCCTGAATTGCTAATCTCAAGAAATGCACTACAAGAATCTTTGAATAGGATGGCAATATCAAACCGTCGACTCAAGATTTTGTTGATTTGTAGTTGGTTGTTGTTTGTTGTTATGTTCTATATGTAACCTTGTTTAAGTTGTCTTCAAGATTAAGTGAACAATTAGTTGACCTAATAGCTTTGTAATGGTCAAAAATTTTTGAAATGGTTATTGATGTTCAGCTTATGTAAAGCTAACTTTTTAAGTTAAGAATGATATAAAAAGTGATTTCTGTGCAACACTTGTATGCTATAGTTAATTTATGTGCAACAAACTACCAATGCAACAATATAACCAAAATTGAATTTACAAACTGTTAAACCAAAAACAAGTAATATAAAAGGCCATTTTATTACATTGTATTACAAACTGTTTAAACCCAAAATCTGTAATCAAATAGCCATAGAGACATAATGTCTAAAGATACCAAATACATTGGCTTAAAACAGTCATAACCACACAAACATAGTCTTAAAACAGACATAAACACACAAACATAGTCTTAAAACACATTGTCTTAAACATGAAAACAGATTCATGAAGTAGTGTTGAACTACTTTGGTGGAGTAAGTCTTGAGGCAGTTTTCTTTGTTCTTTTTGTTGGAGTCACAGTTCCAGCTTGAATTCCATGTACTTGACTTGCAGCAACACTTGGAGTTCCAAGATTTTGACTTGCAGCAACACTTGGAGTTCCAAGAATTTGAATTGCAGCAGCACTTGGAGTAACAACACTTGCAGTAACTGATTGACTAGCAACTTGAGTTACATCTGCATTTGTTCTTGGTTTTTGCTTTCCATATGTTTCTCCTTGATTTGCTGGTTTACCTGGACAACTTATTTTGTTGTGACCTTTAACCTTACAAAGTACACAAGTGATTGTTTGCCCTTTTCTTGTCTGTTTTCCACCTTTCACCATGTCAATCTCACCAGCACTCTTTTTCCTATTCTTTGGTGGCCTGAGGGTGTTGATTAGGTGGAAGCAGTGTAGTTGGGCAATCATACTTCTCCCAAAATTGTTTACCATTAACTGGATTCACTTTGAAGGAATAGACATCCCTTCATGTCTAAAGAGTGTATGACTTGTGAACCCAGTCTTCTGGCAACCCAACATCCATTCCATTGTCCTGCATATCATGTATACATGCAACTGCATGTTTGCAGGGAATTCCAGACACTTCCCACTTCCTACAACTGCATACCCTTTGATTCAAATTCACAACACACTGCTCACCCATGGACCCTTGACCTGAACTAAATCTGTGTCACACCCTCAAATTACCTGTTTTGCAGCGGAATGGAATACACAGGGTGATCGCCATAGCATCACAATTCTGATTATATTGAACGACCTAAAGTGTCGTTTGGAAAATACATCGTTTGATTGAGTAAAATAATCATAGTTTACAAAGTGTAGGTCCCAAATGAAAATCAACATGTGCGGAAATAAGTTTGTTACAAGCCAAACGATGTTTTTAAAGTGCATAAATCCCATGTGAGACGCGTCGTCACCACGACTCTATGATAGGTCCATATGCATGCCATGAAGTGTATGCTTTAGATACCTGAGATAAAACATGCTAAAAGTGTCAACACAAAGGTTGAGTGAGTTCATAGAGTTTGTGTTGTCATGAAAAACCTTTAAAGAATGTTCATGCAGCAAAGGCATTGCAAATCCACTCAGTTCCAAGTTTCGCCCATACAAAACTTGCAACTTGTGTGTTCACAACCCATTGCCTAAATATGTATAGTTTATATTCAAGTACATGTTGTCAAATGAATTCACATAATAGTACATAATTTAATGTATCAATAGCCAATTGATATAACACATAATTCGTATAGTTTCAAATAGTTCCAAGACCATTAGTTCATGATTGTACCAAGACCGCGAGTTCAACATTATACCAAGACCTCTAGTTCAATGATTATACCAAGACCGCTAGTTCAATGATTATACCAAGACCATTAGACCGTGATTATACCAAGTCAGTCAACTCAATGATTTATGATATAGAAACTCTAATCATGGCAATACTGTTACTTCGTATGACTAAACATTCAGTTCAGATAAACATATAGTTTGCAAATAGTCATGAATGTCATAAAAGTTGTTGAGCATGTATCTCCCCCAAAGAGTTTAATAAAAGCATTAAAACAATTGAAAATGAGGCTATGGAACTCACCTGATGCAATGATTATGATGACAAAAGTGGATACACTGAAATGAGGTGCAATTCTCTAACTGCAACCTATTATGAATGATATGATCTAATATAAGTCATGAAACAATGTCATGCATTCAAACTCATATGATATCCATACCACTTGTACATTTTTGAAAATGAAGTTTATCGTCGAAATATATGTTTATGACATCTCGTCATGTTATAAAATACTTTACAAGTATTTACGTTGAAACAACATCCTACAATAGTCGTTTAGTGATTTATCAAGAAATTATAGCTTTTTGTCGTAAAACAATATGATTTGACAATTCATGAAAGTGACTAAATGGCCTCGAAAAGCTAGTCGTAAAATAGTGAATATCGAGTGTATGTATGTGTAACTTAGAATATAATTAAAGATAATACAAGGCAAGTCTATAAAGGTATATGTGTTAGTCTAGTGTAGATTTTTACATCAAAATTGTTGTGTCATGTATTTTGGTCGACAAGGGTAAAACAAAAACAAGAGTGGTGAATTTTGTATGACAAATGTATAAAAGTGTAAGTAATATAGGTAAGTTGTATGTATAATTAAGTATTTAGGATAGCGTTAGCTAAAAATAAATTTTTACGGAACAAAATAAAATATATCAAAGTCATAAAAATTATAAAAATACATTTCTTACAAGAATTGAGTGAAATAATAATTATCGAGTAGTATTTACGAAAACCGTCGTAAATATATATACATAACAATTTATATACAAAATAAATTTAAAACACCGGGTAAACTAATACTATAATTTTTATAGTATTAAAATGAGTATACAAAATATATCAGGATGATTTTTGAAAGTGTCGGATCAAATATTCAAAATAAATGATTACGCGATAGCGTTTATTTAATAGGAAATTATACGTTTAATGAAAAATGCAAATCCATGCATGAACTAATATGACGATGATGTTACTAATGATATGTAGACTAAATCTAGTCTATTTGAAATGTCTTCAATGATTTTTCATGAATTCGCAGCTAAACCCTTACGGTTACGTGAATTTGATACTCGTAAACCTAGTTTACGACAATGATGAATAGTGAATCATGAATAGTGATTTTCTCCGGGAATGAATAGTGTTTCGTGAATAGTAAAATTTTGAAATACGTTCTCAGAATATCAAATCGACTTCAAAAACGATGAATAGTAACCGATGAATAGTAAATTCCCGAGATGAATAGTAAAAATTTCCAAAGTTTGTAAAATGACCTGAAATTACGAGTTGTCACAGTCTGCCCCATTCCAATCCAAAATATTAGTTTGCTTATGCTTCTTTGATTGCTTTGAAATTACTAGTAACAGTTGGAGTTAATGGTCCCTCACTTTTTTCAATTATTTTTTGGACAATAACTATCCTCTTCATGAGGTACTCTCTAACATACTCTAAGGCAAATATAATTGAACTATCCCTAGCATCCAATAGTTGCCTATTGAATACTTCACAAATATTGTTGATTAAAAGATCACATTTAGCCCTCCCTATCACATTTAGCATTTAAGTGTTTAGGAATAACATATTGAAACATACAAAAATTGTAGACAATATACAAACAAAAAACCAAATCCAATTAACATAAGTAATTACCAGAGAAGTGAGATTTGATCCAGTGCTCAGGTGCTATTTTCTTTAACTAGTCATGTGCCTTCTTGTTGTATCCTTTCAGTTCATCCATGTGTTTGTTGAAATCAACAACTGTTAAAGCAGTAGCACACTTCTACAACATCCCCTTGTATTCACTACATGTCCAAGTGAGATTCATATTTTCATGGATATGTCTCACACAAGTTTTGACCAACCACTTGCCTTTATCAGTCTTTGAAATGTACAAAACCAAAGGACATGCAACTTTGTCTTCTTCCTCTTCTTGAATGACCATTTTGCTCTTACCTTTACCATGTACATTTACCTTCTTAGCCTTCCCTACTTCTTGTACATTTACTTCCTTTTTTTCCCTCGACTTTTGTTATTCTCTTTTGTCACAAGAACAACACCAAAACACTTAGCCCTTACCCTTATTTTATCATTCTTGGTAATCTCAATGTTTCTCCTAGTCTCTACAGCATGTGCTCTTATCTTTTCCTTTGCAACATCCCTATTTGGAAACTCCTTACCAACATAGAAACTGGTTTTAAAACTAGAGCTACCATCAGCCTTTCTTAATTTTCTGAGTCCCTTTCTCCTTGCCCTTTCTTTGTCATCTTCTACATCACTTTCAAAAGAATCAAAATCTAGGACCTCCAAATTTGTTTCAGTCATGTTCAGCTTAGGTTGCATTGTGTCTACTAAATCATCTTCAACTTCAAATCTAAAACCTTTCATTTGCACTTCCACTTCCTTTATTATGTGCTCCTCATCAACTATATCATCTTCCCTATTACCATCATTGTCACAATTCGCATTTTCGGGTTACTATTCATTTTTACTATTCACTCCCGATACCCGCACCACCTTTTGACTGATACATTTTAAATTACCTTGCCTAGTCATATGCCTAGTCATCAACTAGAAATTATTTAGATAATACCTAGTTAAATATCTACAAAATATCTCCTTAAGAGAAGTCAAGTTGAAATTCTCTTCTTAAATATCTTACCATTCTAGGCTTTAACAGCGTTTACGTGCTTCGTCAAACTTATCACTCATTTAATATGCTAAGATAGGTTATATTAATGAGTTTTAACATTTTTATAAGTTTCATATTTTTAAGATACCCGGTTTTAAGTTTCGTGACTTTACGACTTACAGTTAGCGATTATCGAGACCAAAATTCACTCCTTAAACTAGATAATACCAAGTTTGATCATCTATTCAACTCCCCATCCATATGAACGACTTTAGGAAGGTAATTTAGTGAAATATTAGCCATTAAATCCTAAGATCATTACAAGTGTAAGTTACTTAGCATAGAAGACTTCTAAAACTTTACAACTCTTAACCTTTAAGATAAATGACACATGCCTTCCTTAGCTAGCAAGACTTATGACTCACACCTTCCTAGCACCTCCTCATCTTAATATAAATGGCAAGATCATCCTCTTCCTTTTCTCATCACTAAAAACGACACACACTTAAATCACACAACCCTTCATCTTTGATTTCCAAGTTCCAAGTTACACATAAGAGTTGAAGGCCTAGTTATTCTCTACACGAAACTAGTGTTTATTTGGTGATTCCATGGTTGAATTAGGAGCTACACAAGGGTACTAGGACTGAATTCATAATTTTTTCACAAGGTTTATATCAAGGGTTAGCAAGGTGTGTTAAAGGTTGGAAGCTAGGGACTTTGGTTGAAAGGGTTTAGGTTTTAATGTCCTAGTTCTTGGTTCTTGAATTGTTTCATCACAAGGATTGTAAGAAAACTCCTATACTTATCTTTTATTTCAGTAATTATTAGTATTACATGTATTTAATATGTTCTATATGCTTATTATACTTGATTGTGCTTGGATAAATGGACTAAACCACTAGAAATCGTCAAAAGGACTAGTTTTGCAAAATAGAAACTCGACAGGGGCTGTAAAAGTAGTTACTGGGTAAAATTCGTGGATTGAGAAACTTAGGTAATAACATAGGATTATAGATAGATGTCTTGTGGTCGTTTTGCCGGGTGGCTCGTGTCGTAACTCATCCCGATGAATAAACTAGAGCCAAAATGGCAAAACGTGTCCAAAACTGAGTAACATATTTAAACGGCTAAAACTCATAAAAATTGCATATAACCCCTTGTTGGTCAAAGAATAAAGGCATAATTTCATGTATATCCTTGTAAATTTCAAAAATTACGTATATATCCTTTTTATCAGTTTTTGATGCATAAAGTACAATGCTTTTAATGCATCAAAAGGATATATATGTAATTTTTGAATTTTGCAAGGATATATATGTAAATGCCCCAAGAATAAAAGTTTTAGCTAACACCCTAACTTGAACGTGGCCGCTGGCCATGCGTTAAACGGAGTTGTAGAACTCGACTTATGACCAAAACCGCGAAACAGTTTGCTGCTGATTGAAATAACTAGTACATCCAAGGGTAAATTGGTAATTTCACATTAGTTAAATAATTTCTGGGACATTAGGGCCCACTAATCTGTTTAGTACTATCAATTACCTTTCTGAGGACATAAAAATCGAGTCGTGATCATTTACGGTTTAGTAGTAACGGGTAGATTTAGACGGGAAAAACTTAAATATAAGAAACGTAAACACTTATACGACTTCACAAATGTTAAGTATCCAAGCATAATTGATGTAATAACTAAATAAGACATGTTTATACATTCACATCGTTATTTTAGAACCTAAGACACAACACATATTCTAGGTTGCGCGTAGAGGTTTCTCGGCTTATCCATCGATTCGTTATATATTGGATATCACATTTATTAAGGTGAGTTCGTAGCCCCACTTTTACTCGTTTAATTATTTTATAAAACTTTTTGGGGGAGATACATGCTCAACTACTTGCTTTTACTTTACACTTATATGAACTTAAATAACTGTTGTTTCACTACTTATGCTAGTAAATAGATTATGCCCGAACTAAATTGATTACTATGTTATGAACACTATTATTTGAACCACTTCCCTTGACTTTGAACCCTTCGACATATATATTTGAACTCTTTTAAAATTATTTGGACCCTTTTAACATATATTTGAGCTTTTTGACTGTTTTGAACTTTTGAACTCGACTTAAACTCTTGAACTTAATTACGAACTTATGACTTATTTGAACTTATTGAACTGTGCGTACTATGACCTAAAAGTCCCGCCTTATTGGTGGAGCGTTCTCAATAATTCTCGCCTTATTGGTGGAGTGTGCAAAGTCTCGCCTTATTGGTGGAGCGTTCTCAACAATTCTCGCCTTATTGGTGGAGTGTGCAAAGTCTCGCCATATCGGTGGAGCGTTCTAAAGTCTCGCCTTATTGGTGGAGCGTTCTCAATAATTCTCGCCTAGGTGGTCGAGTGACAAAGGAGTCTCCCTTGTTGGAGTAGTGCTAAGTCTCCCATGTTCGGAGCATCCCTGAATTATTATATACGTGGTGCTATATTGTGAACTATTATGACAACGTATACTTGACTATTAGACATATTTTGGCAGTGGGTTGTGAACACACAGGTTGCAAGTTTTGTATGGGCGGAACTTGGAACTGAGTGGATTTACAATGCCTTTGCTTTGTGAACTCATTTGACAACGTGTGCTTGAACATAAATTAGACATATTTTGGCAGTGGGTTGTGAACACACAGGTTGCAAGTTTTGTATGGGCGGAACTTGGAACTGAGTGGATTTACAATGCCTTTGCTTTATGGACTATTCTCAATGACCAAAAGCTTTGTTTTTGTTGTATGATCGTTCTTTAAAAGCTTTACATGTTAAACAAACTCTATGAACTCACTCAACCATTGTGTTGACACTTTTAGCATGTTTTATCTCAGGTATCTAAGGCATTCACTTCATGGCATGCATGTGGACTTATCATAGAGTCGCGGTGACGACGCGTCTAACATATATTTTATGCACTTAACTATCGTTTGATTGTAACAAACTTATTTTTGGTACTGGGAAATCTATTGGGACCTATGTTTTGTAAACTCGATTATTTTACTTAATCAAACGATATTTTCAAACGACACTTTAGGTCGCTCGATATAATCAGAACTTTGATGCTATGACGGTCCTCCCCAAGGTATTCCATTCACGCAAAGCGGTAATTTGGGGTGTGACAATCATCATTAGCCTCATCCCTACTCTCATCTTGAGCCTCATCCTCCTCTCATCCTGAGCCTCATCCTCAGTCTCATCTAGTGCGTCACCCTCAGTCTCATCATTAACCATATTCTTAGAATCAGCATTTTGATTTCCTAAAACATTATAAGGCCCAACCACATTACCATGATCAACATACACATAAATAATCTTATGCTTATGAACATATTTAAGCATTTCAACAATATCACTGTCATTGGCTAAAGACCTTAATCCAATATCCAAACTTTTTAGTGGTATCTTATAGTGATAAAACAATTTACCTTCAATACCTAAACTCTGGTACATTACTGTGTCTAAGATGTCAATTTTACATTGAGCAATGTCGATTAAGTCCACGTAGGTTACCTCACCATCAATATACTTCCTCTTTGGTGGTTCTGTGAAGCTTCCACCATGATGGATCATCATTGAAAACAAGCTTGGATATATTTCTATTTAATAATCAAACATTAATATATCAGTAATAAATACATAAAAACACAATCAAAATAATCAAGAAAATGACAAACGCATGAACAAAAGATTATTAGGGCTTTTACCATAAATGGATTTAGCATCAAACGCTTCTCCATCACCTATTATGTGCCAAAGATGGATTGGTGAACTAATGTTTTTTATTGCCAATTTTTGGGATTGTAAGTGGAATGGAAATAAAATAATGAGGGCTGAAAGGGATTGAATTAGGGTTATAGTAATTGTTTATGTTTGTGTCAGGTTGGATTTGGATACTCAAAAGTGAAAGCACTTTGTGTCGGGTTGGATTATGATAGTCAAATGGGACCACAAAGAGAAAAGACAAACTTGCCCTTGGTATTATTCCACTTAACGATGAAGGACTAACCATCGTTAGTGCCAGGGACTAAAATGATCCAGCGTTTCATGGGAGGCCCAGCGATTATGGAAGACCAGGGACGATTCATGCAATCTTGGCAAACCACAGGGACGATTTCTGCATTTTACTCATAATAATATTTACTAAATTCTTTTTAGAAAAAACATCGTGTGTGTGCAGTGTGCACGTACTATAACTAGAAAAATAAAAAAAGAAAAAGAAAATGGCATTTTCTCACTCCACTTGTTGGAGTATATATATAGACCAAATCGTTAACCAAACACTAGGAGATATTTTAAGAGATGAACACGAACATTTATTCATAAATTTGTCATTGCCGAATCTTATCTAAGTTGACAACATAAATGACAACTGGTGGTGCAGTACGACAATCACAAAGTCAACATATCATGACACACATGTATTTTAGGAATCACTACTTCATACTCATATAACAAGAAACAAGTGACCAAGACGTACTTTGTAACGGTAAACCTAAAACCACATTTCCAGCATGGTTATCTCCAATCTACTGAGGTCAAACTCAGCTCTTCTGTTCATCTTTCTTATCTTTTTACACTTCTCTGTGACCTCTGGTCTAAGTACTCTTAATTTGCGCGGGCCTTCGAAACTTTTTTGCTTGATCATCCTGTTCGTCACCACTTTTGTTCTTGGGGTGTCCCCTTACTTTATGAGATTGAACAAGAGCTTTTTATTGTTCGGCACTCAATTTGCTGGCGGAGTGTTTTTAGGGACGGGCCTCATGCGTTTTCTAAGGGATTCCAACAAAAAATTTGGCCTTCTTACCTATAATTCATATCCATTTGCTTTAATGTTGGCACTGGCTGGGTATCTTTTTTCAATGTATGGTTATTGTATTATACTAAATGTCAGTAGAGGAGCTGCTGCAGGTGGTAGTACCGATGGTGGTGGTGGTGGTGGTGATAGTGGTGGTGGTGGTGGTTTTCCTGTTGAAAGATGGGAGAATAGAGTGGTGGTAGAGGTGGAGGAAGGGAGGAGGAATCGCGGGAATAGGGTGGAGCATGGGAAAGAGATTACTCATCACGAGGCCGGTTTCACGATTCTACTTACACTGGTCTTGTGTGTCCATTCAGTTATCGAGGGTATCTATATTGGGGAAGCAAGTAAGCTTCTAATCTTTGTATTCTTTTACTAATTAGGATCTCTACGATATCACAATGTTAGTCGTAAACATATACCGTCTATATGAGTCAGTTATTTGCTATGATCTCCATATATATGTAATCTATTTGAATTGCATATGGTCATAAATGACATTTGAGACGTATCCACTTTCTGAAAATGTACAATGCAAGAGAGTAATGATATATAAACTCAAAAATCAACATAAAACTATGTCGAATCCGCTTAATAAACTGACACAACGAGTCTTTCTTGGACTGCCCATATAGCAATTCTGCAATTTAAGAAAGTACCATACCATATCAAGAGCACAGACGGTTTATAAAGTTGAACATAAATATTTTGTTTTGATTTTCTTTCAGCTTATAATGAAGAAGCATGGGGATACCTAAGGCAAATCATTCCCTACAACATTTTTGCATCCCTTGCCATGGGAATCACAATCTTGAGTTTGATACCGAAGAGACCATTCTTGTCAATTGCTGTCTACGCCTTTGCCTTTGGGATCTCGAACACGATTGGAGTTGCAATAGGAATCGCGGTTAATGTGTTCGCGTTCCCTGAAGGGACAGCACTTGACTGGATATATGCAATCTCAACGGGTATCGCTTGTGGGGCGCTTATGTATGTTGCTATTCATCATATCATTTGCAAAGGATTTAAACCACAAGAAGACTCTAACTCTGGCACACAATTCATTAAGTTTCTCGCTTTGCTTCTTGGGGTTGGAGTCATTGCAATTGTGATGACTTGGGACTAACAAATTTGTTGTTAAAAGGGTTTTGAGGTCATCTTGATCTTGTATGTGGATTGCTTTTTTTACTACTGTGTGTGTTCAGTAAATTCATTGTAAATTAATTTTTATTTCAAAAGGTTTGACTATATGTTTTCTGTGAATTGTATGTCTTTCTGGGATTAATGGCAAATATATCTAAAAAATGCTCACACACCCGTTTAGCTGTTGTTTGTAACATTGCAAATCATAAATCGTACAACCTAGATAAAGGGTAGATTTATTTACGTTTTTTATCGGATCGATTCTTGCTCAACTAAATCCTTTAAAAGTAAAAGGACTTTGTAACACATACCCATTTTTCATACATCAATATAAATCACCAAGAACCTTAATTGGGTTTAGATTTCTTGGTCAAAGTTTAAAAGTTAAAACACCAACATTATATTTCTTTATTTTAAAATTTGCCTATTAGTCTATCATGGGAGTTTTGAAACAAAATCTAAAAGATGGTGTTTCTATTGCCTTATCACCTATATATGTACTGAATTTCAGCATTATTTGCTAATTACGTATGGTTGTATATACAGTATATATGTGTCAATGTGTGTAATTTCCAGTTTTAAGTTATTAGTTAGAGTATGGTTAATGGAGGTCAATTACTTTTTCAAATCAGATTAATGTTTTTGTGATGAACGCAACCTTTTTTTTTTAATTAAAATAGAGGTGGTTTGACTCACCATATATTGTGTTTCGTAATATGCAGGGGAAAAAAAAGATAGAAGAATCAATTTAGACCATAGGCTGATCTTCCTACGGATATATTGTCCTCTATTACGGTTAAATTAGGGATAATCGAGCTTTTCACCCTTTTCTCGAGCCAAGATACTTCTCCCTGATATCCCATACAGGCAAGTCCAACACCATGCCACTGCCTTTTTCGACCTACCTACCGCCCCTCAATGTATCTTCTCCATTAGGACACCATATGAAGTTCTCATGAATTCTAAGGGTCAGACTGCTTGTACCCGCCACAACATTCCCAAAAGCATCATTCGTTTGTGGTGTAATACTACCATTATGACTTGTGCAACATTTGACCACAAAGACTCGATTTTTTTACTACTTGGATAGTAGGTGGTATATCGTGTGCTACCATTATGACTCGTGCAACATTGAATCTTCGCGGTTGTACACTGGACAACTTCCAACCCAGCTGTCATCATCAACATTTGTTTCCAAACCAATTTGCAAATGCTTATCCCACTAAAAAAACACCGTGACCAACAGGCTAAAGACTGTAACGAGCAATGGGGTGTTTGGATTTAGCCACAATTCTTTCAAATTCAGCCTGACCACCATTGGTAGTTTAATCATGTATCATTACTTTTAATCTCCTTTGAGGCTATAATAGTTCTGCTTATATAACATTGCGATCATAATTCGTACAACATAGATAAACTAAGGGTAGATTTTTAACATTTTGGATTCGATTGTTACCCTTCAGATTATAATACTAAACCTTATGCTAATTCTTTAAAGATTAGCTTATTCGTTTATTAGGGCAGTGTCAAAACACAATGTAAGAGATGGTGTTTCTAATTTCTTATCACCTTACTGAAACAGCTACTTATACAAGTTGTTTGGTTTGGAGCAAACACTTCTACGTTTTTATTAATTCATAAAACAAAACCCTTGACTATGACTATGACTACAACTGTTGAACAAAGATTTGTCAATATAGTCTCTAATAACACCAACGCCACAGTGAAAATAAACAGAAATTAAAAAAGGTTGATCTAAATTTAAAAAAACTAAGATACTAATTACCTGTGGATGCCTTAATGTTACATGATTAAACAACAATCTACATGTCTCTCGATCATATTCGCCAAATATACTTGAAGCACGCAACATCAACGACCCTCATCTACTTAGTTCAACCCTCCAAAATTGATATTTCGTGAGTTAGAGAAACCTGCAAAAAGTCATATTGCATATTAGAAACAAAAGAAGGAACGGTTTTAGATCAAGTACAAACGTATATTTTATGCAAAGGAGTGAAAGGACTATTGCAAATACTGGCCAATCACACATGCATCATTTGTATGTCATGTGCAGTTAACTGAAGAGAGAGTATTGACAAAACTTTTACTTATTTGAACTAATTCGATGCTAATCCTAATATGAAGCTTACATATGAGAATTTTGACTCACTAACGGCTAACCTATGTTTAGGTTGATTTTATTTACGTTTTATCTAATGAGTCGAATAATTATATAATAGCTAGAAACAGGTCTAAAATTGTCCAAACTGTAATTATTTATGCGCACATCAACCTAAATTGCTTTATGTATAAGATAGAAACATCATACTCATATTCATCCTAACTTGATAACCCAAAAATCCGAGAAGCTTAACGCTCTTGATCAAGAATCCATGTAACAGTGATCAGCTCTATGAACAACTTATTCAAAAAGAAAACTGGCACAGGACTCGCGCAAGAAAAAACACTGGCAAGTAACATTTTATCACGCACCTGATGTTGATGCGGCTAAATTCTCAGGTTCTCCCCTTGATGCTTGCCTTCTATTTTCCTCTCTAGAAGTCCTAAGGGCCCTGAGTTTTGCAGATGCCAATGTTTGCATTAAAGGCATATCTTCATCATCGTCCACTTGATTTCTCTCCTCATCTGGACCATCACTTATTTCATCCTCTTCTTCACTTGAACTGTTCTCATCAAACAGTTTCTTCCCTTCCATCTGCTGTTTCTTAGGAGGCCGACCACGGCGTTTAACCGACGTCCTTTCTCTCTCGTCTGAAAATCATAGTTGTATTAACAGAGCAAGATATATATATGTATCAATATAAACAGTACCAGCGGGCCTTTGGCCTAGCGGTATGTGAGTGGCCCATCAACCAATAGGTTGTGGGTTCAAATCTCATTTGAGACGTGTGAAATAGTGTGAGATAATTAGGTGGTGTATAGGTGTGTGAATGAGTTGCCATTCCAATAAAGATTTGAAACATCAATAAAAACAGTATGCAAACTATGTGAAAAATGATTAATCATCACGACAAGGTAGTATCAATATAAATATCATCAGAACCGGAATATTTTCTAAAGGTGGTAAACTGAAATTTTTGTTAATAAATTGATTCAGGCTACGTTATCTCTAATAGGCCAAGAGGGTAAATTTAACTTAAAAAAGGGAAAACATATTTTAAAAGGGCCAATGGATAGAACACGCAGAAAAACACCCTGAGTGTATTTTTAGTGCATAAAATCATCTATCAGTTATATTAATAGATATTACTGAAGAGATATAAGTGATGTAACCATATTTATGACACTAATTATCTATTAACAATAAATTAGACTAAAAAACAGTTGAACTGTCTACGCACATCGTTTTAATCCGCATCATGAGTTAAACCATTTTGATCAATTACCCAACCCACCCATGTTATGAAAAAATATTGAGGTTTATTCAGCATCAAGATTTTGAGACTGACAAAGAGAGGTATTTTACTTCCCGGAATATTCTCATAAATCTACCGAGCATTGGAACTCTTATAGTAAATCATGTCAAACACATCACATACTAACCTTCTTTTTTCAAAGATTTTTCCCGTAGGGTGTCTACAAATGTCAAGTAAGGACGCCAGCCACTTGGATCTTCGTCTGTGTTTATATTCCTTGTTCGATCTTGAAGATTCTTTAAACTGTTTGTGCAAGCTGATATTAGTGCTTGTACATGATAAACCTTCATGTAGAATTCACCTTTTGGGTGTTCGCCATGATAAACAGAAAAATAAAGAATAATGGATCACAGAACCAGCTTTGATGCCAACCAGTCCAGTTCCAGTTTAAGATTGGTTGATTTCAAAACCAGACCATAATCCAAATGTAAACTTTGGAGAACAGTTAAGTTCATATTAATAAAACACCTTTTTAAGTTTGATAGATACATATTCTAGTAAAAAAAACTTTAAAAAAAATTGCCAAAAACCAGACAAAATATAGCCAGTAACAATTCAGTTCTTCAGTTAATTCGCCTAAGCTTGAAAGATAAGGTGCTTACATGTCATAAAATCCAGCCCTCGGAAGTTTGGATGCAAAATTTATAACAGCGCATGTCAAGAAAGATAGACGACGTGGAGCATCTGTGAAGGCATGATCAATTCCAGCTTTCACAATTTTCGAAATCACCGCAATATGCTCTTCACGTGCAGCACCAACAAAGAAAGAAGAAAGCCGATTCGCCAGATCTTTACATTCCTTAAGTCTCCTGGCAGATAAAGATTCATCGTTGGAAGTAGAAAGGGCTGCTAGGTAGCGTCCATGTGCCTAGCCAAAAAGCAATAACCATTCAGAATAATTTTGGCTGTTATCAATCTTAAACAAGAAGAAAGGAAGACTTTAGCTACAAATGAAATGAGGCCAAACGTGCTAAAAGTTGCCAAAAGTGTACAATCCATACAACCTCCTTTCTCTGCAACTAGTACTATCAAGAAGCCAAATGATAAGCATGTGCTTCGTTATGTATATAATATGGGTCAAACAAAGGCTTTATCAACCCGTCTCATGTATGTTACTACCTAAACGGCTACACTGAATATTTCAACCTATTTTTCTTTTCTGAACTCATCATAATATTAATAAGAGCTTGAGTCAAGACTTAGACATTATCCTTGTGTAAGTAAAGGATTGAAAAAAAAAACACCCCTTACTGAAATTTAGCTCCAAAAAACTAGAAAAGCATATAAAAAGGTATTTTGTTAGGTAATGTTAGTCTTACCTGTTTCAATGCTTCCAGAAATATATCAGAGAAATCAGTCTCACTTTTTTTAATACTGGTGACTAGATGTTTAACTACTTCAGCCACAGTTGCCCCATGCATCACATAATGAGAAATTATATCCGGGGCAAGATACTCCTGCATTTGCCATCAAAAGTAAAATATGTCAAACAAATCTAAAAGCATAAAAGAACAGTGAGAAAGAGTATATTACAAGACACGTCTAATATACATGTGTGTGTTTTCCCGCACTACTGGCGAATTTCATACATTTGCACTGAACGGTGATTTTGGGTGAGTTTTATCTCTAACTAGTAATAATGAAATGTAGCAGATGGGTTGAATGGCTCAAAAGTAACCTAAAGTGTGATTTAAATGAACTTACCGATCTAAATCATTGTTCCGAATTATAAACTTTGTGAACTAAACATGTTTGACAAGCTGAACATTTATAGAAGAATTAGGGGGTGTTTCTTTTTTATGTTAATAAGTCTTAATGGGGAGATAGTGGTGGGGCCACACATATGATATGTTTATTTTTCTGTTAAATAGTCTATATGGAGAGAGAAACCAAAGGGTGCCCCTCCCCATTAAGACTTATTAACAGAAAGGGGCCCACCCACTTAATCCAGAAAAAAAACAGAAAGAGACTTTAGACATAGTCTTTCAGGTAAACCGAACCTGTTCGACTCATACCAAAAATTACCCGATTTTACAATAACCCATGTTGATACATTACCCAACCCACCCAATTTGCAACCTTTATGCATCATAAATGCAAACAACTAACAATAACAGCTGAATCTCCATACTCTTGCCATACGAAATTAAAACTACAGTTTTAAATAAGTACAAAATGATAACCTTGCGAACAGCTCCAGATGCAACTAATTTGGCTGCAGCAATCATAATAGCATCTCGATTTGTCTCTTCCACATACTCTTTGTTAGCATCTTCGTCTTCAGTCTCATCTGCAAGTTGGTTCAAGGGTCAGTTCATAGATGCAAAAACTTAAATGTTTCCCTAAACTGTTATCACTAGTAGAAAAAATTAGTTTTAGATATAGCTTTGTTAGCTGGGACAATCTGGTTAACCCTCCTGTAGTCCTATCATATATATCTGGAACTTTATTATATCAAAAGACCCCAGTGGGTTGCATGAGCCCAGTTATTTCAGAGCATATTCCACAGGTTGCTTCTATATAATGGTGGCAATTTTAATCCATTTACTTAAAAGCAGTCATTTTAGGTTATACTTAAAACGCCTAACAGTTCAAATGGGTCAAATGCCAAAATTATGAATTGAATGGCATGCAGTATCTTCCACTTGTTGCAAAATAATGTTCTTTGAAATAATTGCAATTTCCTGCCAAGTTCTTGTCAAGCATAGAATAAATTTAAGGTTCAGCACTTACAACTACTGTATACACAGCTTTAAGATATCAAACTGCAGATACCTATCTTACCTGAAATATCAAGCTGGTACTCACAAAGCTTCCAGAATTTTCCGAGCGTAGAAATCTCCGGTTGGTATCCTAAGCTTTCTACCTTAGATGAACTGTAAAGTGACTTTTTGAACAAGCACCATAATTCTGCTAGTATTGTACACACCTGGGAGATACGAAAGATTTAGTAAAACAAAAACTGCTTCCGACGGTTCAAACAAGCAATATACTTCAAATCAAAGCTCTAAACATGTTTGTAAGAATGCTCACCCTACACGCAAGAAGGTTTCGAGAAGTTCCTTTTCCTTGAGCTTCAAGTAAAATTTGTAGAAAGTATTGAGTTCATCAAATAACGCCTTCCGCTTGGTAATGAGAGAAGACAATGATGCCTCAGAGACCGCCTTTCCACTCATGATTGAGTGTAAGCACCAGGTAACATGCAAATACATGTTGAGAAGCAGAAAACCAACAACCTACATAACAAAAGAATAAAGTGTGAAAACATGTAAAGATGTGACTAAGGAAGAAAACCAAAAGTATATTGCAATAAGTTTAAATCACACACCTCGTCATCTATATTCCTGTAGTTTTTTAAAACTACAATGATATCATCATACAAACTTTCAATTGGTACAGGCCTTGTCAACTGCAGCTCGTACAGCCTTTTCATATTTACAAGAAGTAAGTACTCGTCATCACCATTCTACAAGAAAATTCCATGTCATGTTAATTACATTGATATAAACTATTCACACTATAAAAAATTACTTACTGAAATAGTATAGCAAAAAAAGAGGTTATTAGATTGATATAAAAATTTCCATGCCATACCGCTACTTCTCTTATTGCAGCTTTCACTTTAACCACAAGCTCATCCTCAACCTCCTTCAATTTATTTTGGGCGTAATCTTTTAGCTCTCCCGGCTTCCAGATGAGCAATAATTGATAGCCCTCACACAAGCTCTGAGAGCATCTTTGTCCCCATGTTTGAAGAATGTCTCTTTCATCAGCTGAAGAACTGCTTTGAATTTCTGTAAAAGAATAAAAGAAACATATGGTAAAACTTATATGGTGAAAGTTTATAGCCATGTATCATAGACAAAAAACTTAACCAGCATACCTGATCTTGACTCTTCAGGGAGTAGAGCTCAAGGTCCATGTGAACAATAATTTCAACAAGTGATGGAACTTTTGTTTTATCAGCCATATACTTGCGCATAAGTTGTGGGTAGTTCTTTATCATACAAACAGTTATACTCTTTTTGCTGCTTTCGATCATTTCCTAGCAATAAATAGTTGGCAACACTCATAATACATGTGAACCAAGTACTAAAAAACTAAGAAATAAGTATGCAGCATGAAATACAGAGGTGTCTAACTTCATATCAGATGGAAAGCTGAAACAAGCTCACTCACCCTCTGAGCTTTAGTGTGATTCGGCTTTCGATGATCAATAGCAGGAACAATCCTCTCTCCAACAGCCTTCTTGACAGATGCACAGAACAATCGAGTCAAGTTTGTAGCATCATCGTCTGTAAGCTCAATTGAGGGATTCTCATCCAGCAGCATTGAGGTTATACGCTTCCAGTCCTATAAAACATATATTAGAACTTGTTTAACTCAAGGGTTGAAACCATTACACCACAAGCATGATGAAAAAAGCATAAGAGTAAAGTTATAAGACGTGTGTAATATACAGCTTACTTTCATGGCATCCATGAACTCCCAAATGTCATCAATGACATACAAACTCAGTACTTGATCTGTCGAGAACTCTCTTAATATTTGCAGCATTCTGAGAAGATGGATCTGTGACTGATCGCCTTCATCACCTGCAAGAATCAAGCTCACTAACGTGAAAAGCTAACTCGACAATGTCAGAAAACAAGACAATTGGTGCCACCAGCTAACCTGATGAACGAGACTGTGAGCTATTGAACTTCTGAGCAATTACATGATCATACACAAGCGCCCCAATTGCACGCCTGATTTCGGGGGGGTCGTCAATTAGTAAATCATATAACGAGCCCAAATCATCATCAGGAACCAACTGATGTCTGCAATGAGCACCATTCAATCAATAGGTCAAAAAATTCACATTTTACTAATTCAAAACATCAAAAAGGGTACGCCGATAGATACCTCAAAAGTTGTTTTACAAGGCTGATGGCACATACTGCAACGGAGATGTCATTATCATCAGCAAGATCCAGCATTCTTTTATAAAATCTCTCAGTGAATAGTCCAAGAGATGGCACGTTGTCATCCACGTCATAGACATCTTGCAGTGCAAGAATGGAGGCTTTTCTTACACCAGCACTCTTTAAATAAATACAGAACATTAACCCTTCGCCTTAACATTAGCATATTATAACACAAAACTATGACTAACAGAACGTTTTCAGAAAGTACAACTTACTTTGTCATTTAATGTCCATCCAAGATACTTCAAATACAAATCCTGTAAGAAAAGTGATGGATATGAAACAATCCATGCTCCAAGTGACTGTATGCATGACATGCGAATATCAGGGTCTATGTCTCGGTAACGATGCACAAACAACCTTCAAAATAAACAATGAAACAATTATATAAGAAGCATAAGCCAAATATTAAGATAGTGTGCATGAACTGGACCCACTCTACTACCATAGATCTTAAAAGCACAAGCACTAGAACTTATATTAAACAAATAATACCCGGTAAATATTTTCCGCATCATCTCCTCTATCATTGTGATCTTTTCATGCGTCTCTGACAACCTCTTATTAAGTGATTCTATATGTGGCCCATCAGAGGTTTTCTTCTTCTCAGCAGTTAACTGCCTTTGCATAGTCTGCCTTTGAGCACCAAGTATCTTGGCAACTCCTATGAAGGACGTCACCATCTGAAGCCCCACCAAGGAAGCAACCTGCCGATAAACTCTGGGAGGAGTACTGCAAAAGTGTGTATACTCAGCCGATTAGCCAAATTAAACAGCCTCGAATAAAGAATATTGTATTTCAGATGTCAAGTGACAATAAGTAGGAGTACCAACCAGGACAAAGCAATAACATAGTCCATGCACTTGTCAAACAAGACTTGATCAAACAAAGGTCCATTTTGGCACTCTGACACCAAATTATCCCAGAAGGACACTAGGTTTTCCTTAAAACTTCTAAATTCCTTCTTTTTTGAACTTTGATAGTCTTCAATTGTACCCTAAATCCCATCACATTAAGCGAAAAACATAGGAATAGATATCATAATACCTTTAAATATTATAATAGTGAGTTGGCGATCAATACTTTATCCCATTCTACTGAAATAGTAAAATAACATGGTATTTCATGCAAAAATTGTTCAAGTCATTCAATAAATGTACGCGAAAGTTCAGAAAAGTCAAATGACAAAGGATACTTGTGCAGCCATATTCACAAGAGCAACTACAACATCGTCAACATTAGTCTCATCCAAGAATTCTCCTTGGATGCGGTATTTAGCTCCACAGGCCTGTAGAATTGCATGTTCAATCAGTTGCACGCTAGACTCGATGAAATGATGTGAGTGTGCTGTATCTTTTTACTACTAAAAGGTACCTAGGTTTAAGATAGAAAACAGCCAGATGCACAATTACCTCAAACAGCATAGTCAAGAGTTCAACCATTGCGGGCTTTGAATCCTTCTCATATTGTTCAACCCATAATTTGACCACTTGGGGAATATGTTTACCGTTCTGTTTAATCACCTCTAAGAAACATGAAAGAGAAACAAAAGAAAATTATTAAAAGAGTGAGATGAATACAGGCAAAACACCACCAAACAATTAAAAGCCGAAACAGATTTATTTCTTTGCTGGTGAACTGCAATGTTTTACAATAATGCTACCAAAAGAGAGAGAACTTTGTCGTCATTTCAGTACATTTACAGGAATATTCTCTCTATCTAACTCCTACTACCATTAACAGCATATACAATATTGAAACCCGCCTAACTAATAACTTGACACCAATCTAGTTTAATCACTATAACTTTGTACTCCTCAACTTACAAAAATTTACAGTTTTCCTTCTCTGTGACGATAATAAAACAACCTTGATATAAAGCTAAAACCTACAAGTATACAAAAAGAAACAATCTTTACACAAAATATAACATTCTTTACACAAAACGTTATCACCATGAAACACGACGCAAACATACTTCATTACCTATTCACTTCTTCAGCATTACAGCTACAACATCAACACACATTATAACAAAAGCCGCCTACCTAATAATTTCACACCAATCTAGTTCTATCACTGCAACTTTGAGTCCTCAACCTACAAAATTTCATGATTATCCTTTTTGTACAATTTAAAACAACCTTGACATAAAACTACAGCCTACAAGTGTATATAAAGAAAGAACATTTACACGAAAAACTTTCGCACCACGGAAAAACAAACACAACGCAAACATATTTCATCCCATATTCATTAACGCAGCATTACAACTAACATTAACATATATAATAACAAAAACCGCCTACTACATTCCGTGCTCACTAATTTAGTATTACAACACCACGTGTTACACCAATCCACTAAATTCACAGTAACTCAGTAGTCCTCAACTTACAAAACTACATTACTATCATTTATTTAAAATTAGTACCAATCTATACACTTTACTACAACCTACAACTATACAAAAATAACACAACCTTTACACGAAAGGTTCGCACCATCAAAATATCAACGCAAACAAACATCCCGTATCCAATAACGCAACATTACAGCTACCACTAACAACACATACAAATAACCCGCAAACCTAATAACATCACATGTCACGCCAATCTAATTTAGTCACGGTAACTTTGTACTCCTCAACTTACAAAACTTCCAATTTTGAACCAATCTATACATTTTACACGAAATGTCCGCACACACATATACTTCATCCCGTATCTACTAACGCAGCGTTACAGCTACCATTAACAACACATATAATAACGAAATATACCTACCTAATAAACAACCTCTTAACCTAATAAATTATCGCAGCAAAAAACAACACTCATTAACGCAACACCACAGCTACGATTAACAACGCATACAATAGCGAAAGCCACTGAAAATAAGAATAAACAGTATACCGATTAAATTCTCGAAACTGAGACTCGCCGCAGCCGCAGCAGCCTCCTTCGCACCATCCGCAGGCCGACTCCGGTTCACTTTGCGCCGACTCGGCTCCAATTCGCAACGAAATCATCGTCAGACTCAAATCCGTCCCTAATTCGACTCAACATCCCGTCGAAAGCTTTCGTCGGAACCCTAGGTCGTTTCTATCATCATAAAACACACACACAGAGTTAAAACACATAGTTATACAAGTAAGTAAAGAATTGAAAAAATTGAAACCCTAGGTTATGAAATTAGGGCTAAAAAACGGTTAAATGTTAACGGAAAGTGTAACTAACCGATCTGCGAACGTTTTGATCGGTGATTTCATGTTCTTCTTCCATTGATTCGTGAAATTGTTTAACCGTGTGTTATTTTAGTGTGTGTTTAGTGTGTGTAAATTTGGGGAAAAATTAGTTCCCGCCAGGAAGTGAAAGTGAAATAATTTGGGGGAGAAAGATACGTTTATAATACACTTTTGGAGAAAAATAAGCTATCAATAAAATTGTAAATTTTGTTTTTTTACAATATATTTTACAAATGACTTCATCGAGCCTTGAACCCATATAATTTATGGCGGATTTTAGAGAATTTATCTTTCGCAATTTTATACAAAAGTTACTTTCGATTAATATGCCCGTGGACAGTGAAGTAAATGTAGTGTTATAATTTCGATGATTCTTGTAGTTGAGTCGGGGACAATAGTCTTGGAACTTTATTGTTTGTTTTAAGTCTTTAACAAGATTTTTAATTAAAATGTTAATTGCTTTAAAATGCTTCATGATAAACACATAATCTATCGGAATTAAAAGCTACTCTTGGTAGTTTATAAACTTAGGTGGTGTTTGCTTTGAGGTGTTCAGATTGATGGAATACTTTCATAGGCATGATTAACTGTTTGTTGAACCTCGAGGAAGTCAAGTGATAGATTCATGTAATAAAAATGATTCTACAACATAAAGACACCTTTTGCATGATTCCACTGAATCATTGATCATCCAGCATTTTATAACCACATATATTTATTGTAACACCCCGCCTTTTCGGAGCGTTAAACCCTCTTATTTACCTTATGTCAGCCGAAGCGTCTAGTCTTACTCGGTATCAATCAAACTCAGGGGCGGAGCCAGGAATTTTTATTAGGGGGGGCTTGGATATTTTGAGATAGTCATAACGTTTTATGTTTTTTTTCGAACCAATGATTGAATTGATGAACCTATTTGCACTAAAATGAAGAACTTGCACAATTAGACATATATCTTTATATTTATAAACGTTAATAGATTTTTAACCATTTATGAGATCAACTTATTGTCCATAAAAGATGCTAAACTAACTTGTTAGTCCACATGCTAAAGTAACTTATGTAGTAGATTGTCCGCACGATGTGGAGACTTCAAAGAAAGCAAGAAAAATGGTGGTAGATTGGCAGGTCGTGGTTCACAGTTTTGGTTCACAGTTTTAATGATTATGCGGAAATAATTGTCATGTTAAATATATATAGTATCACTGAAGCATTTATATAACCTTTTATTTTAAATGCTAAAATACACATGTTATCTATCATTACTTAGTTACATAAACCGTATATGAATTAGACAATGTCAAAGTTATATTAAACTTTAAAATTGGTAGAACAAATAGAACTGACCAATAAAACATAACAATGACATGTTAAAGGTTATATGCTCAAGCTACCTAATTATATTATTAGAGTTTTACTTGGTTAATTTGCATTTTTTCATGTAAAACATATCTTGATAGTAAAATGGTGTGATGGCTCCTAGATATATTGGGCCTGCAAAAGTCAAGTTTACAAGTAAATAGGTTTCCTACTTCATTTTGTTATGCCGTCTTTTCTTTTTCTTGTCTTCTCTCTGCTTCTTCCTCAACATCACCATCTTCATCTCCATTATTTTTTTCTTTCTTTCTTTCTTTTGAGTCTTTCATAGCCCTTACCATCTCTCTAAATACCGTTGCTAACAGAGTTAAGCCTTATAGCAGGTGCCAGACTAAAAACTCGATAAAACACCGGCTCAAATTCAAGCTTTAAGTTGGACAAGTTAGGCCGGTTAGGGGTGGCTGAGCACCCGTTAGCCACCCTATTGGCTCCGCCTCTAATCAAACTCTTGATCCCTACAGCGGCATATCTGGGTTGCAAAAAAAAATTAAAAAGAGTTTTGGGTTAGCAAAAGGCCTAGTGAGAATTCACGGTTTTCATGTACAAAACAAATTATATAATCCAAACACTTTTCAATAATAACGGAAGGGTAAAAGGATCATGCAATTTTCTTAAATATCTTATAAGTGCTATTCAATGATAACTTATTCTTATTTAATTCAATACCAACAAGTCATATAATAACCCAACAATTCAACTCTTTTCATATACAACATATACCAATTTTTCATATAATTTCGTTTGGTTCAACGGTTCCAACGATTCATATTTTTACCTGTTCTGTTCAACGGTTCCAACAAGTCACATTTTTACTCGTTCGGTTCAACGGTTCCAACAATTCACATATTTACCCGTTCGGTTCAACCGTTCCAACTTATTCATAATTCCTGATTTACAATTCACAATTAACGGTTCACGATTCACGGTTCACGGTTCAAGATTCAACAAATACTACATCACATCCTATAAATATGACAAATTCACAACTTTGGCATATAATGGAGCATCTAAAACATGTAGCAACTTATGATCATTTAAACTATTTTGCATGATAGTATCTTTTCAATAAAAATGCAACCCAATTTAAAAGCACATGAAAACTCACCTTGAAATCTCTTACTAGCGTTTAAGTCTTGTCCAACAAAACCTCCTACAGTTTCAACAAAACAAAGTCTAAAATTTATATACAATACCACTTACATATTCTATAGTACCCGATATCAGTTGGTCTAGTTGTTCTCCGTTAGTGTTTAAACCTTATAAAATGATTAACAGTTCCATACAAAAAATTCCATTCATTAATGCCATGCACATGATTTCTAATCTTTTACCAGATACATATGCATACATGTGCATATACAACTTCCTTTATTCTATTAAACAATATAATAATGTTAACTATTTTCCTGTATTTGATAATGAATATGCAACTGAGTTTTAAACATGTGTTTTAACTTATCTCTTTCATGCACACATATATATAGTGCCAAAACTCCATTAATATATTTTCAAACTTAAGATGTATCGTTCATCTCATACTCATATACTAATTCATATTGTTGTGATTAAATTCAGTTCATTATAACCTAAAACTAAACTTGTAACCTGAATAATGAAAAATATATCGGTGACACTTGGAGACTCAACCATTCGAGTACTAAGTAAGTGTGAACCTAACGAACAACTGAATAGCAAAAATCTAAACTGATGATTACCTTACTTGGCTATCGAAACGCATACCCGAACCTTATATTTAAACACTTCATCAGCCCTTGTATTGTCGTTTTCTTTGGTTTCTAGGGTTTATGTGTGTGCTGTATTTTGTGATTCATACATAGGGTAACCGGTGATATTTAATAGACCATCTTGGGCCAAAAATCTCGTAAGAATCCCGTATAATTCTAAAAGCTCTGTAATCCACATCTAAATAAACAACTCATGCTATATTTACATCTAAATTTGAGAAGATATTAAATATCTAACCCGTTTACTTTGTGGTAATACAAAACCACCCTTAAGGATTTATCTAAACTATATGTAGTCCTAAAATTTTAAGAAGCCACATATTTATGAAATTTTGGGTATTACAATTCTTCCCTCCTAAAAAAAATTAGTCCTCCAAATTTAACCTAAAGAAAACACGGGTACCTTGTCATAACATCATGTTTATTCCATATTTTAAGTTTTATTATGCAACTAAAAGTTCAAATATTATCAAAAATGTTTGCAACAAGCATGAAGTGAAAGTTTCAGCAAAATAAACCAAAATTAATAATTCGAACACATCAAAATGCATAACCTTAAAATAATCGAAAAGGTGTTACTAGACGTCACATGCTTATTTATTATCTCATTTCTTATGCGGGGTGTCTCGAGCATTCTCAACAGTCAGTTGAAAAACTCTTCCCTTTGTCTTTAGTGGTTGAGTATCTTTGTACTCCACTCGGTTGCTGCTATATCCGATTTTCTCTTGGGGATCAAGAGGCTTCCATTCAGGACAATCAGCAATCTTGTGTCCCGGTTTCTTACATTTAAAACAAACCCAATCAGCTTTACAATCCTTTGTTGCATGCCCCGGCTTCCCACAATTACAACAATCCTCATGCCAACATTTCCCCCTGTGTGTCTTTTTGCACATCGTACATGGTTTATACTCACTTGCATTCTGCATTTTCTCACCAGTTATTTTGATCTTTTTCATGTCATCATCCCGATTCTCTCTCTTTCTTTTGTTGTCTCCTCCTTCTTCTAGTTGACGACTATTCTCTTTCTTAACCATCAAGGCAAGTTCCACGGCTTCTTGAAACGTTGAGGGTCTTGCTTGTTGAACTGGACCCCTGATCTTGGCTCGTAAACCCCATATGTATCGTTTGATTCTTCTATCCTCAGTAGCTACTTGATATTTCTCAAATCTTGCTTTTTCATTAAATTTTGCCGTGTATTTTGGTACTGTCATATCATTTTGCTGTAGTTTCAAGAATTCCTCCTCAAGCTTATCCATCAATCCTTAGGGACAATAATTTTCCATAACTAACTCTTCAAATTGTTCCCATGTCATAGCACTCACAGCTTCATTACCACGAGCGATCTTGATCATATTCCACCAATGTCGCGCTTCTCCTTTAAGCAAATAGGAGGCATACTTCACCCTTTGACCACGTGAGCATTTACTAATTTCAAAGATGACCTCTATCTCCTTTAACCAATTGGTGACAATCACAGGGTCGTTATCTCAATGAAATTCGGTCGGTTTGCAGTTTAAGAAGGACTTGTAGCTGCATCCGTCTCTATGGGCTTCTTCATTTCTTAGTCTCTCAGCATCTTTTGCGTTTTTCCTATCTTGTTCAGCCTTTCTTTTTCCTTTCATGCTCCTCTGCAGCTCTCTTATCTTTCATTGCTTTTCTTCTCATCTCAGCATCTTCATTTGCCTTTTTCTTCTTCTCAGCCTCTTCTGCAGCTTTTCTAACTTCTTCTGCCCTCCTAAAATTTTCTTGACTTTGAGCCAGAATAGTGGGCATGTGTTCTGACATAATCCTTATGATCTTGTTACTTAGTTCCCCTTTGGTAACAT
Source organism: Chrysanthemum lavandulifolium (assembly GCA_022545495.1). NCBI lineage: Eukaryota > Viridiplantae > Streptophyta > Magnoliopsida > Asterales > Asteraceae > Chrysanthemum > Chrysanthemum lavandulifolium. The sequence goes on along the minus strand of CM040241.1, from coordinate 74,714,560 downwards.
GCACATCTTGGTTCTTTCCTGGATGTTGCTTGGATCCACCGCCACCCTATCCTTCCATTTCTCTATGCCTTGAAATTCACAAGAAATTCACAAGAATATTTAAAATACGGGTATATTTAACTATTACTAGATATATATTAAGACAACATTTCAGTTTGGGTCTATATCTATATAAAGGCATATAATTCATCTCAAAAGACAACTATTACCCTTTATCTTTAGTGTGCCTAGAGGGCATAAAGTATCAAACCTTTTCGCAACTGAAATACTTAATCTAGGTTTAAGACTAGGTTCCTAACACCTAATTCACTTAAATCTAAGGCTTTGATGCCAATTGTAACACCCCGCCTTTTCGGAGCGTTAAACCCTCTTATTTACCTTATGTCAGCGAAAGCGTCTACTCTTACTCGGTCTCAATCAAACTCTTGATCCCTACATCGACTTATCTGGGTTGCAAAAAATTTAAAAGAGTTTTGGGTTAGCCAAAGGCCTAGTGAGAATTCACGATTTTCATGTACAAAACAAATTATATAATCCAAACACTTTTCAATAATAACGGAAGTGTAAAAGGATCATGCAATTTTCTTAAATATCTTATAAGTGCTATTCAATGATAACGTATTCTTATTTAATTCAATACCAACAACTCATATAATAACCCAACAATTCAACTCTTTTCATATACAACATATACCAATTTTTCATATAATTCCGTTTGGTTCAACGGTTCCAACGATTCATATTTTTACCCGTTCGGTTCAACGGTTCCAACAAGTCACATTTTTACCCGTTCGGTTCAACGGTTCCAACAATTCACATATTTACCCGTTCGGTTCAACCGTTCCAACTTATTCATAATTCCTGATTTACAATTCACAATTACGGTTCACGGTTCAAGATTCAACAAATACTATATCACATCCTATAAATATGACAAATTCACAACTTTGGCATATAATGGAGCATCTAAAACATGTAGCAACTTATGATCATTTAAACTATTTTGCATGATAGTATCTTTTCAATAAAAATGCAACCCAATTTAAAAGCACATGAAAACTCACCTTGAAATCTCTTACTAGCATTTAAGTCTTGTCCAACAAAACCTCCTACAGCTTTCAACAAAACAAAGTCTAAAATTTATATACAATACTGCTTACATATTCTATAGTACCCGATATCGCTTGGTCTAGTTGTTCTCCGTTAGTGTTTAAACCTTATAAAATGATTAACAGCCCATACAAAAATTCCATTCATTAATGCCATGCACATGATTTCTAATCTTTTACCGGATACATATGCATACATGTGCATATACAACTTCCTTTATTCTATTAAACAATATAATAATGTTAACTATTTTCCTGTATTTGATAATGAATGTGCAACCGAGTTTTAAACATGTGTTTAACTCATCTCTTTCATGCACACATATATATAGTGCCAAAACTCCATTAATATATTTTCAAACTTAAGATGTATCGCTCATCTCATACTCATATACTAATTCATATTGTTGTGATTAAATTCAGTTCATTATAACCCAAAACTAAACTTGTAACCTGATTAATGAAAAATATATCGGTGACACTTGGAGACTCAACCATTCGAGTACTAAGTAAGTGTGAACCTACGAACAACTGAATAGCAAAAATCTAAACTGATGATTGCCTTACTTGGCTATCGAAACGCAGACCCGATCCTTAGATTTAAACACTTGATCAACCCTTGTATTGTCGTTCTCTTTGGTTTCTAGGGTTTATGTGTGTATATTTTTGTGATTCCTACATGGGTAACCGGTGATATTTAATAGACCATCTTGGGCCAAAAATCTCGTAAGAATCCCGTATAATTCTAAAAGTTCCAGTAAACCACATCTAAATAAACAACTCATGCTATATTTACATCCAAATTTGAGAAGATATTAAATATCTAACCCGTTTACTTTGTGGTAATACAAAACCACCCTTAAGGATTTATCTAAACTATATGTAGTCCTAAAAGTTTAAGCCACAAATTTATGAAATTTCGTATTACATTTATTATATTTTTTCTTCTCTATCCAATTTTTAGTTTTAAATATATTTTTAACTTTAATATTTTAATTTAATATACATATAATTTATATACTATATATATTTTCTCTTTCCTCAATTCTTTCATTCAAATGCCAAATCCAAATCCTATTCCATACCCATCAACAAACAAACGCATCTTAAGCTATGGTTTTAGTTATTGTTGCAGCTTTAGATCAACTCCAAGATCAACTATATTTGTCTAATATGCCTTATATATAAATCGAGTCAAATAACTATTAAGTGTGCAAATAAGCTCTAAGTTTTCTTTTGTTTTATGGTTTCGATGTTTGACAAACTAATTCACGTGGTTTGAACATATCACCATACGTACTTAAACTTAGTAAATCTCTTCTTTTCACGAGGCTAGCATACAACGCGTTGAGATTATATGTATTAGAATATTGCTATCTATGATGTTTTCCCGATGAGTTGTTAGTAACATCCCATGATTCGTCCGCATTTAGTTCATTTAAGCTTACCACCGCCGCCGCTTAATGGCTTGCTTTGTGAAGAAATTGACATGATCATAGAAAATTTGGATTGAAGCAAAAGATCAATGCCATGGTGAGGACTTTATGGAGTAAGTCCTTGAATTGAGTCCACGCTCATAAAGAGTTTCACCTTCATGTTGTTGGAACATCAAAATGTTATTCCTAAGCTTAGTAGTCCTTCCCGGTGGAAATAGTTGAGCGAGGAAATGGGTGGTAAGATCATCCCAACAAGAGATAGATCTCGCGGGTAGACACTTAAGTCAATTGCTAGTTTGATCACATGGATAGAATTGGAAGAGACGCAGTCGCGTTGTCTCCCGAGTAGCAACATCAAGGTCAATTGAATCGACTATTTTAAGGAAGTCTTTGAGATGTTGATTTGGATATTCTAACGAAGTTCATGGAATGCACATCCGCTTTACACCAAATAATGGTGTCGATTGCAGGTCATAGTTTAAGCTTTATGTGGTAGTTCAATGGTGTTCCTATAGCCTTGATGGCTCGGTCTAAAGTATTCACCAATGGTGTTCCTTTTTTGGTTGTGAATGGGTAGGCCTTGTGGTGGTTGGTCGTGTTGTGGTGGTAGGTTATGAATTAGTGGGTCTTGGTGAAAAGGCATCTCATTCACCATGGTGGCAAATGATATGGTTTTATGAATAAAGAGAACAAATAAAAAGATAGACTACTAGGAAGCTAATAAAATGAAAATAAAATTTAACTTGATAGGAATCTAGTGAGTAGACCTAGACGAGATAGAAAACGAACCTAAACTATTTCCCGACAACGACGCCAAAAACTTGATGCGGATTCTTGCAAACCTCACACGAAGTTTTACAATCCTCCTAGGCAGTGTACCTAACCGTTGTAGTGTAGTATAGGTAAGACTCGAGAGATTAATCATTCTCTAGGGGAATAGTGTTGGGAAGGTCAAGATATATGACGAATAAGTCTAAGGTGAGGGATGATTCTTTTTATCTTTTTATATTTATAGGAAAGCATGTGAAATCTCGGTATTGGATTGGGGGTTTGATTATCAACTTCTTAAACTACTAATTGAACTAATTAAAACTAATAATTAAACTAAATGACAAGTGAATTAAATGAGATTCTTATGATAAGTAAAAGCGTGTTTACTTAGATTTCACTACTCCCTAGTTATCTCCTATTGATTAGTCGAATTGTCACATCCTTGTTTAATTAGCGCATTGTAATTGTTAGATATAAGTTTTCACATACACATCAAATCATAACACAAAGTGGCGATAAATGGAATTCTAGAGAGAAAGTTAGAGGTTTAGGGAACTTAGTGAGAGAAAGTGAAAGATATTATTATGAGCTCCAACTCTACCTTGGAAGGTAGAGAGTATTTATAGTCTTACATAAACGCCACACCTCTCGGTGTGGATCGTGCATACAGATGGTAAAGACCCGTCTGTCCTCCACGGTGTTACTTAACTAAATACTACTTAACTTAAAATAACTACGACTACGAGCTTTCTAACGATTACATATACTTGAGGTGACCGACTCTTTAATACCGGAATTTCTAATTCTAACAATCTCCCCAAGGGAGGTCACCTCAATCATGTACCAAAATTACATTGAATACAAATAGATATTACATTAAAAATTGATCTTGCATTCTTGATGTAGTGCTTTGCTTCAAGCTCGTAGTCATTGATTCTTCACATTGCATGTTTGGTTACTCGGTGGAGGTCTTTACCGATCCACGTGATAATAAATATGAGCCCGCTTTTGAGATCATCGATATCAAGAATCTCGAGACATCCATTGTGGTGTTGTGACTTTGGGACCGACATGCTCACATTCGGATCATGATATCTTCTCATCGAGTCATGAAGCTTTAGTTGATTCATGATATTGGCGCAGCAGTAGCGAAGCATGGAGTGAAAATATCGAGTCATTGATGCACTAATCATGATTTCTTTTGAGTTGAATGTGTTAAGTGAGCATGCGGCTATGGATTGACCGCTTTATTCTCGATCACCGCAAACGCCGGGCGCACCGCATACAACAAGCTTAGTAATAAATCGCACGAAAGTGTCTTTGATCACTTTCGTTGAATCGAGGTACACGCCCACGGTTCCCGCTGATCAAGACAAGCACCGCCTGTGATCGTATAATTCAAGAATTTCCTTGATGTGGTTTCGCAATGCCTAGTCGTTCTCAAACCGAACGCCTCAAAGAAGACAACACGGAGTGAGTGAACCAAATAATTTTAAGTCCACCGATTGATGAAAAGAGATTTGAAAACAATCGTATTGCTCAATAGAAATTGTTTTTGCAATACAACGAAGGTTTTATTGAAAATCAATTATCAATCATAAAACACCTTTGGTTTGAAAATGAGTACACGGTCGATGTGCTAAAGAAAAGAGTTGTTAAGCACAAAGACCGGTTTTTCAAAGGTATCCGCAATCCATATCTCGAACCAGATTGATTCAAGAGATTGAATCGCCCATTGTTTCGCTCGCTTGTCACATGGTTGATCTATATAATAGATCTCACATGCCACCTACCAGAGCTTGTTTGATGATGGCTCCGTAAGGCTTTCCATCTTCATTGTGAATATGATAACACATCACTCGGATGTTCGCAATACCACAAGGATAATGCGTGGGACTCAAGATATAATCTCTTTCCACATTGTGTGAAACAGAGAGTCTTCATTGAAAGTGTCCTAATGAGATTTATTGATGATCTCGTGGCTCTAGACTCAATTTGTGCATATTTGGATCCCGTGTCGAGACTAGGGAGAGGTCTCCTTCTTCAATATCAACAATCTCTAAGAGAAAGTCGATAGATAATGTCGGTTCCCGTGAGAATGAAACAAGTCCTTTTAAGAGGAACTTGAGTGGTTTGGAAAGTTGAAGTGCAGGCCACCGGGTCCATGACGCCTTTGTCTTCAATACCGATGTTACCATCAAGAGCATATGAATTGAACCCGGTTTCTACCCTAAGGTTGAATAAATGGAGGGCTATTTGTTTTCACCCTTTTCTCATTCAATTCTTTTAATTCTTCAACCCTTCAAGCTACCGAGACTTCATAACTAGAACCTTGTTGGGTTTATTCCAAGATTAGCTCGCCTCATCCGCACTCTTCCCGTATCTCACATTTCTCCTTTTTCAATATACCTAAGGACTCTACACTATCTAGTGGATTGTCCTCGGTAGATCCCTCCGCTCTCAAGCGGATCTTGGGAACAAAACCTAACCTTATCATCCTTATATCACCGCATATAAAGTAAAGTTGGTCGGTCTATTTGGTATTTGTTCATCCGCCGTTGGAACCAATTGAAAACCATTTGAAAATCAATTCGATACTTATGATATATTATCAAAGCATTTTGTACCTAACATTGTTTTTGATATTTTTAGAAAAGTGCTCCCTCAACATGTGCATCAAATGTTTGAAATCGTTTTGCACATGGAGGCAAGAGGAAGAAATTACTTTTTGATTACCATTTTCTAAAAGATATCACCATCACTTCCTTGATCAAATCAAGTAGATAAAGCATTTTCGTGAAGGATGAGGTTTCCATAATTTGCTCCCCTCAATATGTGCCTCGAGGTTTGAAAAGAGTTTTGCACATACTAGAGGAACCCGCACATGAGATAAATGATCACGTTACAAATCATAGGTTTAAGATAGATGCTCCCCTCAACATGTGCATTGAAAAAATTGAAATCGTTTGTCACATGTGGGAAGGACAAGATGTACATCCTTATAAAACCATTTACCGAATAATCGCTTTAAATCCAATTTAAATCACACATTCTCCCCGATCACAATTATCAAATCATTTGAGATTTGTGATCTCTTATAGATTTAAATTTATTTTGAAAGCTTTTGAGGAGAATTGTGACGTGATTATGAAAGCGTTTTAATCGACACGGATCGGATTTTAAGACTTTAAACTCCATTGATAAAACATGCATGTACATCTTTTGAAAACAATTTAATGCCAAATAACTTTTAATTTAATTGAAATCATTCTCCCCTCAATCAATGACATAGGTTGTTGATCGAGAGATAGATATTTTGACAAATAAGTCCTCGATGATTATCAAAATAGAGACCGAGTTATTTTTCAAAGCATTTAGTTTTCAAGAGATAAATGTTTATAGAATCGTAGCATGGAATTTGAAAACATGGTAAAACATGGCTCGTTTTTCTTTTAAAACCGGTTATTGCCTCGAAATGACAATAAACCATTTCATTCTCTTTCTCCCAAAATATTTTTTTTTTTTTTTTTTTTTTTTTTTTTTTAAATAAAATTCGAACAACATCTAAAGTCCCGTGTCATTCTTTGAATGACAACATCAAGACCGTAGATGGTATCGAACCGAGAAAAGCATGACAAAAAATGACAATATTTTTGAAGATTTTTCAATTTTTCATATTTTTATGGATTTTGAAAGTTTTATAATTTTCTATTTTGTTTTCAATAAATATTTACAAGAAATAGATGAAGATAGACCTTTACTCCTCGCCTTCCTCCCAAGACGCTTGAGTGTTTCGTTGAAGGCTTTTCGCCAAGACGTGGAAGAATAAACTCAAATCGTTCTCTTGGAAGAGCTTTGGTGAAGATGTCACTAACCGATATTCGCACCTCACAAAATAGAGTTCCACCACACCTTTTTCCACTTGTTCCCGATGAAATGATGTCGAATGTCGATATGCTTTGCTCTTGAGTGTTGAACATTGTTGCATGAGAGCAATAGCACTTTTATTATCACAAGATGTAGGATTTTGTTGAATACAAAGCCATAGTCGGATAATCGAGATCTCATCCATAAGATTTGAGCACAACAGATGACATGGCTATGTATTCACCTCCAGAGGAAATAGAAGTACTCATTTGCTTTTTGAAGACCACTCACAAGCTTATCACCCAAAACCGAGCACCTCCGTAAGTACTTCGACGTGTATCTTGACAACTGCATGATCAAGATCTCGTGATAGGCCGTTAGTGACATACCGGTGTCCTTCGGGTACCAAAGACCCATATTGATGGTTCCTTGAGATACCGAAGACCCGCTTAATCGCTTCAAGGTGCTTTTTAGTAGGCTTAGCTCGGTATCTAGCACACATGCAAACATCGAACAAGATGTCTCGGTCTACTAGCAAGTGAGGTACATCGTGATCCAATCATACTACGATATTTCGCTTGGTCAATCATGATCCCCGAGTGGTCCTCATCAAGTTTGGTTCGGTCAATCATGGGGTGTCAACAGGTCACTTGAATCAAATCCAAATTTCTTTAAAATATCTCATTGCATATTTAGATTGATTTATGAAAATGCCTCCGGACTTTGTGAAATTTGTAATCCCAAGAAAATGACATTTGTCCCATCATTGACATTTGAAACTTTGAACTCATTTCATTTGAAAACGATCACATTCCATTGGGTCCGCCGAGGCAAAAATAATATCATCAACATAAATTTGAACATGAGTTAAATGTTTGCACGACTTCCGTGAACAATGTAGGATCAATCGCTCCTTTGTCAATCCGTTGATAGAAGAAACTTTGACAAAGTATCATACCATGCCCTTGGAGCTTGCTTTAAACCGTAAAGAGCCTTCTTCGACGATAAACGTGAGTAGGATGCTCTTGATTCACAAATCCTTCAGTTGGCCGACGAGACGACTTTTTAAGATCTCCGCTCGTAAATGCCGCCTTCACATCCATCCGATAGACTACCATGTTCTTACTAGCAAGATTAGCCGAAAAGATTCGATTGCCTCGATTCGAGCAACATGAGCAAAAGATTCTTCAAAATCAATCCTCCTCTTGACGGTATCCTTTAGCAACTAATCGAGCCTTGTTTTTCAACACATCACCATGCTCATCAAGTTTCACTTTGAAGATCCATTTAAGAGCTATAATCATAGCACGCCTGAGTGTGTACTAACTCCCATACATCAAGTCGATCAAACTCATGAATTTCATCTTGCATGGCATTGAACCACCTATCTTCATTCATGGCGGTTTTAACATCTTTTGGTTCGATCTTAGATAGTACGGAGTTGAAGAAGCACCATAAGGCATCGGTTGCAAGTTGTTTCCGGTTGATACAGACGAGAGGGATTTCCAATGATGTTGTCTAATGGATGATCGTGAGTCCATTTTCCGAGGTGTTCATGTGGCGCTTGTTGAGGGACCGAGGTAGTGAGTCGATGTCTCCCAAGAGGATGGTTCGATGATGATTCGTGAGCAAATATGTTTTCAAATGGAGCATCTTCAGAGTAGCAAAGGGATTAACTTCATCATTGAAGCTGTAAACATTTCCATGATGTACATTTGAAGAATGATGATTTGTTGAAGAGATCAAGGATCAAGCAGCAGTGCTTCTTGACCTAAAGATATTGAGACCGAGGATTGCCTTCATTCACGTGAATATGAGTAGCCTCTGTTGTAGGAATCGACACCTCATTAGTACTTGGATCATAAAGTTCATCAAACATAGGATCAAACAATTTCTTTAAATCATCTTCGGATGGAGGTACATATGGAGTTTCTTGAGAAGAGTTTGGAACAAGGATGAACCAATGGGACTGCTTTTGAAGTGCGGGTCCTAAGTCGGAGTGTCCAGAGCCATTTGACCGGTCATCTCATCAAACGTAACGTGAATTGTTTCCATGATATTTCGGGTTCTTTTGTTGTAGATTCGGTATCCCTTTTGTTTGATGCATATCCTACAAATACTCCAATGTCGCCTTTAGCCCTAAGTTTGCCTAAGTCTTGACCTCATTGGTTGGATAACACAATGCACCAAACACACGAAGGAAAGAGAGATTGGTTTTCTGTGTGGACAAGTTCATATGGAGTTTTTCCATGTACAAGGTGAATTAGGGAACGATTTTGTGTGTAGTATGCAAAGGGCAATTGCTTCACCCGTAGAAACATTGGAACCTTTGAGTAAATCAAGATTGTTCTAGCGGCTTCAACAAGAGTTCGATTTCGCCTTTCAACTACACCGCTCGTTGAGGAGTTCGTGGAACACTTCTTTGATGGTCGATTCCAACGCTTTTATAGAATTCACTAAGTTGTTTGTTGACAAACCCGCCCATTGTCTCGCTCCGACACTTCGACGGTTTTGTTAAGTCGAACTCGCAATGTTTGATGAGTTTGATGATGATATCGAGTTTCATCCTTTGTCCTTAAGAACTTGACCTGTGAATCTAGAGTAATCATCAACCACAACTAACACATATTTCTTCCCAAAGATATTCTCGCACCCTCATTGGTCCACATAAATCCATATGAATCATATGAAGAACTTCGTGACAGAGTTAGTAGGTTTGGGTTTGGGCAAACTTTTGCTTTTACCCAATTGGCATGTCGAACAAAGATGATCCTTTTCATACTTTAGTCTAGGTAAACCTACAACTAAGTCCTTTCGAAAGATCGTTGATGGTGCCAAGTTCAAGTGATTGAGACGACGATGCCATAACCATGACTTTGTTTTGAAGCCTTTGATAACAAGCGATTGGAGAAGCCCTCATCATGTCATCGATAGAGATGGTGTAAAGATTTGAGCCACGAGTTCCTTTTAACAGCTTCCTTACCATTAAGATCTCTAACAAAGGTGTATGTTTTCTCAAGGCTACTTCTAGATCGTAATCACGTAATCGACCAACAGAGAATGATTATGACCCAAACCTTCCACATAGTAAACTCTAGAGATGACACTATCACCAACAACATAATCTCCATAACCCATAATAGCACCGAAATGATCATTACCAAATCTAATAGCCCGATGAATTTGCTCACGGTTCATGAGCCATGACCGTCTCCAAATATATGCTTGGAACAACTGAGTCCGTACCACGTAACGATTTGAACGATCTTCAGCTGAACATGCATAAGAATGGATAATCGGATAATTGGGATCCCCATGCAAGAATGGGTTCCATTTGGTTAGTAACAATGTTTGGAACACCCACATCGTAAATAGAAGCATTCATATCGTAAAGTGAGGCAATGGAATCATTGTGAATAGATGCAAGATTAGTGTCTCAGATAGCCTGCTCACGCAGTGATCACTTCTTAAGGGAATAGTTCTACCAAGAGGCATCCATTTTCTAGTGGGCATTATCTCGATTAGTCTTATGACCAACATGTATCCAATAAAAGCCTATTTTATCAATGTTCTTCCCGGGTTTCCACCGTTTTCTAACTTTCTTCGCTTTTTGCCTTTTAGCCTTCTTAGCATGAATTTTTGCATTAACAATATTAATCGGACAATTAACATCATTAGCGTAACATTAACACCACATTCATGATTAGAAATGTAATTCAAGCAGACATCAAGACAGTGGTTTGCAAATAGTATCGAATTCAATTAATTACAAGACGCCTATGGCTAATACTAGAATCAACACGATTCGCTTTATTCAATTCAAGCTTAAAGTTCCTAGATTGTTCTTCTCTCTTCCAAAGGCACATTCTTAGCTTGAGAGGTCCTATCATTCCTTGTATTGTCTTGAGACTTTGACCGCTCCGCTTAATGTCACCGACACTCTGTAGAGGAATGGGAACATTAGTTGGTTTAACTACTCTTTGCATCACCGCTTAGATGTACTGGGTCCGAACTACATGCAGTGCACTAAGGTTCACTTTCTTAAAACTAGAGGTACCGAGATTTGTACTCCTAGAAGGCACACTTGAGTTCTCTTTCTTAGCATCGATGATCCGAATCAACTACTTAAAGGCACACTACGGTTCACATTCAAAACATTGGGAATCGAATGCATATCATACTTGGCATTAGGCATCGAGCATGGAATCAAAGGATTAACTCTCTCACCTAATGACTTTGGGCATATTGTGATCAAGCATTCTAAGATTTCTTGAGATCGTTTGGCATATAAGCATGCATGTCCAATTGCATTATCATGAGGTTTCTCTAGCTTATCCTCTTCAACAATCTCACGCAGACATTCTAGGCAATCCTTAAGGGATGAGAAGTATGTTTGAATAGCAAGTTTGTTGTTCCTTAGATGAGGAGGACATATGTCACGATAAAGCATATTTATTACAAGAGTGAACCTTTGATACAACATTCTCCCATTGGTCATTGGCATTTTCCCTTTTACCCGACTCTTCGATTCTCAATTTCCTTTTGCAATGAAGCTATTTGTTCGTTATTTTTGTTACGAGTGACTTTAATTGATTCAAATAACTCATTGAAATGACGTTAACCTTTTCATTTTCTTCTAGAAAACTTTCGCTTTCCTTTTGTAAAGCATTTACTAGGTTTTGAAGATGAAACGCTTGAGAATTCCGAGAATCTAAAGGAGGAGGCATTTAGGAGCCTCATCATATTGTTCGTTTGACCTTTAGTTGAGAGATTTGGGCTTTCAACTTTCGATCGTGTTGCACCGAGCTTGAATCGCTCATCACGCTTTGTTAATTTGAAAACCGCATCAAACTCGAGCATCCAAGATGTCTTGATATTTGAAGTTTTGACATTTTCTTTGAGATGTTGATATTTGAGTTGTAAATTAAAATGCTCAACTTCTAGTTTAGAAAAATGTTTAACCAAATTGTCGTGATCATCCGCTCAATTTTCTCGCTTAGTTTAGAATTAGTTTTTCAAGCTCAATGACACGATCATGGGAGACTTTCAGGCCACGATAGTTCATGAAATTTGGAAGCATTAATAGAGCAATTTGAAGCGTTGAAAAAATATCTTGAGCAACACATTCAAGAATAAGAGTCTCATTTAAGGTATGCAAGTTCTTCCTCTCAATCTCATTATATTTTAGTGCACGCATAATCACTAACTTCAACTACCATTGCATCAAATTCTTTTTCCATTCCCTTGATATCGCTTATCCCTTTTAAGACTCTCAAAGTGATCTTTCGAAGTTTAAAGAAAGGCATGACCTCGCTTAAATAACATTCTTTCATTTGCTCAAACCCCTTTCTCCTTCCGTTATACCAAGAGGTGTGATCCTTTTCTTGCAAGTTTTCTCAAAATCAACAAATAGTTGAAATATAACATATTGGCTAATTAAGGTCTTGCTTTTAGTGGCAATTGTTCTAGGAACAAGATGCATTGGTGTATTAGGAGGATACACAATGCTTCTAGGCATTTTCCATAGGGAGGGTTTGTTTCAACAATATTTTAGCTTTTTCTCGCTTATCTAAATCCTTTTTCCGTAAAACTTGTTCGGGAGTCAACAATGTCTCGAGGCTTAAACATGTTCAAGGAAATCCAGCTTTTCCTTTTGTAGTCATGGGGAGTGATAATTATTTTTTTCTCTTTGCATTTAGGATCATCTAATTTTTGTTCATCCTTTCCTAGTGACTTCATCTCGATTTCTTATCTTCCTCGGCACTCAACGCAACTAGGTTTCGCCTAGGTTTAAGAATCTCATTGCCATCATAGATCACACTTTGAGCTACTTTTGCTATCTTTCCGCACTCGTGGTCGGGTTTATCTATAATGGGAACACTATGCTTATCGCTAGAACTCTATGTTTAGTGACCATGTGAGCAATCAATGGTGTTTCCTTGTATGTACAACTTGTTTTCAAGTTTGTTTTTCAAAGTTTTCGATTAGAAAATCTCTCAAGAGTTTTGATTCCTTTGCATTAAATTCTTGCTTAAGCATTTTCACATTTTCTTGAAGTTCTTGTTTTGCTTAATTGCTTTAGAAAGTTTTTCTTGCAAGGAATTTAATTCTTGTTTCAATACTTCTTCTAAAATTACTTTTTCTAATGACCAGACGCACTTGGTTATCCATTTCCCGCTCACGAGTGGTCAACTCAAATTTAGCACGTTGTTCATAAATAGCAACACGCTCTTTATAGGCATTTAGTTCAAATTACGTAATCATCAGGGCACATGCAAAGTATTCATCAAAACATAGTCATTGTTGATCGCAGAAGATGCATCACTTGGTACACCTTCACTTTCACTTTGTTTCACGATTGATCATATGGGATAATATCGATATTACCCATATTTTCAACATTTGATTCAATAGTTTCATTGATTGTACTTTGTCATGCATCTATTGCACATCAAGATTATCGTATAGTTTTAATACCTCCGAGATGAGTTTGTCTTGGGATGGGCCACTAGTGGTGAAGAAGAGACCTTGGGAGAAACCATTGGAGAAATGCTAGCCATAAAATTGTGTGTGCCGAGGTCCATCATCGACATCGAGTCGTATGCATCACAATCGCCGACTTGAAAGGCATTCGATGATTGTGACCTATCTCCCGAATAGCCGCTCATCCACATCTGCATCATAGGTCTTGGCATTGCCCTCAACTAGAAACAAGAATTCCTCTTCATCCAAAGCAAGACCATTGTCCTTAGCTTGTACCAACAACATCTTATCTCTCAAGTAATCAAGATTCTCATGGACGCTTTGAGATGTGCGCCTTGCAATGTGTCCTCACCACCACGCTTATAACATTTGATTGGCTTAGCTTGACCTTGGTTACCATTCCTTCCTCGATTCGTTGCCAACATAACCTCTCCCACCTCCACCTCTTCCCCGATCATACCGCTTTTCCCGAATCGGTTGCACCACGATCCTTCCATCTTTAACAAAGGGCTTGATTGTGGGGTTAGATGTCGCTCGAGGTTGTTGTTGGTTTGTGGAGAGAATTCATGTTTTGACTAATTAGAAGAGCTAGTTGATTAATGAAGTTACCCACGTGTGCATCAACATCGCCTTGTTTGAACATAGGATCGTGAATGAGTTTGTGATTACCATTACCCAAGGGTATGACTTGTGATGCTTTGGTTGTGATTCCGATGTTCGAGTAGAAGGCGCTTGAGTCATTAGACGAGCTTGTCTCTCCCTCGGTTGGTTTTGAACCGATTGAGAATCAATTTTTCAAACATAGCATGTCTCTCATTCGAAGGAGGAAGGCATAGAGTTGCTCATAGTTTGTATTCTTCAATCCTTTAGTGAGCTTCACAATGGTGACAAACTTGTGCCATTCGGGATTTATGTTGTTCACAAATTTTGAGTTCACCGAATGTCGTGCATAGTCATTCGATGTTCCTCATGTCATTCACTAACTTATGAAATCTCACATAGTACTCATAGACATTCTCATCCGGTTTCATCTTGAAGTGTTCAAATTCGTCATAGAGTTGATTCTCTCGCCTTCCATAGTTAATTCTGAACCCGAGAGAAGCATCTTAACATTATCCCAAACCGCCTTTGCATCGTTGTTATGATTGATCACTTGTAGATGTCTTTAGGAAGACCTTGAAGAACAATGTTCAAGCCCCGATATCTCGCATCGAATCTCTTTTCTCCTTATCATCAAGCTCATCATACATTTTAGGTCCGCCCATTCCGTAAACAGAGTACCATCTTCATTAGTATCAAGTATGTCTCTAGTCGCCTCAACTCGATATGGTCCTTCATCAATGGATTTGAGAATGTTGACACCATTTTCCTTTCCAAGGCAAGACAACTGATTCGTTGAGCCCAAGAATCGTAGTCGGGCTCACAAGCATGGGTGGATCTAGTATCCGACCCACCGCTTGAACATCCTCTCAGAATCGGTGGAGATGATAGTAGAACGTTGGTAGACATGTTAACGATAATACGGATTTTATAACTCTATGATTAAACCGAGAAATAGATTCTTTCACGGATTTTACTAAATCAAGAGAAAACCGTAAACAATCACCCAAGTCGCTAAGATAATGCACCAAATCGCTAACACTTAATTCGCTACACCACTAAGTCGCTAGAGTCCCAAGTCGCTAGACAAATGCAAGTCGCTAGTAGTAACTCGCTAAGCCTCAAGTCGCTAGCAAAATTTTGGCAAGAATTGCTACTCAAGTCGCTAAAGATACAAGTCGCTAAAGAGCAACTCGCCATGCACCAAGTCGCTACCACTGTCGCTACCCGTAGTGGAGAGTCCACTACTTGTCATCAGAAATCGCTAGATCTAAGTCGCTAGGTCTAAAACGTAACTCGCTACAAATTTGTAAAGCAAGTCGCTACGAAGAAAGTAATCCGTGAGTTAAGTCGCTAGCAAGAAAAACCACATAAACATCACTTTTCAATCCAAAACAACCCAACCAAGATGATTCAAGCTTACCAAATGAAAACCTACACACTTGTGATGATTCTAAACATAAAAGTACTAACAAAATCCAAACTTTAACACAAGAAATCAACCAAATGATACAAAAACCACTAAACTTTTTCAAACTCAAAACCACCTAAAACCACTAGAAATCCAAAGATGTGCAAGATATGATCTAACCATGGCTCTTGATACCAATTGTAGGATATTGATTTCACTTACATATCATAACATTAACACAATGAGCATATAGATGATTTTAGAGAGAGAGAAAGTGGATATTCTAGTAAGAGAAACTTGTAGAATATTAGATTATCAAAGAACATCCAACCCTCTACCTTGCAAGGTAGAGGGTATTTATAGGTTACAGACTAAACGACCTCCTGACGTATAAATGGAATTCTAAATCAAACATTGAGTAACACTAAAGGAAGAAGCAAGTTTTCCTAACCTAACGTGTAACAACCACATAAAAAAGAGACGACAATCAATACTTAACAACTAGGTTTCATTAGATTTAAGAAAACACTGTATTAAATTAGCCCGACATGTAAAAGATAATGAAACAAGTAATCATAAGTAAGCATAAATTAAGCATAATGATAGAAGTAATTAAGACACTTATCTCTTGTTGAATGAGGGTGTTAAACCCAAAGTTACCGCGAGAAAACTAATAAAATTGTGACACCACGATTAATTTCCAAGTGCACACTTAATGCAAAAGATTCTAAAACTATATATAGGATTACACATGCAACGATCGCCACTTTATAATTGGAACGTTGTCAAGTCGCCGCCATTAGGGTTTCGTCTCTTCCAAGCCATCCTTGTGACGGGGTCGCTTTATGCCTTCATACGCCGTCTAGGATACTCTGACGACGTCCCTCTTTGATTTTTCCAGGCCGTCACCTTATCATTTCTACAGAGAATTCTAGCTCCCTTAACAAGTGACGGCGTTAGTTGTTAATTCTTCAATTATTCACTGAGCCGTCTCTAGTAAAGTCTGGCATGTTTTGATACTTTCATTTTCAAGTGACGGCGTCACCTTGTACGTTGTGACGCCGTCTGGTGCCCTTTTTTCAGACTTTTCATGACTTGGTCGTTTTCTTCACATTTTCATGCATTTTCATCGAAACATGCATGATTTCCAGCTTTTGCTTTCAAAGTACCTAAAAAGTGAAAAGGAACGAATTTAGGCAATATTTGATCATAAACACATTAGTTTATGGCTTAAATGACCCCTTAAAAACGTATATTTTAAATCCTTATCAAATATCTCTACACTTGGAATTTGCTTGTCCACAAACAAATGTGCTTTTATCTAATCAATTTACAAGTTAGGGGCTATTTAACATTGGATTAAAATAGTTTACAACAAATACAAGCTCTACAATAGTCATAACAAGCACGAAAATTATACACTAGCCCCTCACATATACTGTTTGGATTCTCTCATCTCTCGGGTGTATAATAAATATAGCATGTATGGAAATGGAAAATAACACTCTCTACTTGTCATAGCACATAGATTACCATACGCTTGAGACTAGATCAAACTTTCACTGCTTTGGCGTAAACACCTAAGATAAACTATCAAAGAGGGCTTTTTAAAGGGTTTTAGAGTTAGGTGTAAGGGTATGGAAAAACACAGGTTTGTTGGATATGGGGAATTTACTGGTGGCAAGTAAAAAATCTAATCTAATTACATGTAAAACGAGGCGTTGGTCCATGGTTGGTAGCCACAAACGGTCGGACGTGTACCTTGTTGGTCCAGGGTTGGTAGCCCCAACCGCTCGGACGTATATCTTGTTGGAAAGTATGAGTGTATTGGGATAAATACTGCGCTAGGTGCTTTGTGGTTGGATTTGGTGTTGATGCACGATAAGGTCGAGCTTTTTTTCATGACTTAGCCAATGAATAGATATTTTACTATGCTTATGTGACACTTTATGCATTGTAGAGTTTACACTTGATTATGGTCCTATTTTTCTAATGCTTATGTTCTACTTTACGGATATTCTTTTGAAACCGTATTAGGCAAAGGTACCCTTAAGCTAGATTTGATTTGTATGTGAACAATTATTTGCACTCGAAAACCTTGTGGTCCACATTACTGTTTTACTTAAAGGTAAACTTTGTTTACATGACATTGTGGGTGACACAATGATCACAAAGCTCTCTTTTGAACTCGCGATACTTTTACGCAAACTTATAAACTCGCCAACCTCGTGTTGACACTTTTAGCATGTATTTTTAGGATCTTAAGGCGATAGCTTACTTTGGAGGCGCTTGGCAATGACATGACATGGTTATAGGAACAAGATACTCTGATATTTATTTGGGACCATTCAAATTCTTTTATTGGGCCTTACTTGTGCACCATTTTGATTAATGTAAAACTAAATTCTTTTGAAATATGTGATGTTTTTCTAAAATGCACCCGTAGTCCGCTTTCTATACTTTGTGTTGTGATTCCAATTTGGTAGCACCCATGACTTGTATGCTTCACTGTACATAATTTTGGGGTGTTACAATATATCTATCATCAAATCATGCATTAATGTTTGTTATACATAGTCTACATAATCCTATATTAACGACACCTAAGTGCCAAAAACTATTGACCCATAAACATCATATCGTGCCCAAACATAATCTATCATAACCTCTCATTGATGAGGTATCGATGGTCCGGTCCCGAACCCGATCCATCCGCAAAAAGCAATCTTATGGATGCCGCAATCCTCCTCCGAGATACAAACTTTCTTAGCCTCGTTAAGCGCCACTTGCTTGCATATTCAGTAACTTCATCTTCGTAAACTATCTAATAAAATGAACACTAAAGGGAAACCAAATCAGTACATCAAAGCATATATCGCCTAAATTAGATATAGAAAAACAACCTACGAATCAGAAAACATAACACACCAAATGCACCAACAAACCAAAAAACCGCAACAAACGAAACATCGAACAATTTGTAAATACAAAATGAAATGTTTAAATTGCGTTACATGATTACACCTTCCCAACTACAACCACATTTTAGAAGGGAAAAACTGTATAGACATTCTTATAACTTAAACGCGCTCCAAAGGAAGCTACGAAATTCTTGACATCAAATAGCACTTATTTTACAAAGACAAAAAAATAGCTTGAACCACTTAAGAAAGTTGTAGTTATCACCACAACTTATATATAGCATATAAAACCAAGATTCATGACCACATATCAAAATATAGAGGATATCACAAAGAACCCACAACAACATATTATACACATGTATAAAACCACCACCATGATCACAGATCAAACTGTAAAAGATATTGAAACCCATAAACAAACGGAAACACACACATATTGCCTACTTAGTACACTTCCAATACAATGCTTGAAATCGAAAGGGGGAGAAAAAAAGACTACCATATCACATCCGATAATGTAAAGTATGACCTTTAAAAATAACACTTGTACTTGTCCTACATCTAACATGTCTGTCGGAGAGTTTTGGCGCGCCAAGAACAAAACTCCCATAGTAACAACATCATCAACAAGCTCAAAACATGAACTAAGATATAAGAACATACCCCTAATGGACTATGAAATCGAAAAAATACATTGAATAACACTAAGCGCAAAAGATGGTAAAATATGTGTTTTGTCTTTTCAAACCGACCTTACATTTCGACACCACAACATCATATAGCGGTGTATACATCTATCTGTCACGTAAGTAACCACAAAAACAACAGGCAATAAATTTAGGAAATAAATCGTTTAACTCAAATGTTTATTAGAACGGGAAAGGTTTGATCACCGAGTTTGTGAGTATTGTAGAAAACTAGAAGGGGGGTTGAATAGTTTACCAATTAAAAACTTTGTTTTGAAACTTATTGAAAGATCAATTGATATTGATCTTAGATATGTTAATGAAATATGCAAGCAATATGTAAAGAGTAAATAAGGAAAGAAATGATCAAACCACAACAAGTTGTTTATAGTGGTTCGGTCTACAAGGACTCTTTTTTCTTGCCCTACTCCACTCCCGAGTCTTACACTCGAGTTTAACTTCACTAGTCAACAAGCTCCTTTCACCATGAGAAAACCTTTACACTTCGCTATACTATTTCCGACACTAAGCTAGATGTCGAGTTCTTTCCAAGGGTACAACTACTCCCACACACAATGTATTTTGAGGACTAAAATACTAACCACTCACACTCACAAGATTATGATGGTTTAATACAACAATGAAGTATGAATCAACACAAGATCATACAACACTAAACAAACAAGACTTCAAACTTCTCGCTTGAAGCTTGAATGTGACTTGATCTTCTTTGCTACAAAAGAGATCACTAATATGATATGAACCGAGTTAGAAAGGTTAGAGAGAGATATGTAAAAGAGTATGATAGAAAGAGATGAAAACTACTTGGTTTGGCTTTGCTATTTATAGCCAAAACCATCGCTGAAGATTCACGGACCGCGGACCCCTTAAAAGGGTTCCGCCCATTGTGGATTTTGGTGCCGCCAGTCTCGATGTACCAAGATATCAAGATCTTGCTAAAGTCAACCATATCTATGTAAGATATGAAGAGTACAAATCCACACAAAATATCTAATAAAATCTTTCAATGATTTCCATGATGCATCACATGATGTCATGTGTTGTCTTTCTATTTTTAGAAATATACAAATGCATAAGTAATATTTAGTTTTTAAGAAACTAAAACATTCTAAAAACTACTATCATACATTATGCTTAGACTCATATTTAGATATGATTAGTCACAATGTAAATGCTTAAATGATGAAGATATTATTTGAAAAAGCTTGTTTTAATATCTATTAAACTTGACAAGCTTTAAGCTTTTATACAAATTAAATTTACTTTTGTCTTTAACAAAACTTAGGTAAAGATCAAAAATATAAATAACGTTTAATGACGATATTTGTATTAACAAGTATCATCTCAAGTATCTTGTCGATGTACTTTCTACTACATATGTGAAAGAACACATCATTTTGGATTCATCTCCCATCTCCTCTTCCACTTCCGATGTCGCTACCCTATTAATCTGGCCTTACTTGGTAATGAAAATATCCTTGAAGCATCATACTAAACCGTCATATCAATTTTTCCCATCCTCCTCATGCCAAAATTACTGGATAGCCTAAATACAAAAGAAAAACATGTTAATAATTTATTTGCGTGAAACCATATTTCCCAACATTTATTGGAAAGTATCAGTGCTAAAAATAAAACATATACCCGTAATGCAGTTAGCCTCTGCGAAGAAGAGTTTTGCTACCGCCATTTACAAAATTCCTAACCCTAACGACATCAATTCCATGCTGAAAACATAAATTGAGATATAAGAACATGTATGCAATAAATTTCAAAACTATAAAGACGATCGAAAAGCCACATTTGAAACAGATTAATCGCAAAAGATGTTCGCACTCATACAATGTCTGGTGAACATCATCTCATCAGTGTTGTAGCTGAGATTTTGGAGCTGTGCAAAAACTTATGTCAGAAACTAAACATTATAATCAAATATTTATCATATCAACTATTAAAACAAAAAACCGTAAAAAAGTATACATAACAGAAAATCATATATCATTAATTTTTTTTCAGGAGTAAATTTAAGGCCACAAATAAACAAGGAGATATACATTTTGAGGCCCTATGCGATTGCACACCTTGCACACCCTCATATACGGCTTTGCATGTCATACATCAACATGACATCCCTATATCATAAAAAGCTATTGTAAACACATCGGACTCTAATACAAACAATCGGTTTCCAATTTTAATTAACATCAAAACATAAGTTATACATAGAGTATAAAACCAATACCTAGCCAAATTATAAAACAACTTGAGTTTGTGTTCGAATATCATATTGGTGCAAACCACGGCCGCAGCTTTATGCATGCCTGTTTTGCAACACCAACATTACGGTTACATTAAAAAACTTGAATTTGTACTCGAATATCATATTGAATCATCATAGCCAAAGAAATACTACCAAAATAGATCTATAAAACATATAACAATCATTGAAAACGACATATAGTACCCTGGCTCAGACATCAAATAAGCTAAAAAACACGATTACGTTATATGCCATACGATTCTCGCAACACCGAAACTAAATTTGACTGGCATTTCATGTCAACCGATTCTTGCCAAAACCAAAATAAGAAGGATCATAAAGTAACAAACTTTAAGCAAAACAAGTCATGAAAATCCCATTCATTAACTGGGGTTGGAAAATGCAGTTAAACAAAAAATAATGAATAAAAATACAAACTTTTTATAAAAATAAATAACCCTGAATCCAGAAAATAACCACATACATGACCCAAATCCTATACTGTAAAACATCTGATCTTTAACACACAAATAGAAAACTCCATATCTTTAAACATGTCTTTAATTAGCCAACGTAACACGTACTCCACAAAATAGGCCAAAACAAAGCCTTGAGCTGTTTCTATGCTACCATGGTTAATCTAAAAACAACCTAAGCATGCATAAAGTAAGAATACATAACAATATAAAATACTCAACTTTAACCACATTTCACTATCTTTAGACAAAATAGGAAGATCCCACCAATGAACTATAGCTGCAAACTCCAATTAAACCCAAATCAGCAAATAAAAATACTAAAAATTTGTTTAAAAAATTAAAAGTCATAAGACTTATGAAATCAATAAATACAACCACGGGTTATACAAAACTCCTACACACTTATGACCGCATGTCATACATGCTTATGCTCTGGTGGGTTGCAACTTGTGCAATCTGTCATTGCTTATATGCATGTATATTGGGCCTCGATATTTATTTTTCCTACTCGCATTATGCTTGATATTGAGCGACTCATGAGAAGCTTTCTTTGGAATCGAGTGACACTTGTAGAGAAAGCTAAATTACATGGGAGGTTGTTTGTTTGCCTAAGGAGGAGGGTGGGCTTGGTATTAAAAGGCTTGATGCTTTAATTAGGCCCTCATTTTGAGTCATATTTTGAGTATCCTTACCCTTAAGGAATCATTATGGGTCAAATGGATCCATGCTTATAAGTTGAGAGCGTAATTTCCGGATTATCCTTTGTGTGGTATGATCGTTGTTGCCTTCAAAGTCCTCTTTGAAATTCATTTCAGTCGTGACATTCATAGAGTCGGTTTCAATTGCTCATCTACGATTATGGATGTTTTTTTTAACGGGAATTGGATGTGGTCGCTTGATTGGTATTTGAAATATCCTATGCTTGCTACTATTCCTACTCCTATTCTGATTCCTGATTCTAGGGATAGATTGGTTTGGAAGTCTCATAATGATGTGGATATCGAGTTTTATGTGGCTTCGATTTGGGATTCTATTCGCCCTAGAGGTTTGGTGGTTGATTGGTATGATGTGGTATGGTTCTCTTGGTGTATTCGTCGCCATGCTTTCGATCTTTGGTTGTTAGTTATTAAATGAAAATTGAGGACTCAAGACACGTTGAGACAATGGGATGATAACAAAAATTCTAACTTAAATATGCTTCTGTGTCCCTTGTGTAGTTCTCAACCGGACTCCTACAAAACACCTTTTATTTGCTTGTTCCTTTTCTTTTCTGGTTTGGGATCAAGTGAAGATTTATGATGGTTTACCTAATGTTGCGGCTTCTTTGGACTCTATTGTTTCTTACCTCATTCCTATATCGAAAAAGCATTTTTCTACAAGTGATGTTGCTAAGCTTGTATTTGTTGCTTCATGATATTTTATTTGGAAAGAGAGGAACTTCAGGTTATTCAAGAATCAGAAGAGGTCTCATGCTCAGATTGTGGATGTGATCAAGTCTACTGTTTGGCTCAAGCTGCTCACATGCAAGTTCAAGATGTCGAACAATGTCCAGGCTCTTTTGCATCTTTGGAAGTTACCAGACTCGCTCATCGAAACGTCTATTTAATGGATTGTTTCTTTGTGGAAGATTGGGTTCGAGTGTTCATTTATGTTGTTGGCTGTGTATGGGTTCGAGCTTGGAGTGCCAATTAAGAGTTGTACTATTTTTTCCTTCTCCAGGGTTTTTCCTCAAACGGTTTTTTTTAAGGAGGCAGTCTCTTTTGGCTTGCTATACTCATAGTGCATTCCTGTCGGATTGTTTTCGGGATATGTGCATGGTTAGGTGGTTTTTCCAATTGGTGTTATTGTTAGTGTATTATGGATTTAATTCGTTTTGTGTCGTGTCAAAAATGACTTAGTGGTTGTTCAAGCGTATGCTTGAGGTTTATGTGGTAATTCAGCCACATACCATTGTATTTAATATTTTTTCTGTGAATATATATTTTACCGAGGTAATCCTCTTTACCCATAAATAATTTGCGCACTACACTGAAATCTGCAACATTACAACACCTTAATCAAACTTTACAACACATAAATCAAATTTTAAACAACAAATAAAACCAAATAACTCTTTTAGTAATGATAGAGCAAGCACAATTTCCCATAGCCATAAGTTTTGCAAAATCACAACATATTAGTCAAATTATTAACAAGAAGCTCAAAAAATTACATTTCAAAACGCTAAATCAATTAAATTAAAACTTAATCAAGTATTCTACTTATCGATCCCACCAAAACCCCAAAACAATTTCGTATTTTTATCCAAGAAATAAAAATTTTTGGCTTAATTTTTCTTACCAAAGACCTATCGCGATGCATGCGAGCATGTATATAAAAACCAAACAAATGAAGCAATCGATTCCTTATGTCAATTGTCTAGAATCAACAATGAAAATAGTTGTACAACATGCAAATAACCCCGCACTCTCACAACGAAAACCGATAATGCAAAAGAAGTGTATAACATGTAGCGAAACACAAAATTAAGTGGCAACTAAGTGGAAACCCACTAAACATTTTTTTTAATCTCTTTAAGCACGTCTCGGCTTGGCTTGGCATGTTAACAGTGCCGGTTCGAGCCGCGGCTCCACAGTGCACCCAAGTTGTACCACTCTCTCAAGCCGACCTCCCAATCGGCGGCTTCAAAATAGTGCTAGCTTCAAGTTCCACTTGAATGAATGTTATAAAGTATCATTAACAACCATTTTAGGCAACAAAAATCACACAATAACTAAACGGGTATAAAGAAATTCAATTACCAAAATATTTTATTGACAAAAGTAATTGTATATTTTATAACTAGTGATAATACTCCGTGCGCACACGAGCTTTTACATTAATTTTTCATTATGATAATATTAATTAATATTTATCATCTTTTAAATAATAAGTAGTTTTCTAAGTGTATTTTATTTTCATATCAATTTAATTATAAATTTATTTCACGATTACTCATTATTTGATTGTGGCGAGATATCAACTATGCATGTTATTAACACATGAGGCTACGTTTTAATTCGTATAGGACTGACTTGTCTACAGCCATGGGTGAGCACAAAAACTTAAAAACCCAAAAAACCGCTTCGCCTCACCTTTATCCATCTTTCAAAAAATTTAAAATAATCTTATCTATTTAACTATATTAACAAAAAAATGTGGTATATCTCTTGCGCTATTACCAAAAATTGTTTAAGACGTTAAGACTTGCAATTCATATTTGTATGAATTTTTAAATGATTGTTCATACTTTATTGATAGCTTTGGATGATTAAATGTTATGCTTTTATTAGTCTCACTTGAGTAATGATGATTGAAAACATAAGTTTTATGTTTAATGAAAAACTTCATATCAAGATAAAAGAGATTAAGAGTTATTAAGGTTAATAACTCAGTAGTTTATTTATCGGTATAAATAAAGGAAAAGAGGAAAAAAAAAAAAAGCTTGAAACCAAACCAATTTAATTAAAAAAAAATAGATAAACCAAAATTGGAAAAACAAAATCAAATGATTTGCAATTTTCAATAACCGAACTTTTCGGTTCGAGGTTTAGTTTAACCAAAACCGCCTTTAAACAACCCGACATTCTCCCTACTACACCTCCAATGAGGCTTTGATTTGCACTAAAGATTATGTGAGAAAGTGAAAGAGATATAACAAATGACATTGATGATATAATGATAACAATGATGTTGAAAGGTAATAAGAACTTTCTTTGTTGTAACGTATACATGGTATTCTAGCGAGTAGTAACTTGTATTGTTTGTTATCTTATATGTCGAGATTGATGATAGGGCCTAATAAACAAAACGAGAAATCTTTAAATCGAAGTAAATTGATTGTATTGGAGACCTAATTACCAAAAACTTAAGTTAAACCATATAAAATGCATAAACAAATCATTAATAGTAAAGGGAGTTTCCAACAAACTTCGCATTTTTCGGTAACATGACCAAAGGAATGGGTGTTGTAAAACGTACAAAATATTTTTCTTGTTCAAGTTATTTAGAGAGGCTGAGTCTTTGATTGAGATTTACGCATTTACCGGGAGACCATCTCGGACATTGTCTTTGATCACCCGTCCAAATTTTTACAACTTGTGATAAGGACCATAGCCATACCACGAGCCCAGCCCATTTGATGGTGGTTAAAGGGTCATTATATTTTGCTATTCGATGATAAAAAAAGGGGTAATTCTGAGAATGCATGTTTTGCTCAAGGTGTCATCACTTTTTAGGAAAAAAGTTTGGGTATTTCCAAAATAGACTTTGAGACTTGCGACTTTTTCCTTCCAATCTAAAAGTGCCAAGTGTCCTGACAATTTTCAGAATCCAATCATTTTCGTACCTATGATTTATAGTCGACTAATATCCAGCGAGTTTTTAAGATTCGAGCGACTTTTGTTTTTTGATATTTTCGAGGAAAAAGTCAAACTTTTGAAAGTATTATTTTATTCCTTTTGGTCCTTCCCAATGTCGAGCGACTTAAGCGAATTAATTTGAGCGGTTTTTAACAAAATAGTACTTTTGTACTCTTATCCAATTTTTACACCACGGTAAAAATACTTTTTTTATCATATCTTTCCTAACCATTGAATTAGAATAACACATACATTACACCCCCATTACAAAATTACTCCTACAAGTCAAGAACTATCGTCTTATCGAAATCCTAATGTTTCGTATTCGGGTATGTATTTTTATGTTGATATATATAAATTGTTCGTATATTTGTTTTTCCCTTATTTATTTCAAATTAATCATGTTTAATAGTAGTTTTGCAACAACAATTTTGTTTATTTAAGTTAGCAAACGTTTTAGATTGTGTTGGGGTTTGTAATTTATCCGTGTGTGAGATGCGATTCTTTGTTGTTCTACCTTTTGCAATAAAGGCATTAAGCAATGGAAATATATTTGGTATTTGTTACTGAAATTATACCGTGAGGCTTTGATGATTGAATGCGACTTTGTTACTCCCTTATATGTAATTAAGTAGAATATGTTTTTATTTTATTTTCTTTATTTATTTTATTTTTTCATTTGTAGGAATATGAGGCGAAAATCATCATCAAGTAAACCAAACTACTTTTCTTTAATAAAATCGAAGTTGGATAAAAACGGGAAGTTGTTTCGCAACTTGTTTCGGTAAATGGTTGGACCTTTCTTATTTTGACCACGAAGCACATATGATAGATTATATTTTACCAAAACAATGTTATCCGAATGAAAATCATTATGATATGCCGATTGTATATTATATTGATGACCGTCCCTACATTTCGATCGCCCGTAGTTTTGCTTATCACCGGTTTTAATTTTGGAAAAGTAAGTTTTGAAAAATATGGATCCGACACCTCAATTTTATGTCAAGGGTTTTCCCAAAACTTTCGGGTTCAAAATTACAAACTTAGATATTCTTGGCCTAATTGAGGATGAAGAGGCATTTGGTATCATATGCGACGAAGATGCGACGCCTTTGTCTATTGTTAGCTTTGGAGGTTATCTTCATGGGCAGATTATTGGTTCAGGAAGTTGATGTTTCTCTCATGCGATTAGTTGAAAACCTAGATGATTGGGATGCCTTCCCATGGGGAGAGCATATTTGGAGGCATTTGTATCATGAAATTTTGGATGTTGCAGATAAACACAAGTGGGATTTCCTTCAAGGTATTAACAAAGACCACAAATTTGTTCCAACCTATACACTGTCAGGATTCGTTTGGGCTTTCAAGGTTAATATTTTATATATCAATATACACTGGATTCATTTTATGTATCAATATTTTATGTTATTATTTTTTATTGAAATTCCAAAATCCGAATAGATTTGGATCGAGTCTTTTGAAAGAAGCATTCTATGGTGGAATAAAGTTCGATATTATGCCAAGAGGAGTAGCGTGGTCAAAGAATACACCTTCAAAAGATCCGATTATAAGTTTCTTTTGGAAAGGTAAAGTAATATTTAAAATTTTCTTATTAATGCAATCTTTTTTCTACATTAATGCAATCTTTTATTGAACATTATTATTTTATTTAACAGATTCCAACTCATTAAAGAACTTATACCGACAATAGTGAGAGGAGATCCGATTGGTATATAAAGTTTACTGCATTTTTCCATGATTACATACCTAGAACTCCACCAAAGAAAACAACACATCTTTCTGACGAGTGGTTGAAGAAGATGACCACAAAGACGCAAACGTGGCAAGACCGAAGGAAACATTTACCTATTATACGCAGGAGTGAGAGCGAGATAATAGAGATCAAAGATAACACGGGATCGTGTTATTACAGAGTTAAATAAGCGTTTTTCAAACTTGAGGCAATTATTCGTGTTATTAAAGCATTTGTTCAAAGTCTTAGACCCATCAATAATCACACGATCATCGATAATAATATACGTCCCTTTTTCGTGTTCTTGTTCGAGAAAGAAATGGGTAATATATCCTTTTTTTTCATATATACTTTGACATCATCGAGAACCCGCTAGCGGTGGATTTCTAACCACTAGCGGTGGATTCATATACTATAGCAATGGATACACAAAATTTACAAAACAAATTTCTTCAATTATCCTTTTCAGAACACGCTAGCGGTGGATTCAAAACCACTAGCGGTGGATTCATATACTATAGCAAAGGATACAAAAATTTACAAAAAACCCTTCAATTATCCTTTTCGTGAACACGCTAGCGATGGATTCAAAACCACTAGCGGTGGATTCATATACTCTAGCAGAGATACACAAAATTTACAAACATCCCTTCAATTATCCATTATCGTGAACACGCTACTGTGGATTCAAATCCACTAGCGGTGGATTGATATACTCTAGCGATGGATACGAAATTTACCAAACAACCCTTCAATTATCCATTATCTTCGTATATATGCTTTTTATAATTACTTATTTTCATTCTTAGGAGAAATTAGAGTTAACTAATGATCTTGGCATCTTAGTGCAGTTTTGTGATGAGCTTAATCATGATTTTCTTGACTTGTTTAAGTCAAGTCACCAACATTGATACTAGTTCATCGGTAGCGGCTAGATGAATTTTACGATGACGATCTGCAAAGGTAATTTACAAAATCAAGAAAACAAGTGTAAAACTATTTCCGCACCATAACATATCATAACGATAGGTTCTTTATAAACGACAGAATTTATTATCCAAGAAGAATTAAGGTTGCGACATGAAGAATTAGAAAGTGCCGGTTAAAAGAAAGCGGATTGATGCAACAAGAAGAGGTTAAGGATGGAAGACAAGTTGATAATAAAGGAAGAGGAAAAGAGGTTGCGGTATGAAAATGAACGAAAGAAAAGGGAGAAGCAATCATGAACTCGGATCATATGAAAGCGGTAGAGGCGTTTTGCGGTTTCAAGAGGAGTGAACAACGTTTGGGTGAAGCTAATTCAGTATTATTGGACCAAGGCATATCTTTGAAAAAAAGACGATGCTCTAGGTTACCCGATCCAGATATGAGTGAAAACTTAAATTTGTCACGCCTTGGGTTGAGGTATGAAAATACTTCTTGACAACCTTTTAAAATATATCTTGATTATAAGTTTAATCGTTTCATATACTAGGATCTTGCACGCTCCACCGATGCTGTCAACAGAGTTCATTTTACAAATGAATTTGACGAATTTCTTGGACAAATTGGACCACTTAACTGCAAGTTTCCTTGGTGTGACGATGTGTGTGTGGATAGAAGGTTTTGGGAAAGTTTGGTTTGCTTAGACCCACCTAGGAAAGGTTGGCAAGGGATGAGGCAAGTACTCATACAAGCTGTACCTCTGAATTGATTTCTTATAATGTTTATCACACTCATTCATGTTTCCAAATTTACTGACACATAGGTTGTGGGTTAATTACCTTTGGCATGTTAGGCCCGATACGGTGATTGGGCGATGGTTAGTAGCTATTTTGTTCAACACGTTACAAAATTCTTTGCCATGTGGTATGCTAATGGTGAAAGATACTCTATTCCATGGTGCGGCGTTAAGCACGTAAGTAGCGATATATATATATATATATATATATATATATATATATATATATATATATATATATATATATATATATATATATATATATATATATATATATATATATATATATATATATATATATATATATATAGAATCTAGATCAAATAAGATCATACTTAAAGTTGTTAAATGAGATCGAACTAAAATTTGACAAGAGATACTCTCCTTACAATAAAAATAATTTTTTATTTACTACAACTAAAATTGTTAAAGTTTCGATAGATTTCTTTTTAAAATTTGAAACCTAGGTGATACACTTTGATTAGAAGTTTAATGTGTATCAAGTTTTTGTATGTGTATCGTGTTTTGGAATATTTATTAGTGTAATGTGTATCGGTGTATCACTAATCCAAACTCATGTATCATTTGGTTATTAGTTGCTAAAATGTTAATTTGTATTAAAATATTTTTTTTTGTGTATGATTGCTAAAATTGTTATTTATAAATGTTTTAGTGGTTTTTAGATTTGATCTTATTTTTACAACTTTAAGCTTGATCTCACATTAACCCTCCCTATATATATATATATATATATATATATATATATATATATATATATATATATATATATATATATATATATATATATATATATATATATATTTAACTATCTTGATTAGCTTTTGCCATATATTAATATTATGTTTGTGAGCCAAGCGTTGTAGGTTTTGTGATAACTCGTATTTTGAGTCATATTTCAAAACATTATTCATGCTTCATCATTTATTGTTTATCGTGGCGGGTTTACGAGCATCAAATTCACGTAACCATAATGGTTTAGTTGTGAATTCATGATCATATGATCGAGGACATTTCATATAGACTAAGTTTAGTCTACATTTCATTAACATCATTATCATCATATTAGTTCATGCATGGTTTTTCATTTTACAATAAACGTATAATTTTCATATTAAATAAACGTTATCGCGTAATTAATTATTTTGAACAATTGATCCATTACTTCCAAAAATTATCCCGATATATTTTTATACTCATATTAAGTTATAAAAATAATATTATGAGTTTACCCATCGTTTTAAATTTATTTTGTATATAAATTGTTAAATTTATATAATTACTGACAGTTTCTTTAAATTCAACCCGATAAATATTTATTCACTCAAATCTTTCAAGAAATGTATTTTTACAATTTTTATGACTACAATATATTTTACTTTGACCCGTTAACATTTATTTTTAGCTAACGCTACCCTAAATGTTCAAATATATACATAATTACTAAACAAGACTTACAAAGTACACATCTACTTATACTTTTATATTTAAAAAGAAACAAAAAAAAAATATGTATTAATAGATACATACCCCCTTGTGTCGACAAGGGGGGTGATTCACCTAAAGATTTGCTAGATTTTTACTTATATTGTATCACACTCAACCATTTACACATACAACAATAATTTCAAAGTGTAAAAGTCAAGATTTCTCTCTTCTCTTCCTCTCCAAAATTCGGACCTCAAGATAAAGGAGGATCATCTCCAAGTTTTCAAGACAAGTTTAATTAAACACTAGTATCATTTGTTGCAAAGGTTTTGTAATACAAACCTCAAGTGATTAGGAAAAACCTTTTGTCCATAAACCTCATCATATCACTAGTAAGCATTCATATTCATATTCATTTTTATGGTCATATCATTTTATTTGAGAAACATGCAAGTTATGTGATGTTTATACCACTTTTTAAGGTTTTTAAGTGTTAAATATATATAATCCATCCTATAATTACTCCTTGTTATGTATTAGTTTTGGTGATGTCTAGGAACCCATGACACCCTAAGAAGGTGTATGGTAGGATTAGAATAGCCGGAGTTGTTTTGAATGGGTTAGAATAGGTTTGGCGAGAAAAACTCATTTCGACAACGCGTTTTGAAAAGGGTCTGTTCTTAAAATTAAATTCTGGAAAATCCGACAGTGGGTATAATATTTTGGGCTAGATATTTAGAAAATACACTTTAAAAGCGAAACCGTGGCGCTTGAACGGATTAAAGCGGAGTTATAACGAAGAAGTTATGAATTTTTCAAGTTGAGTCAAAACTATAAATTGGAAATTTCAGCATGAAAATGTCACTCTTTACGAGTCAAAATGAGTCTTAAGCTTTATAAATTGTATCGAATTATCAAAAATATATTAGTATACTTTGACACGAATCTAAGGATGTAGAAAACGTAAAAAACGGACTTGTAACGATTAAATTACACGCGATAAACCAAGTTGCCGTAACTTTATTCTATTAGCAAAATTAATATATTCTCTATTAAAAACATACTACGGCAACTAAAGGACCATGTTGGCGGACGTTTTTAACAATGATGTAGAACTTTTTATAACGTGATGTCTTCTAGTAAAAGTAAGTTCGCCTAGCATATTTTCCAAAATGTCCAACCGTTTGTTGAGCGGAGTTGTAACGAATAACATATAGTCACTCAAACTTTGGCGAAAACCATCCTTAAACAACATTTTGGACAAAAGTACCATACTTTACCTATATTTTTCTCCATGATCGAGACCTCTAGGATGAAAACTTAAACACTAAAACTTTGAGATAATGATTCAAGCTTCCCAAAACCGTTGAGTTTGTTTCCTAGCAGCTCGGCGTGCACCATTTTACGACTAGCTTTTAGAGGCCGTTTTTGTCACTTTCATGGAAATTTCAATAACATTATTTTCTGACGAAAGTTATAATTTCACAATAAATCACTAAATGATTATCGTGGGATATCATTTCAACGTAAATACATGTGAAGTAATTTAAAAATAGTCAAGGCGTTAAAAGATTATATTTTCGACGAGAAGTATTGTTTTCAAAAATTCATAAGTGGTATAAATATCATCCAAATTGCATGCATAACATTACATCATGACTTATTATATATCATATCAATCATAATAGGTCGCAGTTAGAGATTGCGCATCATTTCGATTATCGCGCACTTTTGTCATCGCATCATTGTACCAAGTGAGTTCATAGCCCCTTTCTATTACTTATTTGTTTTACAAACTCTTGGGGGAGATACATGCTCAACTATTTTTAATCAAACACAAATGCTTTGAATCTGTATGCTATATCCAAATGTTTTATTGTCACTAAGTAATCAATTGCCATGTTTGAAGTCCCACATCATGCACCATTAGTCATTGCAGTGGCGCTAATATTGTGAATAGGCCTATTGAATTAACACTCCGTTCTTATTGACCAGTTAGGAAATCGAGCGCACTATATTGAATCATTAAGGTAAATTGGCAGGTTTACCTATTAGAGTACTGATGAAACGATTTTACCAATTTCTATTGAGCACGAGGTTTACGCTTTGGTTGTCATGAACTTAGTGAAATAAATCATTTTTGTTTTCAACGGCGAGTGTGAAACAATGTAACTCACACTACGAATATTGTGTTCAAGCGAATTAATTAAACCTATGAATTTCACTCAACCTTTGTGTTGTGCTTTTAAGCATGTTTTATCTCAGGTATCTAAGGCATTCACTTCATGGCATGCATGTGGGCTTATCATAGAGTCGTGGTGACGACGCGTCTCACATGGGATTTATACACTTTAAAAACATCGTTTGACTTGTACTAAACTTACTTTCCGCACATAGTAATTTTCATTTGGGACCTATACTTTGTAACTCTGATTATTTTATTAAATCAAACGATGTATTTTCCAAACGACACTTTAGGTCGTTCAATATAACTGTGATTGTGATGCTATGACAGTCAATCCCAGAATTCCATTCATTGCAAAACAGTAATTTGGGGTGTGGCAGTTTTCATGCTCGTTAATGAAACTGAAGCTCATTGGTGTCTTCTTGCGTTTGGAGATGACACCTGCATTGTTACCTTTATGATAGCGGTCAAAAATTTGAAGAGGAATGGCGAGAGTTTTATATCAAACCGAGGGAGTGTTTACGAGGTTTGGCTATTTATTCATACGTCATAAAATTAATACATAAATAGATTTTTTAAAAGCGGTTGCTACTTTTGTCCACACTACAATTACTCGAGGTCCTAGCACAAGCGCAAGTATTTGAGAAGAAAGGCATTGATCAGGCAAGTTATTTCATTACATTTACTATCGCCGAACAAGTACAAGCGGTAGGATATTTGGTGATTGTGGTATTTGGGTATGTATTTTTATACCACTTGGCTTTTGGCCTATCATTGGATGTGAAGGATCGTATTCAGGCTGCGCTTTCATACCGTGAACAAATGGCTAGATTTTTTTTTAAACACCGTGTTCGTGTTTAGTTATGTTCTAGTTTTGTTGATGTATTACTTGAAACAAATTGACAACCATATGCTCCCTTGAATGGTTTTAATTTTTGTATTCAACATGTTGTATTATATTGTTGTGTTCAAACTAATGTTATAGTATAATTAGAGACGCTACAAATTTGTTTACTAGTAATATTTTTGTATAAAAATAAGCAAAAAAATATTAACCACACACCAAATTATGGATATACAAAGTAGGGCAAACCCATGCATGCTACTTTACAAGTTTTGTCCATTCGGTATGCATTATCCAACATGTAAACTAGGCGACTTTTTTGGGTGAGTTTGACTATATCTTAGATATAACATTTGAGTATGG